>CM054159.1:31034099-31049099 GCA_028751875.1 Rapana venosa
CCAACGAATTTGTTATTGTTCGATTATTACTGGAAAAAAACAACGTTAGAAACAAAGTTCAGTTTGTCATTATTGTAGCTTTATTACTGTGAAAACACCACATTGTATTTTGTCCATGTTATTATCAAAAGCTGCGGTAAAAAAAAATCTAATTTTGTCATTGTTGCAAATTTCTTACTGGAAAAAAAGCCAACAATTTGTCATTTTGCATATTTATTACTGGAAAAACCAACACATTTGTCATTGTTGCAGATCTATTACTGAAAAAAAGCCAACACATTTGTCATTGTTGCATATTTATTACTGGAAAAAGCCAACACATTTGTCATTTGTTGCAGATCTATTACTGGAAAAAGCCAACACATTTGTCATTGTTGCAGATCTATTACTGGAAAAAAGCCAACAATTTGTTCTTGTTGCAATTTCTTATTGGAAAAAAAAGCAACACGTTTGTCATTGTTGCAGATCTATTACTAGATATAAAAAAAAGCCAACACATTTGTCCTTATTACAAAATTTCTATGGAAAAAAAGCAACACGTTTTCATTGTTGCAAATTTCTTATTGGAAAAAAAGCCAACACTTTGTCATTGTTGCAATAGGTTATGGGAACACCATTTTATTTCATTTTTATTTAGTCTGTTTTATTCTTTTATATCGAGGGTAATGGAATAAGCACTTATGTGCTTATTTACATCCAGTCCCCGTGTGTATGGAGTTTTGAAAATTCTGTCATCTGTTCCCACCGGCACACAATGGCCTACTCTCACGAAAAGCGGAACAGGATTTAACCGTGTGCGCAAGATGTTCTGCGTGCGTTCGCACACGGGGGCCTCGGTTTATAGTCTCATCTGAAGGACTTTTGGGGAGAGTGGAGGAGTCTGCACTGACGTTAACTCCAGGGAAAAAATATCTCCCCCCCCCCCTTGAACGGGAATCAACTAGGCTATCCCGTCCCCCTTTAGCTTTAATAACCTGTAATAAAGGAAGGAGAAGGAAGGTGGAAGGATGGTTAAGACGTTTGCCTGCCAACAAGTAAACCGTGAGGTTCTGGGTTCGATTCCTAGCCTCGCCCTTTCTTCCCAGTTTGACAAAAAAATCGAACTGAATGTCAAAGTCCTTCGGATGAGACTATAAACCGAGGCCCCGTGTGCGAACGCATACAGAACATCTTGCGCACACGTTAAATCCTGTTCTGCTGTTCGCAAGAGTAGGCCATTGTGTACCGGTGAGAACAGATGACAAAATTAAAAAAAACACCACATACACACGCAAAAAAAAAATTAAATTCATCTGAGCGTTTTGATTTGTTGCTTTACAAGATTCAGCGCTATATAAATTCCATACATTATTATCATTAAATCCAAGTTGAAGCCGAGGTCCCTTCCTTCCCTGTCCATGTTTCTTTGTATGTTAGTCCGTCGTTTTCGACGATGACCTCCAAAACAGCAGAAGAGGCAGCTGCTGTTTCGGAAATTGGGCAGACATTTGATTATAGTGGAGATGCGTTGTCCACAGTACATCCCCACTCTCTCGGCCAAGTGGGCATAAGGACAGTCAGCGTTGGAGATGTTCTCCAAAGGCCAACCAGCCCCCCAGGGCTGCAGCACATAATTTAGGACTGTGCGAGTCAAGCCTCCTAGTCAGAGAGTCAAAGTCGATCACTAAAGACTAAGCTGTAAAGTGGAATTCCATAGAGTGGGAAAGAAAGCCACTGGTCATACAGCCTCTCACTTTGCTGTTGCCCCCAGCGTCAATGGTTTAAAAGGCCACTGGTCATACTACACCCTCTCACTTTGCTGTTGTTGCCCCCAGCGTCAATGGTTTAAAAGGCCACTGGTCATACTACAGCCTCTCACTTTGCTGTTGCCCCCAGCGTCAATGGTTTAAAAGGCCACTGGTCATACAGCCTCTCACTTTGCTGTTGCCCCCAGCGTCAATGGGTTAAAAGGCCACTGATCATAATAATAATAAAAGGAACTTATATAGCACTATATCTTGCAAAGACAAATCAAAGGCATGCATTCGAGCTAATCTTACACAGTCATACAACCAATGACAAATAATCATTAGTTCAAACAGATATTACAAACATGGTAGCTGCAGACCAAATCTATGAAATAAATATGCAATAGTCAAATGCTTTTCAAAAGCGCACACACACACACACAGGTCATATACTTTAGCAGGGTGATAGGACATGGGTTAGTGAAGGGTGGGATAGTTCTGATATGAGACAGGAGGGGGGGGGGGGGGGCGGAATCTTAGGTTTGAAATAAATATGTCTTGAGGCTGGATTTAAAAGTGTCATAGCTAGGCTTCTGGCGAAGAGAGAGAGGGAGCTCATTCCAGGTAGATGGACCCGAAATAGAGAAAGAGCAGTGGCCAACAGTGGATTGGTTGAATCTAGGTATTCGTAGGCACAAGGTATCTGCAGCAGAGCGGAGGGAACGTGAAGGAGTGTACAGGTTAAGACATTCACAGCCTCTCACTTTGCTGCTGTTGCCCCCAGCGTCAATGGTTTAAAAGGCCACTGGTCATACTACAGCCTCTCACTTTGCTGCTGTTGCCCCCAGCGTCAGTGGGTTAATCCAGAACTGTGATGTTTCAGCGCCGCTGACGTACCCCCAGGAGGTGAGGGTGTACAGTGCGGGGCGGGGCAGTGTCAGCGTGTGGTGGAGGGGCATCTCCTTCATCACTGACGAGGAGGGGCTGGTGGGCTATGTGGTCAGTAGGCTGGCTGGGGCCAGTCAGTGTGGTCAGTGTGTGAGTGAGTGGTCAGTGTGTGTGTTTGTGTGTGTGTTTGTGGTGTGGTGTGTGTGTGTGTGTGTGTGTGTGTTGTGGTGGTGTGGTGGTGGTGTGTGTGTGTGTGGGTGTGTGGTGGTGGTGGTGGTGTGTGTTTGGTGGTGTGTGGGTGGTGTGGTGTGTGTGGTGTGTGTGTTGGTGGTGGTGGTGGTGGTGGTGTGGTGTGTGTGTGTGTGTGTGTGGGGGTGTGTGGTTGGTGGTGGTGTGTGGTGTGTTGTGTGGTGTTGTGTGTGTGTTGTTGTTGTTGTTGCGGTGGTGGTGGTGGTGGTGGTGGTGTTGTGTGTGTGTGTGTGTGTGTGTGATGGGTGGGTGGTGTGGTGTGGTGTGGTGGTGGTGGTGTGGTGTGTTGTTGTGTTTGTGTGTGTTTGTGTGTGTTTGTGTGTGTGTGTGTGTGTGTGTGTGTGTGTGTGTGTGTGTGTGTGGTGTGATGGGTGGGTGGTGGTGGTGGTGTGGTGTGTTTGTGTGTGTGTGTGTGTGTTGTGTGTTGTGTGTGTGTGTGTGTTGTGTGTGTGTGTGTGTGTGTGTGGTTGGTGGTGTGTGTGGTGGTGGTTGTGTGTTTGTGGTTGTGTGTGTGGTGTGTGTTGTGTGTTTGTGTGTGTTTGTGTTGTGTGTGTTGTGTGTTTGTGTGTGTGTGTGTGGTTGTGTGTGTGGTGTGTGTTTTGATTGTTGCAGATTTATTACTGGAAAGACAACGAGTTTGTTATTGTTGCAGATTTATTACTGTGAAAAAGACAACGAGTTCGTTATTGTTGCAGATTTATTACTGTGAAAAAGACAGCGAGTTTGTCATTGTTTCAGATTTATTACTGGGAAGCCAAAGAGTTTGTTATTGCAGATTTATTACTGTGAAAAAGACAATGAGTTTGTCATTGTTTCAGATTTATTACTGGAAAGCCAACGAGTTTGTTGTTGCAGATTTATTACTGGAAAGCCAACCAGTCTGTCATTTTGTAGATCTATTTCTAAAACAAAAAAGCTAAAGGTTAAACAAAAATCCAGCTTTCTCATTATTGCAGATTTATTACTGACAAAAAAGAGTTTGTCATTGTTGCATATTTATTTCTGGAAAAAAGCCAACGTGTTTGTTATTGTTGCAGATTTATTACTGTAAAAAAGACAACGAGTTCGTTATTGTTGCAGATTTATTACTGTGAAAAAGACAACGAGTTCGTTATTGTTGCAGATTTATTACTGTGAAAAATACAATGAGTTTGTCATTGCTGTAGAGTTATAACTGTAAAAAAAGACAATGAGTTTGTTATTGTTGCAGATTTATTAATGTAAAAAAAAATCCAACAAATTTGCTATTTTTGCATACCTATTACTGAAAAACATCTAACGATAAAAATAAAAATTGGATGTGTGTCATTGTTGCAGATTTATTAATGGAAGCAATCCAACGAGCTTGTCATTTTTACATATCTATTACTGGAAAAAAGCTAACGTTTGTCATCGTTGCAGATTTATTACTGTAAAAAAGCCAACGAATTTGTAATTATTGTCGATGTATTACTGGAAAAAAGCTAACGGTTAAAACAAAGTTCAAGTTTGTCATTATTGTAGCTTTATTACTGTAAAAAAACCCAAACACCATCGAATTTGTAATTTTTGTCCATGTATTACTCCAAAAAAGCTGACGGTAAATAAAAAATCTAATTTTGTCATTGTTGCAAATTTCTTACTGGAAAAAAAGCCAACACATTTGTCATTGTTGCATATTTATTACTGGAAAAAGCCAACACATTTGTCATTGTTGCAGATCTATTACTGGAAAAAAAGCCAACACATTTGTCATTGTTGCATATTTATTACTGGAAAAAGCCAACACATTTGTCATTGTTGCAGATCTATTACTGGAAAAAGCCAACACATTTGTCATTGTTGCAGATCTATTACTGGAAAAAAGCCAACACATTTGTTCTTGTTGCAAATTTCTTATTGGAAAAAAAAGCCAACACGTTTGTCATTGTTGCAGATCTATTACTAGATATAAAAAAAAGCCAACACATTTGTCCTTATTACAAATTTCTTATTGGAAAAAAAGCCAACACGTTTATCATTGTTGCAAATTTCTTATTGGAAAAAAAGCCAACACGTTTGTCATTGTTGCAAATTTCTAACTGGAAAAAAGTCAACAGATTTATTACTGTTGCAGATCTATTAATGGAAAATAAAAGCTAACACATTTGTCCTTGTTGCAGATCTATTACTGGAAAATAAAAGCCAACATATTTGTCCTTGTCGCAAATTTCTTATTGGAAAAACCAACACGCTTGTCATTGCTGCAGATCTATTACTGGAAAAAAGCCAACGTGTTTATTACTGTTGCAGATCTGTTACTGGAAAAAAAGCCAGCGTGTTTATTATTATTGCAGATCTATTACTGGGGAAAAAAGCCAATGTGTTTATTACTGTTGCAGATCTATTACTGGAAAAAAGCCAACACATTTGTCCTTGTTGAAAATTTCTTATTGGAAAAAAGCCAAAACGTTTGTCATTGTTGCAGATCTATTACTGGAAAAAAATCCAATTTTGTCATGGTGCAAATTTCTTACTGGGAAAAAAAGCCAACACGTTTATTATTGTTGCAGATCTATTACTGGAAATAAAGCCAACAGATTTATTATTATTGCAGATCTATTACTGAAAAAAGCCAGCGTGTTTATTATTGTTGCAGATCTATTACTGGAAAAAAAGCCAACAGATCTATTATTGTTGCAGATCTGTTACTGGAAAAAAAAGCCAACAGATTTATTATTGTTGCAGATCTATTACTGGAAAAAAAGCCAACAGATTTATTACTGTTGCAGATCTATTACTGACAAAAAATAGCCAACAGGTTTATTACTGTTGCAGATCTATTACTGTGAAAAACAGCCAACAGGTTTATTACTGTTGCAGATCTATTACTGTGAAAAACAGCCAACAGATTTATTACTGTTGCAGATCTATTACTGGAAAGCCAACGAACTGGCCCGGACAGCGGTGGAGGTGCAGGTAGACCGGTGGACGACCCAGACGGTGATTACGGGCCTGCTGGAGAACACCCTGTACGCCATGCGTGTAGCCGCCCAGAATGATGGAGGGTACGGGAGGAAATCCCCCACACAGTATTTCACTTTTGGTCAGTTTGGTTTTTTGTTTGTTTGAGATCATGACTTTCTTTCTGTGTAGGAGATTTTGTCAGTTTGGATTTTGTGTGTGTTTTGTTATGATAAAAGACTAGGTCAGGCAGGTTTTGTTGATGAGAGATGGCTAGTGTTGTCCAGTTTAAGCACGTAAAGGCTTAAGTAAAGGTAAAGGTGTTCCGTAACCTATGTGGTCGTACGGGAGCGAGGCGTCAGAGACCTCAGCTTCTCCAGGGGCCAGCATATTGAGGGCGGCGTCCATCTCCTCTCCCTCGCTGCTTTACCTTCCCTGACCCTAAAGAGGTACCCATTTACAGCTGGGTGAAGTGGGGGACTGTACTGAAACCAAGGCGCGCAAACGGTCAACCATCCAAGTGGTAACCACGCTCGATGCTGCTTAACCTTGGTTGGGGGAAAGCGAGTGCTCTGACCACTGAGCTATCCCCGTCCCTCTTATAGATGTAGAGGCTTCCAAAAATAATAGTGATCCAGAAAGAATGGATTTGCAAAATGTTGACATTATTTCTTTTCTTTTCTTTTCTTTATTTTATTCTTTTATTTCGAGGATAATGGAATAACCACTCATGTGCTTTCTTACCACCCGTCCCCGTGTGTATGCAGTTTTGTCAATTCTGTCATCCGTTCCCACTGGTACACAATAGCCCATTCTTTCGAAGAGCGGAACGGGTTTTAACGTGTGCGTAAGATGTTCTGCGTGCGTTCGCACACAGGACCTCGCTTCTTAGTCTCATCGGAAGGACTTTTGGTCCATTATGGCTGATCTACAGCATTATAAACTTGCAAGAAATGGTTACGCTTTTCTTGCAGTGGTTTTAAAATTTTTATAATTATGTGTTATGTCTGAATGTTTTTGTTCATAAAAGTTTAGTGGCATAGCTGTGTTGTTTTTTTTGTTTACACATGATCAAGTTTTTAATCTGCGAACTGTAAAACACTGTGTTAACAGTGTGTATGTGTGTGTGTGTGATTCAGATTATTTTATTGCCATTTAAGTCGTGTGTGTGTGTGTGTGTGTGTGTGTGTGTGTGTGTGTGTGGGGTGTGTGTGTGTAGGGGTGTGTGCATGTGTGTGTTTTGTGTGTGTGTGTGTGTGTGTGTGTGTGTGTGTGTTTTATTTATTTTCTAATTTATTTTATTCTTTTATATCGAAGATAATGGAATAAGCACTTATGTGCTTTTTTACATCCAGTCCCCGTGTGTATGCTGTTTTGTAAATTCTGTCATCTGTTCCCACCGGCACACAATGGCCTACTGTGTGTATGTATGTATGTGTGTGTGTGTGTGTGTGTGTGTGTGTGTGTGTGTGTGTGTGTGTGTGTGTGTGTGTGTGCGAGCACGTATGTGTTTTGTGTGTGTGACTGCATTGTGTAAAATGGCATAACCTTACTTTTTTGGTATCAAGTATTTTTAGGTCACCTGCGCACGTATGACTGTGTGTGTGTGTGTGTGTGTGTGTGTGTGTGTGTGTGTGTGTGTGTGTGTGTGCGTGTATGTGTACACACAAGTGCATGCGTGCTCGCACCTATGTGTATGCATGCATGCTTGTGTGTGCGTGCCTGCATGTTTGCATAATACTGTTGTGTTGTTACTGTTGCAGAGGGCAGTATCTCCATCGAATACGGTTTCTCTCAGAACATCGATGTGTTCATGGCGCCAGCTTCTGTACCAAAGATGTCGCTGCCTCTTCTGGCAGCCGCTTTACTGATGTCTCCTTCCATCCTCCCAGTGCTGTCTTGACCTGACCCCTCTGTTGTATCCCCTGTGTTATCCATTCCTTCCCTCCATCCATCCTTCTTATCCACACACACACCCTCCTCTCTTCTCTATTTCTATCTCTCCCTTTTTGCCCTGCATTGGATTGTATACTCCTGTGTTCATCTATTCTCAGACTGTATGATAATACATCTTATGATGATAATATATGTTTTTGTGGTATTGTGTACTACTAATTTTTGTTCAGGTAGATTTGTGTGTATACAATTCGGGTGGTCATTTCTGAGGAGAACGGTTCTCCATAATGTAATGACAACCCCCTTCCCTCCATCTTCACTTTCTTTGGTTTTATCCCCAATCCAAAAAAAATCCTAACTCTGTGTTTATTTGACTCAATGAGAAAGACTTGTCTCTATAAAATTTAGCCAGGGACAACTTTTGTTTCACATGTACAGGTAGCATTTCTGCACACGGGATCTCGGTTTATCATATTATCCGAAACACACCAGACCTACCTGGTGGAATTTCTTTGTTTATTGAGATGATCAAACATTGGTATTGCTAGTACGGGATAGTTCAGTGGTCAGAGCACTCGCTTTCCCCCAAGCCAAGGTTAAGCAGCATCGAGCGTGGTTACCAGTTGGGTGGGTGACCGTTTGCACGCTTTGGCTTCAGTACAGTCCCCCAGCTCTAAATGGGTACCTGCCCTCTTTAGGGTCAGGGAAGGTAAAGCAGCGAGGCAGAGGAGATGGGCGCCGCCCTCAATATGCTGGCCCCTAGAGAAGTTGAGATCTGTGATGACTCGCTCCCCTACGAACACATAGGTTATGGGACATTGGTGGAACGTGGATGGGTGGTGAAGAGTGTGGATTTCAGATGTTAGCGGGATTGTTGGGAGGACGGGGGCTGTGTTGAAGTCAAAGGTGTGTGTGTGTGTGTGTGTGTGTGTGTGTGTGTAGCGTTAAGTCTTTCTCTGCAAAAGTGTGTGTGTTGTGAGTGAGTGTGTGTGTGTGTGTGTGTGTGTGTGTGTGTGTGTGTGTGTGTGTGTGTGTGTGTGGTGTGTAGCGTTAAGTCTTTCTCTGCAAAAAAACCCCCAACTCTCCTAGTGGCTTTGAAAAAGTGTCATGATGAGCTTTCATGTGTGTTGGTGCCACTCTTGACGCTGTAGATGATGAGAATGTTCGACAAAAAGGTAAAGGTAAAGGTGTCCCATGACCTATGTGTTCGTAGGGGAGCGAGGCATCAGAGACCTCAACTTCTCTAGGGGCCAGCATATTGAGGGCGGCGCCCATCTCCTCTCCCTCGCTGCTTTACCTTCCCTGACCCTAAAGAGGGCAGGTACCCATTTACAGCTGGGTGAACTGGGAGACTGTACTGAAGCCAAGGCGCGCAAACGGTCACCCATCCAAGTGATAACCACGCTGGACGATGCTTAACCTTGGCTGGGGGAAAGCGAGTGCTGTGACCACTGAGCTATCTCCTCCGATACTGTATCACAAACTGGATTCGTTTAGAGTTGATTTGTGTAGCATTGTATTGTATTATTATCTTTTTTATTCTTTTATTTCGAGAAAAATGGAGTAAGCACTCCTGTGCTTTTTTTTTTGCATCCAGTCCCCGTTTGCATTGCAGTTTTGTCAACCGTTCCCACCGGCACACAATGGCCTACTCTTCCAAAAAGCGGAACGGGTTTTAACGTGTGCGTAAGATGTTCTGCGAGCGTTCGCAAACGGGACCTTGGTTTATTGTCTCATCCGAAGGACTTTTGGGGGAGGGGTGGGGGGGGGGGGGGGGGGGGGGGTGGAGTCGGCACTGATGTTAACTCCAGAGGAAAAATCCTCTTGAACGAGATTCGAACCTGGGTCAGCAGATTACGAGCGCAATGCGCTTCACTCTAACCACAAGGGTATCCCGTCACCCCCCCCCCCCATTCTTATATTGTATTGTGTTGTATTGTTTTGTGCTATGTCGGATAGCTTCCTTGGCTCAGGCAAACTTCCATTCATGAAATCCGGACTGGTATCTCTGCAAAGAGCTTGTCGCCACAGGATAGCGCCACATAGTCTTTTTTTTCTGTCTGGGTGTCAACTGCTTTGTGTATAAAAGTGTTGTCGTAGTTGGTTTTTTTTTTAAAGTACAGAGTTAGTCTACACCAGGAACAGCTATCTTGTCCCCGAGGGATATTTCTTTACTTTTTAAAATTTTAATAATATCTGCTCTAAATGCTTTATGCACACAGTACTTCAAATTACGGTCCTATCTAACAGACTAGCACTCGGACCACCACTCAGGGTCGCGGGGATGGGGCAACAAGTTTGCTAAATTCAATGGTGGGATTCGAACGCCTGACTTGTCATTTTTTTGCACTACTGTGGCTTTATCTCTCAAGACCACCAAACCCTCTGATCAAGCAAATAATGTGTAGCTAATCATGACCTTGAGTGGAACAATTTGCTACGGAAAGCAGAGGACCGCGGGGAGTGGAGGAAGCTGGCTGCAAAATCTTCAGTGGGCAATGGGACTACGAGATAGGTAAAGGTGAAGAAAGGAATCACGATTGAACCTGAGCTGATACAACTATCATAGATGATGATGATGATGATATTGATGATGATGACGAAGACAAGCTCTGCGATTTCAGAACTGATAGATGAAAATGGATTCAGAATAAGGATATTATTTTTTGTATATAATTATGTTCTTGGTATTGTCTTTTTGCTGATTCATGTTGTGTATGACAAAAAGAGAAGAAATGAATAAAGATTTTGATATTTTGTAAAAAAAAAAAAAAAGAAAAAGGAAAAAAGGTTTGATTTGATGTGAATGTTGTGAATTGAGTTAATATTTTCCCTTCTCGCGTCTGAAGCCACATTTTGGCTGTTTGCTTGTTTTCTTATTTTTCATTTTGTCTGTCTGTCTGCCACACACACACATACACACAAACAGACACACTCACTGAGAGAGAGACAGAGACAAACAGACAGAGAGAGAAACAGAGACAGGACAGATATTTAGTTTTTTAAAAATTCTTTTATATCGAGGATAATGGAATAAGTACTCGTGTGCTTTTTTACATATAGTCTCCGTGAGTCTGTGGTTTTGTAAATTCTGTCATCTGTTCCCACCGGCACACAATGGCCTACTCTTACAAAAAACGGAACAGGATTTAACGTGTGGGCAAGATGTTCTGCGTGCGTTAGCACACGGGGCCTCGGTTTATAGTGTCATCCGGAGGACTTTAGGGGAGAGTGGAATCTGCACTGATGTTAACTCCAGGAGAAAATATCCCCTTGAACGGGAATCGAACCCGGGTCGTCAGATTGCGAACGCAATGTTCTGACCACTAGGCTACCCCGACTCCCAGACAGACAGAGAGAGAGAGAGAGAGAGAGAGAGGAGAGAGAAGAGAGAGAGAGAGAGAGAGAGAGAGAGAGAGAGAGAGAGAGAGAGAGAGAGAGAGAGAATCATAAATACATGATCATTCACATGATGACCCCAACCGAAATGTCCCCTGCTAATATATTACATTTATGTTAAAGACTATGCCTCTTCATTTTGTTCTTTTTAATCACGTTAGCAACCAAATCCTCCCTTTTTCTATTAAATTTGTTGTTGTTTGTTTGTTTGTTTTTGCACTAAAGAAAGATCACAACAAATTACGATCACAATAAATCACAACAAACTTTTTGTTGTTGATTTGTGGTAAAGACTATGCATCTTCTTCATTTCGTTTTTTTCCAACCATGTTTACAACCAATCTCTATTTTTTGCTATTAATTTTTTAAAAATTGTTTGCTTGTTTGTTTGGGGGGTTTGCAATAAAGAAAGATCACAACAAATTACTGTGTATTCCACCTTTAATGCTAACCCAGAGCAGTCAGAACAAACGGCGAATTTAAAAATAATCGAATGTGCTGAGAAAAGCATTTCTGCAATAAAATGTGAACACATGTTTTAAAACTTAAAAAAAATAAAAATAGTAACCTGAAAGAAAGTGAACATGAAATCTTTTTGATACCATAAGAAAACACAGCCAAGCTAACTCTGAATCAAAAAGCATCACTTTTATGACAAGAAATGCAGTTTGTGTCAAAATTCAACTTGTGAATGCTGCATTAAACATCGTTTATAAAATAACAAAGAAAAAAACAAACCCTTACACAAACAATACATCAAGACTTGTATTAGAACGGCATGAAGGTTTTAAAAGGCATAGGCCTGTATATGTGTTACACCGATAACAAAGGGTTTTTTCTTTTTAAAAAACCCAACCCTTCTGCTGCTCATCACAATATGCAATCATTGTATAGCCATGAACCAGCTTAAGGCATAGTCAGCCAGGAACCTGGAATGACCTACCTCTCTCCCCTTGGCCAAAAGCCTGCATTTGGTACTTTTAAATCCAGCCTCTGCTTTCCAGAGCGGAGGAAGCCGGTTGCAAAATCGTCAGTGGTGTCCCCACGGTCCACGGGACTACGGGATAGATGAAGGTGACATGAAGGAAATCCAGCCTCAAGACATATCTATTTCCTACCTGAGATTTTCCTCCTTATGTGTTCTCACTTTTCAACAGCTACCTCTACCCTACTTAAGTGTAGTGTAGTGTAGTGTAGTGTATGTAGTGTAGGTGTGTGTGTGTGTGTGTGTGTGTGTGTGTGTGTGTGTGTGTGTGTGTGTGTGAGAGAGAGAGAGAGAGAGAGAGAGAGAGAGAGAGAGAGAGAGAGAGAGAGTGTGTGTGTGTGTGTGTGTGAATTTGGTACCTGTTAATCCTATCATTTGCTGACGGGTTGCATGCGTGTACATGGTAATTTGAATACAAACGCTTTGATTTGTTGGCTTTACAAGATTCAGTGCTATATTGAGTTCATACATTATTATACATCTTGGTGGTATTGGGATGAGCAGTCATAGAAAACATACCACTTTCACACACACACACACACACACACACACACACACACACACACACACACACCTGTCTATAAAATGTTATCGGTTCCTTGACTATGCCTGTGGCTGGTTCCTTTCCTGACTATGACTTGTTCCTTTCCTGACTATGCCTGTGACTTGTTCCTTTCCTGGCTATGCCTGTGACTTGTTCCTTTCCTGACTATGCCTGTGACTTGTTGCTTTCCTGACTATGCCTGTGACTTGTTCCTTTCATGACTATGCCTGTGACTTGTTCCTTTCCTGACTATGCCTGTGGCTAGTTCATCCTTTCCTGACTATGGCTGTAACTGGTTGCTTTCCTGACTATGTCTGTGGCTGGTTCATCCTTTCCTGACTATGGCTGTGGCTGGTTGCTTTCCTGACTATGTCTGTGGCTGGTTCATCCTTTCCTGACTATGCCTGTGACTGGTTCATCCTTTCCTGACTATGCCTGTGACTGGTTCCTTTCCTGACTATGCCTGTGACTGTTTCCTTTCCTGACTATGCCTGGTTCCTTTCCTGACTATACCTCAGGCTGGTTCCTTTCCTGACTATGCCTGTGGCTGGTTCCTTTCCTGACTATGCCTGGTTCCTTTCCTGACTATGCCTGGTTCCTTTCCTGAATATACCTCAGACTGGTTCCTTTCCTATGCCTGTGACTGGCTCCTTTCCTGACTATGCCTGTGGCTGGTTCCTTTCCTGGATATGCCTCAGACTGGTTCCTATCCTGACTATGCCTTTGGCTGTTTCCAGCCAAAGTCCAGGAGCCAGACACACTTCAGAGGCTCTGCCACGAAGATGAGCAGGAGGACAGCGATGCCGTGGATGCCGAACCACTGCCCCACGAGTTTGGGGGTGAAGCTGGCCCCCATGATGGTCACCAAGATCAGGTTGGTTGCCGTCGCTGCAACACACACAGGCAGGCAGACAGGCAGACAGATAATAATAATAATAATTATAATAATAATAATAATAATAATAGTAATAATAATAATAATAATAATAATAATAATGTATGGAATTTATATAGCGCTGAATCTTGTAAAGCAACAAATCAAAGCGCTCCGATGACATGATTTAAAAAAAAAATATCGAGGATAATGGAATAAGCACTCAGGTGCTTTTTTACATCCAGTCCCCGTGTGTATGCGGTTTTGTAATTTTTGTCATCTGTTCCCACCGGCACACAATGGCCTACTCTTTCGAAAAGCGGAACAGGATTTTAACGTGTGCGCAAGATGGTTTGCATGCGTTCGCACACGGGGCCTCGGTTTATAGTCTCATCCCAAGGATGATAGAGACAAAGACACATGGACCTCCACATACGCATGCGCGAGCGCGCGTGCGAGACACACACACACGCACGCATACACACACACACACGCACGCACGCACGCACGCACATACACACACACGCACGCACACACATACATACACACACATATACACACACACACACACACAAACCAGGGTCACCGCAACGTGTGAAAATGTCACTGCAATCCGCAAAAAAAGTGTCAATGCGAGGCCGCTGCAATAGAAAAGGTCACTGCAACACAAGAGAACTGCAGCACACAAAGACACAGCACAAGATCACTGCCAAATAATAATAATAATAATAATAATGTATGGAATTTATATAGCGCTGAATCTTGTAAAGCAACAAATCAAAGCGCTCAGATTTTATTTCATACCACTTTAAGTCACGGCAGATTTCTCTCCGTGAAATTCGGGCTGCAACACAAGAGAACTGCAGCACACAAAGACACATCACAAGATCACTGCCAAATAAAAGGTCACTGCAACACAAGAGAACTGCAGCACACAAAGACACAGCACAAGATCACTGCCAAATAAAAGGTCACTGCAACACAAGAGAACTGCAGCACACAAAGACACAGCACAAGATCACTGCAAAATAAAAGGTCACTGCAACACAAGAGAACTGCAGCATGTGTCCAAGTCACTGCAGCATGTGCCAAAGTTGCTGCAGTATATATCAAAGTCGCTGCAGCATATGTCAAAGTCGCTGTAGCATGTGTCAAAGTCGCTGCAGCATGTGTCAAAGTCACTGCAGCATGTATGTCAAAGTCACTGCAGTATGTGTCAAAGTCACTGCAGCATGTGTCAAAGTCGCTGTAGCATGTGTCAAAGTCGCTGCAGCATGTGCCAAAGTCGCTGCAGCATGTATCAAAGTCGCTGTAGCATGTGCCAAAATCACTGCAGCATGTATCAAAGTCACTGCAGCATGTGTCAAAATCACTGCAGCATGTGCCAAAGTCACTGCAGTATGTGTGTCAAAGTCACTGCAGCATGTGCCAAAGTCACTGCAGTATGTGTGTCAAAGTCACTGCAGCATGTGCCAAAGTCGCTGCAGTATGTGCCAAAGTCACTGCAGCATGTCAT
>CM054159.1:31051599-31061599 GCA_028751875.1 Rapana venosa
CTCGTTCAAGAGGATTTTTTTCCTCTGGAGTTAACATCTGTACCGACTCCACGCCCCCCCCCCCCCCCCCCCCCCCCCCCCCAAAAAAGTCCTTCGGATGAGACTATAACCCGAGGTCCCGTGTGTGAACGCACGCAGAACATCTTGCACATACACACGGGGACTGGATGTAAAAACACACACACGAGTACTTATTCCATTATCCTCGAAATAAAGAAATAATATTTTTTTAAAAATGATAAGGCAGAGAGTAAGGGGTATACCTTGATATTATGCAGTTTGGTAGTATTCCGTGCATATTTCCTTACAGCTCAGAAAGACAGACAGACAGACAGAGAGCAAAGCATATACCTTCATATTGTGCAGTTCGGTGGTATTCCGTGCATATTTCCGAACAGCTCAGGCAGACGGACAGACAGACAGACAGACAGACGGTCAGACAGACAGACAGAGAGTACAGTGTACATACCTTCACATTTTGCAGTTTGGAGGTATTGCGTGCATATTTCCGAACAGCCCGAGCTTGTTGAAATGTGTGTAAGGCATTCAAGGTTTGGGCCATGAAGCGAGCGTCCTTCAGCTCTGGCAATACAGCAAACAAACAGCGATTACATTTGGGTAGTTAGTATAAAACAAAAACAAAAGGGAAAGGGTGTCCCATAACCCATAAGATCGTAGGGGAGCGAGGCGTCAGAGACCTCAACTTCTCAAGGGGCCAGCATATTGAGGGCGGCGCCCATCTCCTCTCCCTCGCTGCTTGACCTTCCCTGACCCTAAAAGAGGGCAGGTACCCAATTACAGCTGGGTGAACTGTACTGAAGCCAAGGCGCGCAAACGGTCACCCATCCAAGTGGTAACCACGCTCGAAGCTGCTTAACCTTGGCTGGGGGGAAAGCGAGTGCTCTGACCACTGAGCTATCCCGTCCCCTGTAGTTAGAAGATACTATTATTTACTTTATTTATACCACTTTAATTAAGTCACGGCAGATTTCTCTGCGTGAAGTTCGGGCTGCTCTCCCTCCCTGGGGAGAGCGCATCGCCACAAGAGCAGCGCCACAATTTTCTTTTCTTTTTCCTGTCTGCAATTGAATTTGTTTCCATATCAGAGTGACTTTTTTCTTACAAAATTTTGCCAGGGACAACTCTCTTGTTGCCGTGGGTTCTTTTACGTGCGCTAAATAATTATGTGTAACACATGGGACCTCGGTTTGTCGTGTCATCCGAAACACTAGCACCCAGACCACCGCTCATGGTCTAATGGATGGGGGTAAAAGTTCCTGGCCCAAACGGGGATCAAACCACCGCACACTTCTAACCCAGACTTTTCGCTTTCTAGACAGGCGCGTTACCTCTAGACCACCGATCCATTATCTCATATCACTAATAAGGAAGTGAAAACCAGAATTAAAATCGCCATCGGACCGTATGAAGAGCTCCTTACTTCAGTCAAAAAAAAACAACGCAAACTAAAGTTGTTCGGGCACATCACACGAACATCTGGACTTGCCAAGACTGTCCTACAGGGAACAGTACAAGGAGAGGAGATGAAGAGGCAGACAGAGAAAACGATGGGAAGACAACATCAGAGAGTGAAGGACTGGTGGTAGCCTTGAGTGGAACGACTTGCTATGGAAAGCAGAGGACCGCGCGCAGGGAGTGGAGGAAGCTGGTTGTAAAATCTTCAGTGGTGCCCCAACGGTCCAAGGGACTGCGAGATAGAAAGCGAGCGAGAAATTATCTCACTGATTTAAAAGAAAATTATGCATTAGTTTCCTCTGAGTGTATCCATTTGTCTTTTTTGTTGTAGTTTTGTTGGTGGTGGTGTTGTTTTTGGCTTGTTATTGCTTTTTTTGTTTTTTAGTTTGTTATTCTTGTAGGGGGTGGGGGGGGGGGGGGGGTGTTGGCGTCTTTTGGTATTAATTATTGTTCTGTATTTGTTTTGGCTGTTATTGTTGTGTGTATGGTTGTTCTTGTTGGTCATGGTGGTGGTGGTGGTGGTGTGTGTGTATGTTTGTTGGTGGTGGTGTTGGTGGGTTTGTGTGTGGTTAATGTTTTATATTTTTTGTTTGTTTTAATTGTTTGGTTGCTTTTGTTTGAGTTTTTTGTTTCTTTTTTGTTTTGCTTGTTTGTTTTGTCTGATTTGTTTTTGGGTTTTTTTGGTGGATGTATTTTTACAATATATTTTCTTTTCTCTGACTTTATGGCTTATCATTATTTAGGTTTTTTATACTTAAAAATTGTTTTAAAGGTTTTTGTTATTAGTCTTCTTCTTTAAAATTTTGTTTAAAGTCTTTTTTAAATTCTATGTATGCACATATATTATTATTAGTAGTAATTTCTTTTTAGACAGCTTGATTGATGACAAAAAGCAACTGCACTGCTTATTCAATGTACCATCTGAAAATAAAAACTAAAGGTTGACTTTATACATAGCATCTTTCTAGCTATCACACCTTTACAGCAGTCCCGAAGTCAAAATACAGCTGCCTTAATGGTGGAAAAAAGGCTGCATACCCAAATTCTCAGCATGGCGAGCCATAATACGCAAATTTTTTTTTTACAAATTCGGTTTTTTTGGCTAGAGCTTCGAGTTCCACACCAAATGGTGAGATTTTTGCGTATGCGACCGTTTTTACCCCACCATTAAGGTAGCTGTATTCTGGCTGCGGGGATGGTGTCTAAACACGACACCTGTGTGCATGCCCCCAAAAAACCCAAAGTCATCCGTTCCCACCGGGCATGAAATAGCCTTCTCTTCCAAAAAGGTGGAACAGGTTTTTTAACGTGTGCGCAAGATGTTCTGCGTGTGTTTGCACACGGGCCCTCGGTTTATAGTCTCATTCGAAGGACTTCTGCGGGAGTGGAGTCAGTACTGATGTTAACTCCAGGGGTAAAATTCCCTAAAACGGGTGTCTCGGTGGTGGCTCGATCCCGGGCCGTCAGATCACGAGCGCAACGCTCTAACCACTAGGCTATTCCTTCCCCCTCCTTACGCATTTAAAACGGTTGCATTGTTGTTGTTGTTCTTCTTCTTCTTTATTCACCACCACCACCACCACCACCACCATCATCATCATCATCATCATCATCATCATCATCATCATCATCATCATCATCATCATCATCATCAAACTTCTTCATCCATTTTTGTTTCTTTCTCTTTCGATTCTTTTTCATCATCATAATGATCATCATCATCATCGTCGTCGTCATCGTCATCATTTTTCCTCTTCTCCATCCATCTTAGTTTCTTCTTCTTCCTCTTGTTGTTGTTGTTGTTCTTCTTCTTCTTCATCATCATCATCATCATCGTCATCACCACCACCACCATCATCATCAACATCGTCACCATCTATCTTCTTCATCCATTTTCATTTCTTCTTCCGATTCATCATCACCACCACCACCACCACCACCACCACCACCACCACCACCACCATCATCATCATCATCATCATCATCATCATCATCATCAATCTTCTCCTTGGATTCTTTTTCTTTCTTCTTCTATTTTCTGAAGAAATAGTGTGCAGCCACACTGAAGAGGTGTTTGCCAGCTTCCTCTGTTTCTACCAGTTTGTGTACCAAAGCCTAACAGCATTGTAGAATAAGTTCATCTGTGTATTCTACATCACTGTCAAACCAACCATCGCTATGCTTTTATCGTATGGCACGATTAGTTTGATAATATTGTTTAGATCTTTTTTTTTCTATTTGGAGAAGTTTGTGAGGGTGTCATACGCACTTTTTGTCTCTGTCTTGATTCTGGATAACATTATATAAATTCCTTCAATTTTTTCATCTTTATTAGTATTATTATTCATTATTGACTATCATCACCAGTACCAGCTGCAGCAGCGTTATCTTCATTATCATCATAATGGTTATCTTCATTTTTTCTTCAGTAATAGTAGTAGTAGTAGTAGTAGTAGTGGTAGCAGCAGCAGCAGCAGCAGTAGTAGCAGTAGCAGCAGCAGCAGCAGCAGCAGCAGCAGCAGTAGTAGTAGTAGCAGCAGCAGCAGCAGCGGGAGTAGTAGTAGTCATCGCTGAAGTAGTAGTAGTAGTAGTAGTAGTAGTAGTAGTAGGAGTAGCAGCAGCAGCAGCAGCAGCAGCAACAGCAACAGCAGCAGCAGCAGCAGTAGTAGTAGTCATCGTCGTAGGAGGAGGAGAAGGAGGAAGAGGTGATGGAGGAATAGAAAGAGGAGGAAGAGAAGGAAGAATAAAATTAAGTAGAGTAGGATAATCTTCCTCATTAAAAAACAACAAGAACAGAGCAAGTCTTGGGATATTTGTTGTTCCTTTTTGTTGTGTTTGTATTGTTGCTTGCTTTGTTTATCATCTGTTAGACAGACTTAACGGCAGCCAGTGGTACCTACCTTTCTTGATGGGCTGCAGTTCGTCTTTGCTGAGCGCGGTGTAGTAATAATCTATCTTCACTAGTTCCCTCAGTCTGTTCTGAAATCACACCACCACACACTGTGCACCAAAGGTAAAAAAAGGTAAAGGTGTCCCATAACCTATGTGGTCGTTAGCTGAGCGAGGCATCAGAGACCTCAGCTTCTCTAGGGCCAGCATATTGAGGGCGGCGTCCATCTCCTCTCCCTCGCTGCTTTACCTTCCCTGACCCTAAAGAGGGCAGGTACCCATTTTACAGCTGGGTGAACTGTACTGAAGCCAAGGCGCGCAAACGGTCACCCATCCATATGGTAACCACGCTCCACGCTGCTTAACCTTAGCTGGGAGAAAGCCAGTGCTCTGACCACTGAGCTATCCCGTCCCCTGTGCATATAATATCATAATTTGCTTTGTTTTAGTTTTGTGATGACGATGATGATGGTCCTGTCTGATTTGATGAGAGTGGTTAAGACCGTTCGACTTCAATCCCATGGGTCCATACAGTCGTGGGTTTGAATCTTGGTGGCAGGCTCTGGTGAATCAAGGGTGGAGATTTTTACGATCTCCCAGTTCAATTTCGAAGTGCAGACCTGCTAGTGCCTAAACTCCCTTTGCGAATGAACGCATGCAGAAGATGAACTATGCACGTTAAAGAACCATAATTTTTGTCAGCGTTCAATGGGTTTCGAAAACATAAGCATACCCAGCATGCACCCTGTACCTGGAGAGGGATGGGCTCCACCGCCAGGTTCAACTTGCTCAAGAGACACGGCCTGAAAACTTCAGTGCAGTGCAGTGCCCCAACAGTGACTCCTCAGGGGGTTATGAGAGAGAAGAAGTGTCTTCAATGTTTGAATGCATACCAGGTAGATAAGATGTCTCTATTTGGTGTTGCTTTGAACTTTTTTATGATTATTATTTTGTTCCTCGGCTAGAGCTCCTAGGTTCAAAAATGGTAAGATTTTTGCGACCGCTTCCCCCCACCCCCCGTTCAACCACCATGAAGGTAGCCACAATCCAATTTCGGGGATGCAGTTGGAAACTGAACCTACCAAGTTTGCTAGGACAGTGGGAAGATACGTCCTCGCTCTTTCCGATTTTCAACTGTCGAGGTTTTATTTTGGATGTGCGTAAGTCCGTAAGCACACGGGTTTTGACTGGTGTTGAGTCTCCTTCGAAAGAATTGACATTCAGTTTGATTTTCCTGTCACACTGGGAATTAAAGGCCAGGCTGGGAATCGAACCTAGAACCTAAAGGTTTACTTGATAGGCAGGTGAACGTCCTAACCATCCTGCCACCTTCCTTGTTTAGTATCACTGGCTTGAAGCCTCGCTTGACCTAGTGCTATGATAAATTCAACTTTACAACGAACAAACACACAATTAAAAGCAAAACTAAAAAAAAATAACCCCAACCAACCAAACAAACAATAAGCAAAACGCAAACAACAAACAGCTTAGATTCTGATAATATTGACCAATTTTATTCCACTTTTACAAATGCCATTATTCAAGCTGCGCACTTATCAATTCCCATCATTAAATCACTTAAATCAAAAAGTGTTCAGGGAATGTTTGGTGGACACCTGCTTGCGAAGAAGCAGTGACTAACAAGCGCTTAATGTTCAAAATATATCTAAAAAATAAGACATCAGAAAACCATAAAAAAACAGAAACAGGCAAAAAATTATTGCAACATGGTAATGGCTCAGGCAAAGCGACAATATTGGTCGTCATTTTGTTCTAGTGACATATCAAGTTATACAGATCTGAAAAAAGTGTGGAAAAAATTTCATGAAATGAGAAAAGGTGTGACTTTACCAACTTGTCCGATTAAGCTAAAAAACAACGAATTTCCATCCAATGCAGAAAAGGCTGAGGCTTTTGCAGATATTTTCTCAGAATCCATGTGTATTGAAGGTCTCTCACTTAAAAGCAGTAAGTACAGAAAATCTGAAGAGAACAAAAAAGAATATGAAGACCCACTTTCTAATAACACCGAATACATCAATGCCCCAATAACAATCAATGAAGTAAAAGATGTATTACATTCTCTTCCTAATAAGAAAACATCTGTTGGATTAGATGCCATATCAAATGATATGCTTAAACATTTACCAGAAAAATTCATTTTTCTATTACATAAACTTTTCCAAAAGTGTTGGACTGAAAGTGTAATGCCAGTAAACTGGAAGCAGTCTATCATTGTTTGATATAGAATGTACTAGTGAAAAAAAAGAATGAAAACCAAAACATCATGGTTGCAGATATCCAATCACATATTGAAAATAAGTATATTGACAACTTAAAAGTATATACAGATGGGTCAGTTTTAGAAAATAATGAAGCTGGTTCAGCATTCGTCATACCAGCTCTAAAAACAGAGAAATCATACTATCTTGGTAAACATCATTCAATATTTACAGCTGAACTTGTTGCAATTCTTATGGCTCTTAACTGTATTCTTGCTTCTGTTTTTCCCATCATTCCTATCTTACTCTGTGTAGACTCTAAGTCAGTACTGTATGCTATCAAATCCCCAAATTCCAAGAAAGTATCCAGAATCATTTTTGAACTTAAATATGTCATACACCTTTTAAGTTTAAGAGGTATTCCTGTTTCCTTTTGTTGGGTACCTTCGCACGTTGGAATTTTTTCAAATGAGTGGGCTGACAGAGCTGCAAAAAGGGGGGCAAGACATCATTTGGAATCAATAGAACTGCATGTTCCATTATCTCTACAGGAGGGATACCGTTTATTAGAACAAACGTCGTGGAGTAAGTGGAGAGAATCTGATCAATTCAAGGAACGATCTTTAAAGAGTTGCCTGACTAATAGCCTTATTTCATGTTACAGGACTCCTTCTCAAACAAACTTAAGTATCGCAACCACGAGAAGAGTTAATACACTATATTTTAGAATAAAATTAAATGCATTTATAACAAAATTTTGTAAAAATGTCAGGTGCCTCTGTGGGGAACATATTTCCAACACTCACATCCTATTTGAGTGTCCAATTGTAAAACCTTTTTTACCCACATTTTCTGAGCAGTCTGTGGAAACTGCATTTAAAAATCCAAAATCAGCCTTTGCCATTGTTAAATGTCTTTTGTACAGCACAGTAGAGTATTTGTTGTAGTTACTTTATAGTTGTTTCATGTTAACAATCTGTTGAATTTAAATTTTTGCTCAGGTTTAAGATTCCCCCCCCCCCCCCCTCTTTTTGATTGCATGAAAATTCCAACACACTTGTTACCTAATCAGTCTTTTCTCTATCCATTCCCTTCTAGTTCCACTACATTTTCCACATCCCTCGTCTAATATCACTGAGTGTGAACAGACGTTAAATTGAAGACAACAACAACAACAAAATAAAATGTGGGAGGTGTGAAGGAAGGGACACAACTCAAGAGAGAGATAGAGGGATGGAGAGAGAGAGAGAGAGAGAGAGAGAGAGAGAGAGAGAGAGAGAGAGAGAGAGAGAGAGAGAGAGAGACTGAATACTGAAAGTAATTTATTGTCATTAACAATGCAGCCTTTTTGGCAAGGTGCACAGTAAGGTAAATGTGTCCCATAACCTATAAGGTCGTAGGGGAGAGAGGCGTCAGAGACCTCAGCTTCTCTAGAGCCAGCATATTGAGGGCGGCGCCCATCTCCTCTCCCTCGCTGCTTTACCTTCCCTGACCCTAAAGTAGGGCAGGTACCCATTTACAGCTGGGTGAACTGTACTGAAGCCAAGGCGCACAAACGGTCACCTATCCAAGCGGTAACCACGCTTGACGCTGCTTAACCTTAGCTTGGGGAAAAGCGAGCGCTTCGACCACTGAGCTATCCTGTCCCCGAGGTGCACAGTTTGAACACAAATTAAGCAATATATTTTTTTGCAACAAAGAAATGACTGAAAGAGGAAACGGAAGAGAGAGAGAGAGAGAGAGAGAGAGAGATAGATAGAGAGAGAGAGAGAGAGTGAGAGATAGATAGAGAGAGAGAGAGTGACAGAGAGAGAGACAGAGAGAGAAGGTGGGGGAGGGGATAAAATCTCACAATTATGTGGTTTTCTCTCCGTTCGATTTTCTCCTGGCGCGTGGTAAGGACGATGAGCATGTCCTGAACATCTTTAGCGGCTGCCTTCAGAACGTGTCGCGACAGTTTGTGCCTCACCTGATTCTCCATCACCGACACCTTCTCGCACACATAGGCCGCCTGTCGCCCACACGCAAACGCAGACCCAGTAGGCCTGTATAATGTAAGCTTAAAAAACGCTAGGGAAACCAGAGTTAATGTGTGTAGGGTGTGTCTGGAATTGTTTGGAAAAAAAAACCCCTGTTTTCTTGTTTGTACTTTCTCTCTGTGTGTTACTGTGTCGGTTTATCTGCCTGTCTGTCTTTCTCTCTCTTAAAATGAAGATGTCTTGCTTATTCCTACACCTTCTTTAAAAAAAATTCATTCATTCATTCATTTATCCATCCATTCTCTCTCTCTCTGTCAACCCCTCCCCCACTCTCCTTCCCTTCCTTACACCCACCTGTTCATCTTCCTGGCTACCCCCCCCCCCCCCCCCTCTCTCTCTCTCTGTGTCTTTCCTCTCTCCTTCCCTTCCTTCCTTTCCCTCTCTTAAAATTACCCGTTCATCTTCATTGCTCTCTCTCTCTATGGGCTTTAGTATGGGATTTATTTTATTTTATATATCCCTAAGGGCAGGGACTGGATGTAAAAAAGCACATGGGTGCTTATTCATTATCCTCGAAATAAAAGAATCTCTCTCTCTCTCTCTCGCTCTCTTAGTGAACGTCTTGTTTCAATATCTTATTGTTGCGTGTAACAACTATGTGTAACACTTTACAATGTGCTTAATTATGTTCATTTTTATGAATTCATAAGGTTGGGCTTTTTTTCTTTCTCTTTCTTCTGTGGTTTGTTTTTTCTGTTGTTTTTTTTTTGGTTTTTTTTTGGGGGGGGTTGGTTGTTTTGGCTTGTTTGTTTGTTTGGGGTTTTTCTTTTATTTGTTTGTTTGTTTTTTAAAAGTTTTTTCCCCTTTGTTTCTACTGAGTGAGAGTATGAGTAATGGGTTTATTATTAAGATGTACCCTACGGGCGGGGACTGGATGTAGAAAAGCACACGCGTGCTTATTCATTATCCTCGAAATATAAGAATTTGTCATTGTCATTGTCTCTCTCTCCCCCCTCCCTGCCTACCTTTCCTTCCCCTACACCCACCCGTTCATCCTCACTGCTTCCTTCCTCCCCCCTCCCTCTCTCTCCCCTCTCCTTCCCTTCTCCCTTAATCCACCCGTTTACCCCACCCCCCACCCCTCTCTCTCGAGGACAGAATTTAAAAATGCCCATGGGTGCGTAATCATTATCCTCGAAATAAAATATTTTGATTTGATCAATCTCTCTTCTCTCCTCTCTCCTCCTTCCTTCCCTCCCTTCCACCCCCTCTCGTACACCCACCCATTCTTCTTCACTGCTTCCCACCCCCCTCTCTCTCAGGAATTGGATGTAAAAAAAAAAAGCACATGGGTGATTATTCATTATCCTTAAAATAAAAGAATTTGGTTTGATTTGATCTCTCTCCCCTCCCTTGGTCCCTCCCTCCTCTTCC
>CM054159.1:31066599-31091599 GCA_028751875.1 Rapana venosa
ATTTTTCTTCTTTGTGTAGGGTGGGGGTGGGGGTGGGGTTGGGGGTGTTTGTTTTTGTTTTTTTGTACTGTACTTATTGTTTTTTTCTTCTGTTTTCTTTATTGTCTTTGAGTAAGTCTCATTATTATCAGTTCTCGTGATAATGTAGCCAGATATTATTGATCAAGATGTGTTTGATCCTAGATAGATGGCTTGATGACAATAAAAGCAAATGCATGGCTTATTCATTGTAAAAGGTAAAGGTGTCCCATAACCTATGTGGTCGTAGGGGAGCGAGACGTCAGAGACCTCACTTCTCCAGGAGCCAGCATATTGAGGGCGGCGCTCATCTCCTCTCCCTCACTGCTTTACCTTCCCTGACCCTAAAGAGGGCAGGTACCTATTTGCAACTGGGTGAACTGGGGGAACTGTACTGAAGCCAAAGCGCGCAAACGGTCACCCATCCAACTGGTAACCACGCTCGAGGCTGCTTAACTTGGCTGGGGGAAAGCGAGTGCTCTGACCACTGAACTATCCTATCCCCCTCGATGTACCATCTGGAAATAAACATTTGACTTGACTTGGACGCTATAGCCGAGTGGTTAAGAAGACCCTTTGAGACTTCAATCCTGTGGGTCTATGAAAGTCGTGGGTTTGAATCTCAGTGGCAGTGTTTAGTGAATGAAGTGTGGAGATTTTCTTCTTCTTCTTTTTTTAAACGATCTTCCAGGTCAAATTCACGTGTGAATCTGCCAGTGTTCTAAATTCCTTCGTGTATATATTGTGAGTATGACGACTAACATTTTTAGTTGTCAGTTAGATAAGAGATGTCATACCATTAAGACGAATACACCATTTTGTAAATGTAACCTGAAATGTTGGCACAAAAAGAGACGTTAAAACAGAGCCGAGGACCGAGATGGATGGAGGAGGCTTACCACGGCATCGTCTTTCGTGTCTCCTTCCCACGACCGCCAAGGTCACGGGACTGATGATGATGAAAACAGTTTTTAAAAAAAACAACAACCAACCCAACTTAGCAATCAAGGTATACAGACACACAGAGACACTACACACACACCAATAACAACCCCCCCCCCCCCCACACACCACACACACACAGTACAAGAAAAACGAAGGTCTGAGCTGACCGCTGGACCACTTTACCACAAAGTCCAGGAAGTTCAGGTCATAGCCAGGGTCATTTGTCTCGGTCAGGTCAAAAAGTCCTGGAGTTCTTTTGCTGCTGACCCTCTTCCTCCTCTGGCGGATGTCGTCTGGCGTGACCTGAAATCCCTCCTCGTCATCCTTTGGCAGCAGAGATTCAAAAGCAGCACCAGCAGAGCGTGGGTAAAGTTCCGTATTGCAATCTGCCAGCAAACATGGCATTTCTTAGCATTCAGGTGAGATTCCGTATAGCGTATAAAGGGTGAAAAGGTGCTCCCATAATAATAATAATGTATGGAATTTATATAGCGCTGAATCTTGTAAAGCAACAAATCAAAGCGCTCAGATTTTTTTTCTAGGACAATGGAATAAGCACTCATGTGCTTTTTTTTTTACATCCAGTCCCCGTGTGTATGCGGTTTTGTAAATTTTGTCATCTGTTCCCACCGGCACACAATGGCCTACTCTTTCGAAAAGCGGAACAGGTTTAACGTGTGCGTAAGATGTTCTGCATGCGTTCGCACACGGGGCCTCGGTTTATAGTCTCCTCCGAAGGGGTCGTAGGGGAGCGAGGTATATCAGAGACCTCAACTTCTCAAGGAGCCAGCATATTAAAGGAAGGCGCTCCATCTCCTCTCCCTCGCTGCTTTACCTTCCCTGACCCTAAAGAGGACATAACGGGTAAGAAAGGTAAAGGTGTCACATAGGGGAGCGAGGCACTAGAGACCTCAACTTCTCAAGGGGCCAGCATACTGAGGGCGGCGCCCATCTCCTCTCCCTCGCTGCTTTACCTTCCCTGAGAGAGAGAGAGAGGCAGGTACCCATTTACAGCTGGGTGTACTGGGGAACTGTACTGAAGTCAAGGCGCGCAAACTGGTTACCCATCCAACTGGTAACCACGCTCGATGCAACGTAACAGGTACATATGCTTATTATGTCTTTTTGATGAGAGAGAGAGAGAGAGAGAGAGAAGAGAGAGAGAGAGAGAGAGAGAGAGAGAGAGAGAGAGACAGAGACAGAGATGCTCTATCTCTCGCACACTCATACCACAATCTCTAAGTTTTTCTGTCTCTCTGAATTTTCTACCACATCTTCAAGCCTCTAAGCGTTTGTTAGGAACTTTATGTTCTCTGCCATGATAAATCATAGCATCAACCCTCTTGTTATGCCAAACATGATTACACCCTGTATGGCTTCTGAGAACATGTGCTGTTTTAAAGCGTAGCACAAAGAGTTGGCTTCGGTAAAACCACTGTAGTGATTTTCATCGCTGTCGAGCGTAACTGTAGCTATTGCCCATTTGTATTGCATTTTATACCACTTTAAGTCACGACAGATTTCTCTGCGTGAAATTCGGACTGCTCTCCTTTCGCGGGGGAGAGTGCGTCGCCACAAGAGCAGCGCCACCCTTTAGTTCTTTTTCCTGTCAGCTACTGCATTTGTTTCCCTATCAGAGTGGCTTTTTTCTACAGAATTTTGCCAGGGACAACTAACTCTCTTGTTGCCGTGGGTTCTTTCTCGTGCTCTAAATAATTATGTGTAACACACGGGACCTCGGTTTATCGTCTCATCGAAAGACTAGCACCCAGACCACCACTCACGGTCTAATGGATGGAGGGGGAAAAAGTTTCGGGTCCAAACGGGGATCAAACCATCACAAGCTTCCGACCCAGACTTTTCGGTTTCTAGGCAGGAGCGTTTCCTCTAGACCACCGATCCACTGCCAATGTTGTTCCCTCACTCACTCACTCAACAACTAACAGCAATGCACTGTGACCGGCCTTCCCTGCTCACCTTGATGGGGTCCTGGAGCTCTCTGGCCACGTCGATCCTGGCAAAGGCCACCACCGAGGCCAGGGCTTCCCTCAGCCCCAGCACCCACCTGGATTCCTGCGTCACCTCCTGCACAGCCTGGCGAAACATTCTCCTGACCGTCTTCTTCAGGTGTTTGTGAGAGGGCACCTGCACACCCGAGCTGCCCTCCTCGTCAGTGCCTTGTTTGGACATGGTGGAGGACTTGGCAGCCAGGTTTTGAGGGACAAGGTCTACCGCTGAGGACTCGGCAGATAGGTGGTCTTTGTTTTTCCTGGGAGGACGTGCTGTGTGGGCTTCATGGAGGGAGTCTGAGGAGTCATCTCCGCTCCAGTGGAGGTGGACAGGGGGCAGAATGGTAGGGGTGAACGGATAGGGAACGTGGGACCACTCTATGATCACTCCGTGGTGGGACCTGCGCCTGCCGAACTTGAAGCCTCTGCGGCGTTTGTGTCTGTGGTGGTGCTTCCTGCCCTCCTTGCGCGGGGCTGGCTTGTTGTCAGACAGGTTGAGGGAGTCCAAAGACCCGTAAGAGTAAGACGACGAGGCCTCCTGCTCTTTCTTCTCCGCCCCTTTCAGTTCTTTCTCCAAGCGCTTGATGGCGTTGGCGTTCTGAGCGTGCCCGTGCTTTTCCAGCAAGCTGGCCCTGCGTAGGATGAAGGCGGTGATGCTCAGCATGACCTTTTTGTAATACCTGGTCAGCGTGACGGCCTCCTGGTCAGCGTGATGACGCATGGTTATGCAGCTGGCCACCAGGTGGTGCAGGAATGCGATAGCTGTGCTCCTTCAGCTGGCTGTAGGCAACCGCATACATCTGGCAGAGCAGCTTGGCGCAGCAGAAGCAGCTGCTGCCGGTGTCGAAAGGGCCTTTGACCTCCAGCTGCACCACGTTGGCGTAGGACTCAAAGGCTGCCAGCAGCTTGAGGATAGCCTGGGGCTTGGCTTCCTTGTACCTGCGAATCTTTTTCTTGAAGACGTTCATCACCTGCACTGACATTTTGCGAATGACGTCCTGAGCGGTGCTTGATCCGTGTGAATTACACCAGTCTGATTCCCCTCGCAGCAGGGGGTTGTACGAGCTGCTGACGCTCTGCTCACTGCCGCTTTTGATTTCTTCAAGAAGGACATTCTCAGGCGACAGCGCTGTGTCTTCTTTTTTGGCACCTGCTACATGAGTGGTTGTTGGTGCGCACTGGTCTGATAAAGCTGAAACAGTGGGCATGACATCTTCTCTCTGCTGGACATCCTCCCGGCCTGGGGCTAGAGCCTGACCAGTCGCTGTGTGTGCCAAGGTCAAGGAATCCTTGGACGTCCTGGTCTGGGTGTCAGAATCACCGGAGGAGGGAGAGAAAGCAGAGCGGTCAATCCTCTCACCAGACCCGCGGCCCTCCCTGGGTCTTACCTCCATGAAATCCCCAGCTTGTAAAGCTCTGATCTGGCTGAATGCAAGGGTGGCGAGGTGTCCACAGTCCCCCATTCGAAAATCACACCGCTGCTGGATGATAGAGGATTTTTCCTCCGCGGACTGCTTGACCTTCGTGACGCTGCTGCCTCGGCTCTCTTCTCTCTTTCCTGACGTTGAAAACTGGGCAGTGTCCAGCGCCGCTTTGGCCAGCAGAGGGCCGTCCCTTGCAGCCTGACTCTGGTCCTGCGCTGAGCTGGAGTGTGAGTGTTTGGCGGTTTTGAAGGCTGACTGGTTCTTGTCTGGCTCTTCAGTGGAAGTAGCTGGGGGCGCTTCCTCCTCTTCCTTGGGTGTGGCCAGTTTATCCTGCGACATCATCTCCATGATGTCGGTGATCTTCATGATGGACTTTTTCTGCACTTTGCTTTCGAACTGGATCTTCTTCTTTTTGATTTCTGGCGGACACAGCTCCTGGTTGGGTCGCCTGAGGATGCCCCGCACGCCTTTGAGCTGGTTTCTGTACGAGTTCACCAGATGGCGCATGATGGCGAAATACAGGTGAGACACTCGGCGTGAATTATCTCCCTTCTTTCTCCCCGCGTAGGGGCCTTCTTTGTGCCCCACCTAAACACAGGCAAACAAACAGTAGCATTTTTAAAAATTGTACTTTTATGTCAAGAATTATGGAATAAGCGCTCATGTGCTTATTTTTTTACATCCAATCCCCGTGTATATGCAGTTTTGTAAATTTTGTCATCCATCCCCACCAGCACACAACGGCCTACACTTCCGAAAGGGAGAACTGGTTTTTAACATGTGTGCAAAATTGCTGCGTGCGTTCGCAATCGGAATCTCGGTTTATAGTCTCATCCGAAGGGCTTAGGGAAGGGGGGGGAGTGGGGGAGTGGAGTCTGCACTGATGTTAACTCCAGGGGAAAACGGGAGAAAACTGAAGAAATTTTAAAAATAAAAATGGTTGTCACCTTATCACCTTTTCAAAAAGATAAGTACATACCATAAAAAAACAAAGCACACCACCACTCCAACAACAAAATTTTCATTCATCTCTGCCCTTAGAAACGACCCACCAAAGAAACCGTAAACCAAAAAAACAAACAACCCCTAACCCCACCACAAATGGGGACAGGATAGCTCAGTAGTCAGGGCACTCGCTTTCCCTCAGCCAAGGTTAAGCAGCATCGAGCGTGGTTACCAGTTGGATGGGTGACCGTTTGCGCGCCTTAGTTTCAGTACGGTCCCCCAGTTCACCCAGCTGTAAACGAATACCTGCCTCTCTAGGGTCAGGAAAGGTAAAGCAGCGAGGGAGAGGAGATGGGCACCACCCTCAATATGCTGGCCTCTAGAAAAGCTGAGGTCTCTGACACCTCACACCCCTACGACCTTATAGTTTATGGGGGATACCTTTACCTTTTTAAAAAAAACCCCAACTACAAATAAAATCTGACCTCAGTGAACCACAGGTTGCTCTCACAGTGCAAGAGGCCATCGTGCAGGTTCTGAAGACCCCCAACGTCCATCTGCTCCTTGTCCAGCTTCAGAATGACCTCCTTCAGCATACGGATGCACAGGGACGAGGTCCACTGATGGAGGCAAAGGGTCATCACCTTGATGACCATGCTGGGGTCCTTGCTGATACGCAGGGCTTGGATGGCGCGACGGATTTGGTGAATCAGGTTCAGGATGTAGCTGTATAGGTCGTCTCCCCTGATCATAGAATCAGGAAGGAGGGGGGTGGGGTGGGTGTGGCGGGAGCGAAAGGGGGATTGGGGAGCAAAGTGAGCGTGATGATGATGGTAAGGGTAAAGAGATATCATTGGGAGAAGAAGAAGAAGAAGAAGAAGAAGAAGAAGAAGAAGAAGAAGAAGAAAGAGAAGAAGAAGAAGAAGAAGAAGAAGAAGAAGCAGTAGAAGGGAAAAGAAGAAGAAGAAGAAGAGAAAGAAGAAGAGGAAAAGAGAAGAAGAAAAGAAGGGAAAAGAAGGAAAAGAAGAAACATGCAAAGAGGAAGAACGCGAAGGAGGGGGAGGACGAGGAAGAGGAGGAGGAGGAGAAGAAGAAGGTGGAGGAGGAGGAGTAGAGGAAGAAGAAGTAACAAATCCCCATAACACCCCCACCTCCAAACTACTACTACTACTACTACTACTTCTACTACTACTACTACTACTACTACTACAACTACTACACTACTACTGATATCGATTTTACCCCACTACCACTACAGACTACTAGCTTCAGTGGTCAACACTACGCTTTCCACTAACTCTGTTACCAGCACTACAGCGTGTATACCATAGTGACTACTACGTTTGCACTCTTTACTTCAGCACAGTTCTCCCTAGTTCCCCAACTGATAAACTGGTACCTACTCTCTCTTTAATCAGGAAGCTAATACAGCAGACGACTAATGGCACCACCCTCTAATATAGCTCCTATATCTCGAGTCTCTGATGCTGGCTCCCTACGACACACACAGTACTATGAACACTTTACCTTTTTACTTTTACACACTGGTGACTGAGTGAGTTATAGTCAGATGATTAACCACTAGCACACTGGAAGCTGACTGACTTTAAAGGTCAGATGATTAACCCACTAGCCACACTGGGGTACCTGATGATACTTATGGTCAGACTGACTTCCCACGCCAAACACATGGGGAAACTTGACTGATGACTTATGGTCAGATGGTTAACACACTAGCCACATGCTGGGGAACTGGACTGACTACTTAAAGGTCAGAAGTTAACCAGTAGTCACACCCATAGGGGGAACTGACTGACTGACTTAATGGTCAGATGATTAACCCACTAGCCACAACTGGGGGAACCTGACAGACTTAATGGTCAGATGATTAACTCACTAGCCACAACTGGGGGAACCTGACAGCCTTAATGGTCAGATGATTAACTCACTAGCCACAACTGGGGGAACTGACTGACTGACTGAATGGTCAGATGATTAACCCACTAGCCACAACTAGGGGAACTGACTGACTTAATGGTCAGATGATTAACCCACTAGTCACAACTAGGGGAACCTGACAGACTGACTTAATGGTCAGATGATTAACCCACTAGCCACAACTAGGGGAACCTGACAGACTTAATGGTCAGATGATTAACCCACTAGTCACAACTAGGGGAACCTGACAGACTGACTTAATGGTCAGATGATTAACCCACTAGCCACAACTAGGGGGAACTAACTGACTTAATTGTTAGATGATTAACCCACTAGCCACAACTGGGGGAAATGACTGACTGACTTAATGGTCAGATGATTAACCCACTAGCCACAACTGGAGTAACTGACTGACTTAACTGGGGGACCTGACTGACTGACTGAATGGTCAGATGATTAACTCACTAGCCACAACTAGGGGAACCTGACTGACTGACCTGATGGTCAGATGCTTGACCCACAGGCAGAACCGGCAGTAGACGCCAGGCAGCGGGCGGCCAGCTTGGTGACGGTGGTGCCGATGACAGTTTTCTCCCCCCTGAAGAGAATGTCCCCGGAGGTCAGCAGGAGAGGAGAGACCAGCGAGGGGTGGTCCTCGGACTCCTCTACGGGGCACTGGTCTGTGTAGGAGCGCTTGACCACTTTCATGCAGTATCTGTCAGCAGGGCGCGGGCGCACACGTTGGTGTAGATGGAGTTAAGTTATATACATACAGCAGGGATAGTTTGTGTGTGTATGTGTGTGTGTGTGTGTGTGTGTGTGTGTGTGTGTACTGTGTGTGTGTGTGTGGGTGTGTGTGTGTGTGTGGGGGGGTGTGTTGTGTGTGGGGGTGGTGGGTGGGAGTGGGGTGTGGGTGGGTGGAGGGTTTGTTTGTGTTGTTGTTGTTGTGTGTGTGTGTGTGTGTGTGTGTGTGTGTGTGTGTGTGTGTGTACTCTGTATGTGTGTGTACTATGTGTGTGTACTATGTGTGTGTACTGTGTGTGTGTACTGTGTGTGTGTGTGTATTTAATTTAATTTTTTTAATTCTTTTATTTCGAGGATAATGGAATAAGTACTCATGTGCTTTTTTCATCCAGTCCCTCTGTGTGTGTGTTTTGTGTGTGTGTGTGTGTGTGTGTGTGTGTGTGTGTGTGTGTGCGTGCGCGTATGCGTATGTGTTTTACTTTTTTGTATTTTATTCTTTCATTTCGAGGATAATGGAATAAGCACTCATGTGCTTTCTTTCCATCCAGTCCCCGTCTGTATGCAGTTTTTTTTGTAAATTTTGTCATTCTTTCCCACCGGCACACAATGGCGCACTCTTCCGAAAAGCGGAACGAGTTTTAACATGTGCGCACGATGTTCTGTGTGCGTTTGCACACGGGATCTCGGTTTATAGACTCGTCCAAAGGATATCTATCTATCTATCTATCTATCTATCTATCTATCTATCTATCTATCTATCTATCTATCTATCTATCTATCTATCTATCTATCTATCTATCTATCTATCTATCTATACATATGTGTGTGTGTACGTGTGTGTGTGCGCGCGCGTGCTAATTTGAAAAAAAACCCCTGAGATTGGTTGCATGTATAAGAGTAGGCTAAATGCAAGCGCTCTGATGTGTTTTGACAACATAAAGTGCTATGTAAATTCCATATAATGTTCAACATAGTTTTGCGCAATAGCTATCACAATAACATAGGACTGGTTTTGCATGATGTCTATAAACATGAAGAGGCACTGTTTGTTAGCTTTACAGTATTCTATCCTGGAATATAGGACTGTTTTTTGCATAACATTTATCACACAATACAGGAGAGTTTCTTGCGATTGTTATTACAGAATACAGAACAGTATCTTGCAATATCTATCTCACGACATAGGAATGTTTCATGTAGTGTCTTATCAAATGACAGAGGACAGTATTGTCTGCAATGTCTATCTCATGGCAGATGACAGTTTCCTGTAATATCTGCCAGAGGACAGTTTCCTGTAATATCTGCTAGATGACAGTTTCCTGTAATATCTGCCAGATGACAGTTCCCTGTAATATCTGCCAGAGGACACAGGACAGTTTCCTGTAATATCTGCCAGATGACAGTTTCCTGTAATATCTGCCAGATGACAGTTTCCTGTAATATCTGCCAGATGACAGTTTCCTGTAATATCTGCCAGATGACAGTTTCCTGTAATATCTGCCAGATGACAGTTTCCTGTAATATCTGCCAGATGACAGTTTCCTGTAATATCTGCCACAGGACAGTTTCCTGTAATATCTGCCAGATGACAGTTTCCTGTAATATCTGCCAGATGACAGTTTCCTGTAATATCTGCCAGATGACAGTTTCCTGTAATATCTGCCAGAGGACACAGGACAGTTTCCTGTAATATCTGCTAGATGACAGTTTCCTGTAATATCTGCCAGATGACAGTTTCCTGTAATATCTGCCAGATGACAGTTTCCTGTAATATCTGCCACAGGACAGTTTCCTGTAATATCTGCCAGATGACAGTTTCCTGTAATATCTGCCAGATGACAGTTTCCTGTAATATCTGCCAGAGGACACAGGACAGTTTCCTGTAATATCTGCCAGATGACAGTTTCCTGTAATATCTGCCAGATGACAGTTTCCTGTAATATCTGCCAGATGACAGTTTCCTGTAATATCTGCCAGATGACAGTTTCCTGTAATATCTGCCAGATGACAGTTTCCTGTAATATCTGCCAGATGACAGTTTCCTGTAATATCTGCCAGATGACAGTTTCCTGTAATATCTGCCAGATGACAGTTTCCTGTAATATCTGCTAGATGACACAGGACAGTTTTCAGCAATATCTACTACATAGTAGAGGGCAGTTTCCTTGCAACAGCAGTTCAAATAGCCAGCAAACCTATTTTAACCAATATGGCATGTAGCTTTTTTTGGTGTCTTTTGAGATTATGATACGTATCAATCTGCCTGTCAGTATTGTAATTGCCCTTCATTGGATGATGAAAGTGTTTTTGACTTGACTTGACTTGACAACCTATTAGGCAGCCAACCAACTAACCAACCCGACAAGCCAGCCAGCCAGACAAGCTGCTAGGCAAGCAGCCAACTACCCAAACAAACATCCAGCCTAACATCCAGGCAGATGACCTGCTATGCAGCCAGCCTGACAACCAAGCTGCTAGACAGCCAGACAGCCAGCCTACCAACCAACCAAACCAGCCTGACAACCTTTTTCGGTAGTCAGCCAGACAGCTCAGCTGCTATATATCCAGCCAGCCTAATAGCCAGCCAACCGACCAACCAAACATCCAAGCAGTCAAACAATGTACTTGGCAGCCAGTCAGCCAACCCAACAGCCAGCCTGCCAGTCAGTCAGTCAGTCAACCTACTACTACTAGCCAGTCAGTCAGACAACCATCCAAAACGGGAGATCTTCTTCTTCGTCGAACGCTCAGACAACTACTAGTGTTATCTGTCATATAAGCGAAAATGCGTTTCGCTGCCATTAAGCGCCTGACAAATTCAGGCCTAGCACATCCGACATCAGCGTGGGAGAGAACTGTTATATTTCAAGTCTTTCTGGAGAGATAGAGAGAGAGAGAGAGAGAGAGAGAGAGAGAGAGAGAGAGAGAGAGAGAGAAAACTCTGAACTGGTTTAATGGTACATCGGCCTTAGGCCACAATACACCAGGGGAGGGAGAGAGAGAGAGAGAGAGAGAGAGAGAGAGAGGAGAGAGAGAGAGAGAGAGAGAGAGAGAGAGAGGAGAGAGAGAGAGAGAGAGAGAGAAGGGCAGGGGAATGGACCAAGAAGGCAGAAAATAAGACAAGAAGGAGGTAACAAGACGAAAAAGGAACAAAGCAGAAACGAAGAGACGGGTAGTAGTTGAAAAAGAAGGACATTTCTAGCACAGAATTTCCAAAAGGTGGGAGGGGTGCTGTTTATACTGACAGGCCCCTGGCATCCCTACAGGGTAAAGCCAATAAAGATCAATACCCTCTGTTTCAAATGTCTCCACAAATCTGCACCATATTATCTTTGTAACTGTCTTCACCTGTACACTCGATCCCGTTCCCTTCGTTCAGCCGCAGATACTTTGTGCTTTCGAACACCCAGATTCAAACAAACCACTGTTGGCTGTCGATCTTTCTCTGTTTCTGGTCCATCTATGTGGAATGACCTCCCTCTTTCACTTCGCCAAAAACCTTCACTTGATACCTTCAAATCGAGCCTCAAAACACACTTATTTCCTTGCTGACACTTTCCCCTCATATCCGTCTTTACTTTTCAGCAGCAGCAGCAGCAGCAGCAGCAGTAAGCCGGAGATCAAAACGAACCTTAACATCTTCAGCGCCGAATCTTTGGTGGCTTTGGTGAGGTGATGGGGGTGCGCTTTCTCACCCGCTTTCTTTTCATGTGCTTTTCTCCCCCCATCCACCTCCTCCTCTGAGGAATCTTCCGAGGACTCTGAGTACATCTGGGAAGAGTCTGAGGTATCTGAGGAGCTGCCCACGGCTGACAGCGATGTGTCGGAGCCGAACTTGTTCGCCCATTTTCTGTGGTAGCAAGGACAGATCGATCTATCTGTCTGTCTGTCTGTCTGTCTGTCTATCTATCTGTCTGTCTGTCTGTCTGTCTTTCTGTATGTCTGTCTGTCTGTCTATCTTTCTGTCTATCTATCTGTCTGTCTGTCTGTCTGTCTGTCTATCTACTATCTATCTGTCTGTCTATCTATCTGTCTGTCTGTCTATCTATCTATCTATCTATCTATCTATCTATCTATCTATCTATCTATCTATCTATCTATCTATCTATATCTATCTGTCTATCTATCTATCTATCTATCTATCTATATCTATCTGTCTGTCTATCTATCTATCTATCTATCAATCCATCTCTCTCTCTCTCTCTATATATATATATATATATATATATACATACATACAGACAGACAGACAGACAGACAGAGAGCTGTCTAAAATCACTTTTTTGTGGGTAGACGTTAAAAGGAAGACACACATACAGACAGACAGATATGTACACCGACACAGACAGACAGACCAGCAGATACATCTTGCGCCCACGTTAAAAAGCCGTTCCACTTTTCGGAAGAGTAGGCCGTTGTGTTCCGGTGGGAACGGGTGACAAGATTTACAAAGCTGCATACACACGGGGACTGGATGTAAAAAAAGCACATGAGCGCTTATTCCGTTATCCTCGACAGAAAAGAATAAAAGAAAGAAAGAAAATAAACACACACACACACATACACACACACACACACCGACACACACACACATGCACGCACAAACAATCAAACAAACAAACAAACAGCGTATACAACGTTTCAGTTTCTTGCACTGAAAAGTGGGGGTGGGTGTGGTAATATAACTCTGTAAGGAATCTTCTGCGATTATACGTAACTCATACAAAGTATCTGCCTGCCGCCCCCCCCCCCCCTCACCCCCCACCCTGGGATCTTTATCGTGCATGTTTCTTCTGTATGTGTATATACGCGAAGGGAATTTAAGGCACTGGCAGGTCTGCACTTGAAGGTTGACCTGGGAAATGGTTAAAATCCCCCACCCTTAATTACTTCAACAGATGCTGCCAAGATTCGAACCCACGACTTCATGGACCCATGGGATTGAAGTCAAACGGTCTTAACCACTCGGCTATAGCGTCCGTCAAATCTAAGGATATAAAGCCAACGGCTTCTAATAGTACGCGTGTATTAATTGTCAATGTAAGGTTCCATTTTTTGCAGGACTTAATAGAGTAACGGGGTCAGGATAGCTCAGTGGTCAGAGCACTCGCTTTCCCCAGCTAAGGTTAAGCAGCATCGAGCGTGGTTACCACTTGGATGGGTGACCGTTTGCGCGTCTTGGCTTCAGTACAGTCCCCCAGTTCACCCAGCTGTAAATGGGTACCTGCCCTCTTTTAGGGTCAGGGAAGGTAAAGCTGCGAGGGAGAGGAGATGGGTGCTGCCCTCAATATGCTGGCCCCTGGACAAGTGAGATCTCAGAATTGTCCAGGTAAACGTTCATGCAGACCTGCCGGTGCCTTATTCTTCTCTGTGTATCTACACATACAGTAGATCGAGTTTTGTCTTTTCCTTAACTCCTCGAGAGTGAAGGTCTGGGTGTTCGTCTTTTGGAAATGACGATAAACTGAGGCCTCATGCTTAACATGCATGAAGTGCTCGTAAGAGAACCCAATGTATTACACTACACTACACTACACTGCGCTGCGCTGCATTGAAATGCAATGCACTGCACTGCACTACACTACACCACAGTACACCACACCACAGCGCACCATACTACACTACACTACACAACACTACACCACAGCAAACAACATTACACCACAGCAAACCACATTACACCACACTACCCTACCTTACACTACACAGCAGTACATTACACTACACTACACTACACTACACCACACTACTCTACACCACTCTACTCTACACCACACCACACACAGCAAACCCACCACACCACACCCCCCTCCAATCCACTTCACTCGACTCACAATCACATGAATTAAAGTACAATACAAAACAAACAGTACAATACAATACGAAGCAATACAATACACACGATACAACACAAACACAACACAAAAACCCGCGCATCACGAATGTCTTCATCGGGGTCCTCCTTTCTTTACCCAAAAGAAAACTTTTAACCCCCGGCAAACCCAAAAAATTAAACCAACCCATTACCTTAAAGCAAGTAATTCCTTTTTTAATTTAATAATAACCAATACTACACACTCCTTTCCCCACAAAAACCACACCCGGAACCCCCCCCAAAAAAACCCCCTTTCACCCATTAAAAAGGGGGCCCCTCCTCACGGGGAAAAAAAGTCAAAAAAACCCCAAAAGTCCCCTACAAACCAAAAGCCAAATAAATTATCAGTCCCAAACCCACACACAAAGGATCAGTTTTGTTTTTTCCAAACCCTGGGGTGGGGTTTTTTCCCTTTTGGAAAAAAAACCCCACAAACAACCAAAACCCCAAAACAACAAAACAAGCCCCCTTTAAAACAGAACTGAAACTCACCCGTAAACCACACCAAGGCCAATTTCCCACATAACCCCAACACCACAGCAAAAATTTTTCCCACAAAAACCACCCCAATTTCCCAAACCAAAAAAGGTAAAAACATAAAACACCAAAAACCCCTACCAACACCCCCACTCTACAACATACACCAGAAACCCCCCCAAAAACCCCATAAAACCCTTTCATGATCCAAAATAAAATGAATTAAAACTACAAAAAAAAACAGTAAAAATTACAAACAACACAAACAAACGAAAAACACAACACAACACCACACCTAAAAATTTTCCCATGCTTCCCCCCAAAAAAACCCCCAAAAAAACCAAAAAAACACAAAAACAACAAAAAAAACAAAAAACCAACAAAACAAACTAACTTCAGGATTTTAAACCATTACCAATGATCCTCCCACAAAACCCATTTTTCCATTTTGGCAATTTTTTCCCAAAACCACCCCAATTTCCTACACAAAGGGGGGTGGATGGGACTTAAAACACTCTTTTTTCCCAGACAAACCAAAACCATACATACATACAGTGCATAAACTACACTACACTAACGGGGACCCTTACACACACAACACCACAGTGTTACCTACACCCACTACACACACTACACTACAGTGCATTACCCCAAAACCACATACATACAGTGATTCACACCCCCTCACTACACTACATACGGCATTACCCCTAAAACCCCAAAACACTACCCCCCTACACACAGTGCATTACATACCCACACACACTACAGTGCTTTTACACCACACTACACTACAGTGCTTACATACACCACCCCACAACATCATACCTACGGCCACACAAACACATATCATTCCACACCAACCACACACAAAGTCAAACACCTAATAAAATCAACAAAAACCCATAACAACCATTCCCTCAACAACACCACAACCCCAAAAAAAACCCCAAACCCCCAAAACACAATTTTTCCACCCCAAAAAAACAAACAAAAACCCCAACAAATAAGAAACACAACCCCAAAACACCCAAAAATCACAAAAGGGCTTTAAAACCCCCCCCAATCCCAAAATTTTCAAACCCAACCCCAAACACTACCACTACAGTCATTACACAACTACACTACAGTGCTTATCTACCCCCACACTACACTAAGTGCATTAAAAACCACCCACACTAAAACTACCTAAACACCTACACACCACACTACGTGCATTCACTACACCCAACTCCCAACACTACATACATGCTTTAAAACCCCCCACACCCCCTCACTACACTACATCACTACACAAAACCTACACTAAAACTCACTCACTAAACTACAGTGCTTAACTAACCACAAACAATACCTACCAACAGTGCATTACCTACAACCCACTACACTAAAACCACACTACACTACACTACAGTGCATTAACACCCATACTACACACAATACATACATCTTCACTCAACCACACCACTACACTACAGGCATTACACTAAAACCACACACACTACACTACACTACACTTCACACATAACTACAGTGCATTACACACACCACACACACTCATTACACTACGCCACACCACAACCTACACTACCTACAGTGCATACCTACACCACATACACTACACACAGTGCATCCCTACACCAAAACTAAACCTACAGTGCATTACACTCACCACACTACACTACAGTACAGTGCTTAAAACCCCCAACTCCACTACCTACCACACAATTTACACTAACCACACTACATACACTACACAAACACACCACTACACTACCACACTACACTACACTAAGTGCTTTTACACTACACCAAAAACAAAAACCAACAAAAAGGGCATTACATACACCACACTAACTACACCCCCATACACTACACTACAGTGCATTACACAAACCCCTACTCCTAAAATACATACAGTGCATTACACTACCCAAATACACTACACACAGTGCTTACCTACACCACACACCCACTAAAACTACACTTTCATACACTACACTAAGTCATTCACTACACCACACTACACACATACAATACAGTGCTTTACTTACACTACACACAACAGTGCGTTTATACACCACACTACACTACACTACAACAGTAACCCCCACCCACTGTGCGCAATTCACCCCCTTTACACTGCTCTCACAAAACAATAAATTAAAATTAGTGTATGAACATGCAGTGCAGTGCCGTGTGGTGTGCTTGCTTGGATGGTGGGGTGTGTGTATGCGTGCGTGTGATGTGGTGTGGTGTAGTGTGGTGTAGTGAAATGTTGTAGCGTAGATATGCAGTGCAGTTTTTTGTGTAGTTGGGTGGGATGGGGTGGTGCATGTTGTGTGTGTAGTGTGGTAAAAGTAATTTGGGGGTTTTGTGCTTTTTTTTTGAGGTCAGTTCTGGGAAGGCTACAGGGATGACAAACTGAGAATGAGAGAGAGAAGCAGAAGAAAAGGGGGGGGGGAGGGGGGGGGGGGGGGGGAGGGGGGGGGGGGAAAACCCATCACGTACCGAAGGAACAGATGAACAACTGACAAAAACCCAACACCGGGACTGGGTTAAAATCTAGACATGAGGGGTATTCCATTACCCCTCGAAATAAAGAACACGAGAAAGGAGGGAACACAAAAGAAACTGTAAATTTTTCGGGGGGGGGGGGAGGGGGGGGGTGGGGGTGGGGGGGGGGGGGGGGGGGGGGGGGGGAACGCAGGGGGAGAGATCAAAAAGAGGGGGGGTGAAACAGCAGGGCAGGGAAAGCTTAAAAAAAGACCGCACCCCCTCCCCCCAAAAAAAAAAAACCCCCCCAAAAAACCACAACAAAAACAAACAACCCCCCCAAAAGCCCACAACACCACAAAAAAAAAAAAACAAAAACAACAAAAAAGAATCAACAAAAAAAAAACCAAGCGAACAAACCCCCCCCCCCCAAAAAAATTTAAATCCCCCAGCAAAAGCAACAACAACCCCTACCAAAAAAAAACCCCCAAACCCAAAACCCAAAAAAAACGACATACCAAACCAATCTAACCAACAAAAAAACAAAATGACAACAAAATTTGATGATGTGTACTACATCCAAATGGCACCTCAATAACCCCCAGTTCCCCATCCCAAAGGTTTAGCACAAGAAACAGACTTAGAATAACGTTAAAAAAAGTAAAGGTGTCCCCTAACCTATGTGGTGTAGGTAAACGAGGCATCAGAGACCTCACTTTCCAGGGGCCCCATATTTAGGGCGGCCCCATCCCTCTCCCTCGTGCTTACCTTTCCCCGACCCTAAAAAGGGAGTACCCCTTTTCAGCTGGGGGAACTGGGGACTGTACTGAAGCCTAGGCGCACAAACGGTCACCCCCCTTTCTGGTAACCCCACTCGACGCTTAACCTTGGGTGGGGGAAAAACGAGTGCCCGACCACTGAGCTATCCGTCCCCCCCATGGACTGTGGCAAACCCAACAATGGGCAGTCCCCCTGCCCCAAAGACTTTTAGGGAACAACCTAGAATCCAACTTTCCCCCCAACAAATTACCTTCCAACGACCCATCTTTTTATTTTAAAAAAATTTTTTTTTATTTCAAATTTTAATCTGCCTATTTACATCCTTTCCGTGTGTATGCAGTTTTGTCAATTTTTGGGATCCGTTCACACCACCTACAACGGGTTACTTTCCAAAAGCGGACGGGTTTTTTAACGTTTGGGAAGAAATTCGCGTGCGTTCGCTCCGGGGTCTCGGGTTTTTAGTCTCAACCCAAGGACCCCTTTTTTGGGGGGGTGGAGTCACACTGGATACTCCAGAGGAAAAATTCTCTCTACGAGATTCAACCGGTCGAGTCAGGAGCGCAATGCGCATCATCTCCACCAGGTATCCCTCCCCCCCTATAGAGGTTCAAACTTACACGTCCCCGTGATTGCCAATCACCTTTAGGTTGCCCCCTAGGTTTTTTTTCCCCCACCCCCCCCCCTTTTAAATAAACCCAAGGGGGAATTTACTTCCATAACCCACCTTTCCACCTTCCCCAATCAAATTCCACTTTACCAAATCTTTATATACTACACTCTCTACAAGGGGCTTACTCCAAAACAAATTTTTTTAAAAAACCCCCTCCCCTTTTTGGTTTGTGCCTTTAAGGGAAAAAAAAATATTTTTCCTTCTCGCCTGGTGCCACGCCACAAGCAAATATCCCAAAACCCCAAAAAAAGGGCGTAAATTCGTGGTAGTGTAAAGGTAGCTGATGGGATAGGAATGAACATACCATAAAAAAAAATACGCAATAAATTCCGTATAATAAAAGGGAAAAAGGGAAGAAACAACTCAAAAAAGGTGTGTCAAATTAAAAAAGGATAAAAAAAATTTTTTATTTTTTATTTAAAAAAATTTTTTTGGGGGTTTTGGTTTTCCCCGGCGGGCTGCTCTCCCCGGGGGGCCGGCGCCCGGGGGGGGGGGGGGGGCCCTTTTTTTTTTTTTCTTTTTGGGGGCCCCCCACTTTTTTTTTCAAAAAGGGCTGGGGCCTTTTTTTTTGGGGTTTTTTTTGGGGGGAAAAAAAAACCCCGGGGGGTTTTCCCCCACCGAAAGATTTACCCCCAACCCCCCCCCCCCCCCCCAAAAGGGGTCCCAGACAAAAAAGTTTTTAAATTAGTGTGCGCGGAGGCTCTCATAAAATAGCTTTTCCGTTACAGATGGGTAAAACTCCCTTAATAACGTTACCGATGGAGACATACATTCGCAGAATTTTCCCATAAAAAAGAAAAACTTCTCCGAAAATTCTTATATACCATAGTGAAGAGATAACTATATACTTTAGTCTTAATGTACCGTAGTACCGACTGAAAGAAAGACATACATATATACATACAGCAGTAGTAGTCTTAATATACCGTAGTAGCGACCGAAAGAGAGACATACATACAGCAGCAGTAGTCTTAATATACCGTAGTAGCGACTGAAAGAGAGACATACATACATACAGCAGTAGTAGTCTTAATATACCGTAGTAGCGACTGAAAGAGAGACATACATACATACATACAGCAGCAGTAGTCTTAATATACCGTAGTAGCGACTGAAAGAGAGACATACACACAGCAGTAGTAGTCTTAATTGATATACCATAGTTTTAAAAAAAAAAGGTAAAGGTGTCCCATAACCTATGTGGTCGCAGTGGGAGTGAGGCGTCAGAGACCTCAACTTCTTCAGGGTCCAGCATATCGAGGGTGGCGCCCATCTCCTCTCCCTCGCTGCTTTACCTTCCCTGGCCCTAAAGAGGGCAGGTACCCATTTACAGCTGGGTGAACTGGGGGAACTGTACTGAAGCCAAGGCGCGCAAACGGTCACCCATCCAAGTGGTAACCACACTCGATGCTGCTTTACCTTAGCTAGGGGGAAAGCGAGTGCTCTGACCACTGAGCTATCCCGTACCCCCTTAACCATAGTAGCGACTGAAAGAGATATATAGAGACAGAAGTAGTGTTAACCATGTGTGTTGACCTTCGGATGAGACTATAAACCGAGGACCCGTGTGCGAACGCATGCAGAACATCTTGTGCACACGTTAAATCCTGTTCCGCTGTTCGAAAGATGACAAAATTTTAAAAAACCGCATACACACGCATAAATAAACAGTTTAATTTTTAAAAAGTCATCTGAGCGCTTTGATTTGTTGCTTTACAAGATTCAGCGCTATATAAATTCCATACATTATTATTATTTGACCTCCGAAGTCGGCTGGACATAACCCAGTTGATGAGTTGAACATCGTAAATTCTGTCCACAGAGGAAGTTTACTGAAGTGTTGGAACATCTACGCTCCACCACCTCTCTACCCCCAACCGTGTGTATGTGTGTGTGTGTGTGTGTGTGTGTGTGTGTGTGTGTGTGAAGTCAAGTCAAGTCAAGTCAAGTCAAGTCAAGTCAAATTTTTATTTCTAGATGGTACATTGAATAAGCAATGCATTTGCTTTTTTTTCCCATCAAGCCATCTATCTATGAAGAAAAAAACTTGATCAATATTATCTATATCTAAGAGTGCGTGCGTGCGTGTGGGTGTGTGTGTGTGTGTGTGTGTGTGTGTGGGGTGTGTTTTTGTGTGTTTGTGTGCGTGTGTGTGCGCGCGCGCGTGCGTTTTATGTGTGTGCCCCTGCCTGCCTGCGTGTGCACGTACCTACCTGCGTGAATGTGTGTGTGTGTGTTTTTTCGTTTGTGTGCCTGCCCGCGTGTGCACGTGCCTACCTGCGTGAATGTGTGTGTGTATGTGTATGTCTGCCTGCGTGCTCCACCACCCCTCTCCCCTCGTGCGCACGCGCGCGCGCGCGTGTGTGTGTGTGTGTGGGGGGGGGGGGGGCGCGAGCGTGCGTGCATGTGTCTGTGTGTACCTGCCTGCGTGTGTCTACGCGCATGTGCGTGGGTTTGCGTGTATGTGTATGTATGTACCTACATGCATGTGTATGTATGTATGTATGTGTTGGTTGTGCGCACGTGTGCGTGGGCACAGACAGCCAGACAGGCAGGGAGGCAGGCAGACAGACAGCCAGACAGACAGGCAGGCAGGCAGGCAGACAGGCAGGCAGGCAGGCAGACAGGCAGACAGACAGACAGGCAGACAGGCAGACAGACAGGCAGGCAGACAGGCAGGCAGGCAGGCAGGCAGACAGGCAGACAGCCAGCCAGGCAGACAGACAGACAGGCAGGCAGGCAGGCAGACAGACAGCCAGGCAGACAGACAGACAGGCAGGCAGGCAGACAGGCAGGCAGGCAGGCAGGCAGGCAGGCAGACAGGGAGGCAGGCAGACAGACAGCCAGGCAGACAGGCAGGCAGACAGACAGGCAGGCAGGCAGGCAGGCAGACAGAAAGGCAGGCAGGCAGGCAGGCAGGCAGGCAGACCTGGGAGAAGAAGAAGTAGATGACGCTGGACAGCGTGGTGTAGGCCCCAAAGCGCTGAGGGTTAAAGAAAGGGGCAGTGAACTGGTGGTGCTTCATGATCAGCTTGCACAGCGACTCCTCGTCCCTGACACACAGAGGGTTGTCATTATTATTACATTATTGTTATTAGTCATCATCATTAACCATTACACCCAGTGGTGTGTAGGGCAGCAACAAAGTGCTTCCACTCCTGCCTATCCTGGGCTAACAAGTCCTTCGGACGAGACTATAAACCGAGGCCCCGTGTTCGAACGCATGCAGAACATCTTGCGCACACGTTAAATCCTGTTCTGCTTTTCGGAAGAGTAGGCCATTGTGGGCCGGTGGAAACAGATGACAAAATTTACAAAACCGCATACACACGGGAACTGGATGTAAAAAAGCACATAAGTGCTTATTCCATTATCCTCGATATAAAAGAATAAATAAATAAATAACCTAGTCACTGATCCCCAAGAGTGCTACATGGCCTTCATCTCACTTTCTACAGTCCTCCTCCACGTTGCTTTTGGTCTTCCTTTCTTTTTCCTTCCTTCTGGGGTCCAGTGCAATGCTGTTCTTGTGAATGACTGTGGGTCTCTTCGGAGGATGTGCCCAATCCACTTCCACCGTCGTCTGGTGATGATGGTTCCCATGTCTTCCTGCCTGCATCTCCGTAGTAGGTCTTCATTGGAGATCTTCTCTGGCCAAAAGATCCGGAGAATTCTTCGGAGGCATACGGTGTGAAAGGATCGAAGTTTGGTAAGATCCGCTTCTGTCATCCTCCAGCACTCAGAACCGTACAGGAGCGTAGATACAACACAGCTCTGGTATAACTTCAGCTTGGTGTTGGTGCTGTACTGAGTTGATCTCCAGATATTGTTCATCTCCCTATACACACTCCTGGCCTTGCCCAGTCTGTTGTGGATGTCTTCTTTTGTGCCGCCCTCTGGTTTGATGCTGCTGCCAAGGTATGTGAACTTGTCTGTCTGGCACAGGTCAGTTCCATTCATTTTCACAGGGGCTGGTGTGTTCACATTGAGCGACATTGTCTCTGTTTTCTTGGTGCTAATACGAAGCCCCACTTGCTGTCCGAATGTTTGGAGTCTGCTGGTCTTCTCCTGGATATATTGGTGTGTGTGGGACAGCAGCGCCAGGTCATCCGCAAAGTCAAGGTCGTCTAGTGTTGAGAACAGGTTCCAGCGAATCCCTTTTGGGGTGTCTTCTGTCGTCTTCCTCATCACCCAATCAATGGCCAGATTGAAGAGAACTGCCGACATCACACATCCTTGTCTTACTCCAGTCTTGACTTCGAAGACAGTGTTGCTATGGCCCACAGAGCATCTGAAGTTGTCGTAGAAGCTCTTGATAAGGTGTACCAGTTTCGATGGGATGCCATAGTGTCGAAGGATACTCCAAAGGCTGTCTCGGTGTATGCTGTCAAATGCCTTTTCGAAGTCCACAAAATTCACATACAGTTGTCTTTGCCACTCTGTGCACTGTTCGATGATGTTTCTGAGCGTGAATATCTGGTCTATACATCCTCGTTGCTTCCTGAACCCTGCTTGTTCCTTCCTCAGTGCATCGTCCACAGCGTCTGATATTCTTCTGATGATGACCTTGGCCAGTATCTTGCTCGGCACAGACAAAAGAGTGATTCCCCTCCAGTTGTTGCAGTCGCTCAGGGTTCCTTTCTTGGGGATTTTGACTATCACTCCCTTGGTCCAATCATCAGGTACTTTCTCGTTCTTCCATGCAGCTGTGAACAGTGGTTGCAGTATGTCAGCTGCTAGTTCAGAATCTGCCTTGAACAGTTCGGCACCAAGGTATTGTTATTATTAACATATTATTATTGTTGTTGTTGTTGCTGTTGTTTTTCTTCTTCTTCCTTTTTCTTCTTCTTCTTCTTCTACTTCTTCTTTTATATAGATCTAGTGGATCAGTGGTCTAGAGGTAACGCGCCTGAAAGATCTATACAAACGAAATAAGAAAGCGGCGAAAAGAAAATCAGGAAAAAAACAAAGAGAGGAAAGAAAGCAACCCCCGCCCCTCCCCCCCCCCCCCCCCCTAACAAAAAAGGAAATCAAACAGCATCATTATAATAATCATTACAGAGGGGAAAACACCCAAGTGTTACCTAAACCCTTTTTTGAGGTGGTAGGATTTGATGGTGATATGCCGAGCCGACAGCTTCTTCCGTACGCTGACTCCCCATCTCTCCCGTGTGGTGGATTTCAGCACCTCCATAAAACACGGCCTCCTGAACACAAACAGAGAATGAAGTCAGGGTTGTACACCCCCTCCCCTCCTCCCTCCCCTCCACCTCTTCTTGTAGGGATTCCAAAGGTCTGTCAGTAAATAAATAGCATCCCCACATTCTGGAAATTCTGTGCTAGAAATGTCCTTCTTTCTACCACTCTCTATGTTTCTGCCTTGTTCCTTTTCTTCCTGTGACCTCCTCCTTCTTGTCTATTTGCTGCCTTCTTGGTCCATTCTTCTGCCTGTTTTGGGTCTTTTTCCCCCCAGAAAGACTTAAAAGATAAGAATTCTCTCTTAATATGCCGAAGTCGGATGCGCTGGGCCTGACTTGTCAGGCGCTTAACGGCAGCGTGACGCACTTCCACTCATATAACAGACAACGATAGTTGCTGTCTGAGCGTTCGACGAAGACGAAGAAGGGTTATATACCACTTTAAGTACAGCAGAGCAGTTCTCTGCGTGAAATTCGGGCTGCGCTGGCTGCTCTCCCCGCGGAGAGCGCGTCGCCACAAGAGCAGCGCCACCACCCATTATTATCTTTTTTTTCTTTTCCTGTCTCCATATGGATTTGGTTTTCTATCAAAGTGGCTTTTTTTCTTACAAAATGTTGCCAGGGACAACTCTCTTGTTGCCGTGGTGGGTTCTTTTACGTGCTCTAAATGAGTATTGCACACGGGGACTTCGGTTTATCGTCTCATGCAAAAGACTAGCACCCAGACCACCACTCACGGTCTAGTAGAAGGGCCAAAAGTTTCTGGCCTAAACGGGGATCGAACCACCGCACACTTCGAACCAGGACTTTTCGCTTTCTAGGCAGGTGCGTTACTTCTAGACCACCGATCCACCTAGGTGAGACAGGTGAGATAGGTGAGGCTTTGTCTTCGCTCTCTGATTTTTTTTTCAAGAAGTACACACTTCATCGAGGAGATCTTTGTTCTGCTGATGACTTTGGCGCAAAAATTAATCCTCAGAATTCGCAAGTTTCCACTGATAACACACGATGTATCGTATTGTAAAAGAAAAAGAAAAAAGACAAAAGAAATGCTCACTGACTTCTGCAAAAACTCAGAGCCTGTACCAGATCTTTCTACTGACGGTATAAAAGTAGAACAGATTCATGAATATTTTATTTATTTATTTATTTTATTCTTTTATTCCGAGGATAATGGAATAAGCACTCATGTGCTTTTTTCATCCAGTCCTCGCGTGTATGTAGTTTTTGAAAATTTTGTCATCCGTTCCCACCAGCACACAATGGCCTACTCTTCCGAAAAGCGGAACGGGTTTTAACGTGTGCGCAAGATGTTCTGTATGAATGATAATATGAATACTTAGGTACTGTTATTGATGATAAATTAATGGTATACCAATACAGATATACAGTGGATTGGGCACATCCTCCAGAGAGACACACAGTCAATCACAAGAACAGCATTGCACTGGACCCCAGAAGGAAGGAGAAAGAAAGGAAGA
>CM054159.1:31094099-31109099 GCA_028751875.1 Rapana venosa
AATAGATAGATATAGAGATAGATATATATCCTTCGGATGAGACTATGAACCGAGACCCCGTGTGCACAACGCATGCAGAACATCTTGAGCACACGTTAAAATCCTGTTCCGAAGAAAGAGTAGGCCATTGTGTGCCGGTGGGAACAGATGACAGAATTTACAAAATCCGCATACACACGGGGACCGGATGTTAAAAAAAAGCACGTGAGTGCTTATTCCATTATCCTCGGGAAAAAAAATTCATCTGAGCGTTTTGATTTGTTGCTTTACAAGATTCAGCGCTACATAAATTTCATACATTATTATTATTACATCATTATTATTATTATTATTATTATCATTATATTAATTATTCATTTGACCGTCACCGTCACCGATCCCTCAGATTCTGAATCCGTTGGGGCGCCTTCGAAGCTTTGTCAACCACTTTTCTCCAGTCCTCGCGTCTCTCAGCCGCCCTCAGGGTGTCTCTCGGCTCCATGTCTGTCCACTCTCGAATGTTGTCCTCCCATCTCTTCCTTTGTCTGCCTCTTCTTCTTCTTCCTCCCCTCACTGTGCCTTGTAGGATTGTTTTAGCAAGACCAGAGGAGCGTGTGACATGACCAAACCACTTCAGTTTTCGTTGTCTGACGAGTGTTTGAAGGTCAGTATAGGGCCTGATTTCATTGAGGATGCGTCTCTTGACTTCTTCATTCGTGATGTGGTCTTTGTACGAGATGCCTAAGAGTCTTCAGAAGCATCTCATTTCTACAGCTCTCATTCTTCTCTCTAAGTTCGCTGTGAGGGTACATGATTCACATGCATATAAGATTGACATGACCAGAGAGCGCATCAGTCTGATTTTGGAACTGATGGTGATTTGTCTGTTGCTCCAGATGGGTTATTTACTTTTTATTTTATTCATTGTATTTTAGACCCTTTTGAAGTCATGGCAGATTTCTCTGTTTCAAATTCGGGTTGCTCTCTTGCCGTCGGGGAGAGCGCGTCGCCACAAGACCAACGCCACTGTTTTGTGTGTGTTTACTTTCCTGTCTGTAATTGTATTTTTTCCCTATCTGAGTGGCTTTTTTTTCTATTAGGATTTTGCCAGGGACAACTCTCTTGTTGCCGTGGGTTGTTTTACGTGCGCTAACTACTTATGTGTTAAGACACAGGACCTCGGTTTCTTGACAAGTCCGAAAACCTAGCACACTGACCACCACTTATGGTCTAATGGATGGGAGTAAAAGTTTCTATCCCAAACGGGGGAATCGAATCACCGCAAACTACAGACCCAGACTTTTCGCTTCCTAGGCAGGTGCGTTACCTCTAGACCACCGATCCACAGACACAGACACACACACACACACACGCACACACACAGACACACACACACACACACACAGGCAGACAAAAAACTCGAACAGTCTTAGATTCAATTCCACCCCAACACACACACACACACACACACACATACACACACACACACACACACACACACACACACACACACACACACACACACACACACACTCTCTCTCTCTCTCTCTCATCTCTCTCTCTCCTCTCTCTCTCTCTCTCTTATATATCCCTAAGGGCGGGGGCTGGATGTCAAAAAGCACAGGGGTGCTTATTCATTATCCTCGAAATAAAAGAATTTGTCATTGTCATTGTCATTGTCATTGTCACACACAACACACACACACACACACACACACACACACACACACACACACACACACACACACACACACACACACACAGAGTAGAAGAGGCTGTGGGAGAGGGAGGGCGGGGGACTGATAGCCTAGTGGTTAGAGCAGAGCCTTGAGCTCGTGATCTTACGGTCCCGGTTCCAGTCTTACTATGGAGGTACCCGCTTTAGGGGAACTTTACCCTAGGAGTTGATATCAGTCTGACTACACACTACCCCCTCTACAAGTCTTTCGAATGAGACTGTATGTATCTTTGTCCGTCGTGTCCGGCGATGACCTCCAAAACAGCAGAGGAGGCAGCTGCTGTTTTGGAAACTGAGCAGAAATTTGATTATAGTGATGTTGCCTTGCCCACAGTACACCCCCACTCTCTCGGCCAAGTGGGCATAAGGACAGGCAGCGTTGGAGATGCTCTCCAAAGGCCATCTAGCCCCCAGGGCTGCAGCAGCACATAAGGACTGTGCGAGTCAAACCTCCTAGTCAGAGAGTCATAGTCGATCACTAAAGACTAAGCTGTAAAGTGGAATTCCATGAGTGGAAAAGCCACTGGTCATACAGCCTCTCACCTTGCTGCTGTTGCCCCCAGCGTCAATGGCTTAATCAAGAACTGTGATAAACCCCAGGCGCTGACGGCACGAATGAGACTTCAAATCGAGGACCCCTGTGCAAACGCACACACAACATACTTCACCCTCACCTATCCCGTAGTCCCGTGGGGGCACCACTGAAGATTTTGCAACCAGCTTCCTCCAATCCCAGCGAACCTAATCAAATTTCTGCCCAAGTTTCCGAAACAGCAGCTGCCTCCTCTGCTGTTTTGGAGGTCATCGTTGAACACGACGGACACACACACACACACACACACACACACACACACACACACACACACACAACACACACCACAACACAGGGGGACGGGATAGCCTAGTGGTCAGAACATTGCGCTCACAATGTGACGACCCGGGTTCGATTCCCGTTCAAGGAGGGATATTTTCCCCTGGAGTTAACATCAGTGCACACTCCACTCTCCCCAAAAGTCCTTCGGATGAGACTATAAACCGAGGCCCCGTGTGCGAACGCACGCAGAACATCTTGCGCACACGTTAAATTCTGTTCCGCTTTTATTTTATTTATTTATTTATGTATTCTTTTATATCGAGGATAATGGAATAAGCACCCATGTGCTTTTTTACATCCAGTTCCCGTGTTTATGCGGTTTTGTAAATTTTGTCATCTGTTTCCACCTGCACACAATGGCCTACTCTTCCGAAAAGCGGAACAGGATTTAACGTGTGCGCAAGATGTTCTGCATGCGTTCGAACACGGGGCCTCGCTTTATAGTCTCATCCGAAGAGTAGGCCATTGTGTGCCGGTGGGAACAGATGACAGAATTCACTAAATCCGCATACACACGGGGACCGGATGTAAAAAAAAGCACACAAGTGCTTATTCCATTATCTTCGATATAAAAGAATAAAATAAAACACACACACACACGATATAAAAGAATAAAATAAAACACACACACACACACACACACACACACACACACAGCACACACACACACACACACACACACAACACGCACGCACGCACGCACGCACACACAAGATCTCTCTCTCTCTCTCTCTCTCTCTCTCTCTCTCTCCCCTCTCTCCCCCTCTCTCCCCTCTCCCTCTCTCTCTCTCCTCTCTCTCTCTCTCTCTCTCTCTATATATATATATATATATATATATATATATGCACTGCCCACTGGCTACTGACCTAATCCCGATGGACGTCTTCAGCATCAAGATGTACTCGTGCACATGAGCATCCGAGTCTGGTTTGGCCAACAGGTTGACTACAGACTGAAACAAGCACACACGCATACAGGCACACAAAACACGTACACGCATGTATGTATGCATGCATGCATGCATGAACACGCGCACACACAGACACGCGCGCGCGCACACACACACCAACCCTATCGATACACATACCCACACACACCAACCCATCCACACTACCCACACCAACCCATCCATCCACACACCAACCCATCCACCCACACACCAACCCATCCACCCACACACCAACCCATCCACCCACACACCAACCCATCCACACACATCAACCCATCCACACACACACCAACCCATCCACCCTCACACACACCAAACCCATCCACCCACACCAACCCATCCACCCACACCAACCCATCCACCCACACACCAACCCCTCCACCCCCCACACCAACCCATCCACACCCACCAACCTATCCACACACACACACCAACCCATCCACCCTCACACCAACCCATCCACCCTCACACACAACACCAACCCCCCCCACCCACAAATCCACCCACACACACCAACCTCCCCCCCCCCCCACACACAAACAACATACACACTAACCCAAAGCCCCCCCCCCCCCCCCCCACACACACACTTACCCCCACCCCCCCCCACACACACACACCCAACACACACACTCACTCATCCCCACACTACCCACACACACACCCTCACTCCAACCACCCACACCCATCCCCAACCCCCCCCCGTCCCCCCACCCACACCAACCCCCCCACCCACCCCCACACACATCAACCCCCCCCCCCCCCCCCCCACACACACACACACCTCCCCCCCCCCCCCCCCCCCCCCCCCACACAACATGAACAGATAGAAAATTCCACTAACGTGTTTTCTTCGTCTAACGAAAGAGATGAAAGCGATGCTGAGGAAGAGGCCAGTGATAATGGTGCCCAGGTACAGGGTGAAGTGGTTCTGCCGGGCATCCAGATTGAGTTCAAACCTCAGGAACCCGATGTCTGAAGGGTCTTCGTCATCCTCCATAGCGCAGACGTTAGCTTTCTTGTTTCTTGTCTGTTGTTGGTTGTTGGTGGTGGTGGTGGTTGTTAGTTGTTGTTTGTTGGTGGTTGTTGATGTTTTTTCTTCCTTAGACTGTATGCAGACATATGGGGTGAATTTACGAACTCGTAATTATGTATGAATGTTTTATTTATTTATTCTTTTTATATGAGGGTAAAGGAAAATTAATCCCTTTTTTTATGCGGGTTTTTTAATTTTGTATCTGTTTCCACCCGGGACACAAAAGGCCCATCTTCCGAAAGCGGAAAAATATTTTAACGTGTGCGCAAGATGTTTTTAAAGGTTTGAAAACGGGGCCCCGGTTTATGTTCATCCGAAGGACTTTGTGACTCTGTGTTGGTTGTGTGTGTGTTGTGTGTGTGTGTGTGTGTGTGGCAGATATGAGTAAATGGGGGTTTGGGGGGGGGGCGTGCACAAACCAAGTTTTCAGGCAACCAAGCAGGTGTGCGAGGTCCTTTCAACACACACAAACCCCCCACGCAAACACACACACCAAAACCACACACGCACCAGCAACAAAACACACAACAAAAGTTCTTTGTTGAACATAAACCTGTTTGTTTTAAAGTTGGATTATTTCTTATTAAATGTTTAGATATCAGAAGTAAGGATGTTCACCTTACATGAAAGTATATGATTAACTGTTGTTCCTATGGGCCATATGGCCTGCAAAAACTGAATTAAAATTATTGTTATTGTTGTTATTGTTACACACAACACACACATAACACACAGACACTCACACACACACACACTAACACACACATGGACCAGTTTTTAACTAACCAAATCAAGAAATGAAAAGTGCTTGACTAGTGACCCAGTTTTGCAAAGTTTACAGCTCAAAACGCCTTTAGTCTGTAAAAACTTTAACATTTTAAAAGACTGTTACCAGGTAACAACTTGAACGTAACGACTGTAACTCTTGCATCTTTCTTGGTCAAACTCAACTGTCTCCATCGCGGCTGTCGTCAGTAGGTGCTCCACGCAATGCCACCACCAGGGTTCGCCATCTCTCTCTGTCTCTGCTGAGTTCTACCATCTCCTGTAGCCCTCCTCCCAGACCACTGATCTCAGTGATGTTGGCAATGTAGGATGTTGGTGGTCTGCCTCTTTTCCTTCTGCCCTCAACCTTACCTTGGAGAACTGTCCTCATCAGATTAAGTAGTGTTTATCTTTTTATTGTACAGTAACTATTTGAAGATCACATAGATATAATGTGTTTGAAAACTCATCCTTGATTTTAACGCCAGTAGAACATCTTTTACAAGTTACCATAGTCCTGTCTTCTGTGCATTGTTAGATATTCCACCAGCTCATTTTGGACAATAGACTTCTACATTTAACCCCCACTTACCCTGTAACAGGACGTAGATCTGTATTTCACAGCCGGTGATCAATCTTCTTGCTGTGAACAACTTGGAGAGCAGGCTGCAGAATTGTTCTTTACTAGAATACTTTTAGATGTAGCACAGAGTTTCAGAGTTTCTTACATCTAACAAATTCATGAGGGTAGTTGTGGTTGAAGTATCAGCCAATGACGAAAACACTTGCAACACTTATGACGTAAGTATGTTAAAAAGTGAATTGACGTCATTCCATACTAGTAGACTACAACAGCCTACTCTTACATGATAATATACAGTAGTGGTTGTTTATAATGTAAAAAAAAAAAAAGAAGAAGAAAAGAAGAAAAAACATGTTCCTACTGTTTGTTGTGCCCAAAGCAATATTTCTTGCAAAACGTTAACATTTATAAACTATCTAGACAAAACACGAAAGAGACTTAACAAAAAATACCCCCCCCTCCCCCCAAAAAATCTACTGCACAATGAATGCTGTAGATGTAGCTAAGCGGATAGATCGTTTGACTTCCAATACCACAGCCTCCAAGGATTCAATTCTGACATGAAGGGTGACAGCAAGCCAGTTTACATACATGTACTTACTATCATAGTGAACAATACTAGCGTGGGAAACAATGAATCCGTGCTTCCTAGGACTCTATTAAAGTTATGCAAGACTCCTGGAAATGGACAACTTTGACGTTTACGTTAAATGAGTCCTGAATGCAAGGACCAGCAGCACCCACCCCCCCCCAAGTCTTTACTCCCTCTCTAATCCACCCCCACACTACCCTCGCCCCTCTCTATTTCCCCCTCTCTATTCCCTCCCCTCACCCCTCTCTATTTCCACCCTCCCTATCCTACCCCTCCTCCTCTTCCATCCCCTCTCTACCCTCCCTATCCTACCCCCCTTTCTTCCCCCCTCCCCCTATTAGCCCCCTATCCCCTGCCCTTCTCTACCCCCTCTCTTCGCCCCTCTCTATTCCCACTCTCTTCGCCCCTCTCTTAACTCCCCGCACCCCAATCTACCCCTTCCTAAAAATAGAAAAACACAACAAAAACACCCTGCACAACAGAGAAGATAGACAACACATCTCCTCCAAACTTCGGAGGATTAGAAGTTAGGGAGTGATCCCCATAGAGATCACAAATGCCTAACTCACAGCTCAAATTAACTGTGTTAATAGTTTTACAACATATTATTTATACTAACAGTTCAAAACTTTAAAGGTGTCTTTTCCTGTCTCAGTTCGGAAAAAGCAGGAAAAGACTTATTCTAAATATTTAGTTTCACCCTGTCCTTGTTTCAGACAGGTAAACAGCACAGTCTACAATTCTATATAAAAATTGATGTTTCATTTCCATCAGATACACATTTTTATCTGGACTTCTGAGCTATGTCAAACAATACAAAGGAATGTAACTGTTTGTGATAGCCTATGACTGTTTATGATAGCCTATGAATGGGAGGTAATATTACCATAAGAAAGAATGAAAGTTTTATCACGGGCATAGAATGTGTCAAAAATGCTAAATGCAGTTGAGCAACGTTTATATGCAGCATAACTTTAACACTTGTAAAATAACTTACACCTTGAAGAGAGTTATCACTGGCAAATTTGATGTGTGTGTGTGTGTGGGGTGGGGGGGGGGGGGGTGGGTAATAAATCCAGGACATCTTTGGCGTGGCCTAGTTTTATTGGCCTCATGGGTTGAAAGAATTAATGTGATTGCTTTTCAGGTTGATAGTGTTGGATGTTTGAAAGGATTTAGGTCTTGATCTCAGTGAAGAGAGAGAAGAAGGTAATTCCAGATCAATTGACCAGAAATTGAGAAAGAGAAACACACACACACACACACACACACACACACACCACACACACACACACTCACACAACACACACAACACATACACACACACACGCACGCACGCACGCACGCACGCACACACACACACACACACACAACACACACACACACACACACACACACACACACACGCGCACACACACACACACGCACGCAACGCACGCACGCACACACACACACACACACACCCCACACAACACGCACGCAGGCACGCACACACCACAGTTTCTACAATACATGGAAACGCACGGCCGTGCACAAACAAACTTATTTAGAGCACACGCGTCCATGATGATATTGAGACACGTTATGTTTATATGCCTATAGAGAGAGAGTGAGAGAGAGAGAGAGTAGAGAGAGAGAGAGAGAGAAGAGAGAGAGAGAGAGAGAGATGAGAGAGGTAGAGAGAGAGAGTGAGAGAGAGAGAGAGAGGTTGCAATGATTTTCCCCCTGTTCAATACTAAAAATGTATGGATTGTTTTCATATAAGCGGCCCTCCACCATGTCATTTTCTTGTTCAGGTCCTATTTATTTATTTATTCTTTTATATCGAGGATAATGGAATAAGCACTCGTGTGCTTTTTTACATCCAGTCCCCGTGTGTATGCGGTTTTGTAAATTTTGTCATCTGTTTCCACCGGCACACGATGGCCTACTCTTCCGAAAAGCGGAACAGGATTTAACGTATGCGCAAGATGTTCTGCATGCGTTCGAACACGGGGCCTCGGTTTATAGTCTTATCTATGGCACCAGTTCCCTACTCAAAATCCTATTTTTCAGTCAAATCCTAAGGTTTTAAGCCCCCTCCCCCGCCCCCCTCCTATCACAGAGGTTGAATTAGACATGTCACCCTATAAATTAAAAATATCATTTAAGATGTATCCCCTAAGTCTGCATGTTCTGAATACCTTAACGGTAGGTAACTGACCGCATGCATACAATCTCTCCATTGGTGAACCTGGGAGCTCTAGCAGAGGAAAGACCCCCCCCCCCCCCCCCCCCCCCCCCCCCCCCCCCCCCCCATACCCCCACGCAATTATTTACGATTAAAACAAGGTTAAAACCAGCTCTTCTGTAGTTCCTGGTATCAACGCCTCAGCCAACCATAAGGGTCAAACAAAGATGGTTGTAGGAGACACCCATAAATGGCATGTAGAAATGAGAAAAAATCTTAAAACAAAAACAACCCCCCCCCCCCAAAAAAAAAGTGTTAGTAATAAAGACTGACATGCTAACCATGTTAACTAATATCATCATCTTCTTTGACTGTGTCTTTAACTTGAAGACGTTCAAGTTTCAGTGCCTCGAAAAAGTTAATTATGTCCAGAGTATTTTATTTAAGCTATAAGTCACTTTTGGGACATTGTACATAACAAATTCCACCCCCTTCTAAACGGAATACTTTTTTTTTTTTTACAAACAAACATGAAATAAAAATAGCACACCACAAAGACAGTGCGACCCAATTGTTAGTTTCATTCTATTTTCATTTATTTACTTTGCACCAGCATGTGTGTGTGTTTTGCTTTAAGAGTGGCATTTTCTACAGAAACTTTGCAAGTGACTTCAAGCTGTGAATTTTTTTACGTGCATATGAACCTTATTTACTTGTGTTTAGATTTACAAAAACGCTGTGTGTGCTATGTATTTCATGCCAATATTACTTCTCCTTCACAGGTATCTTAAACAATTACATCCCTTTTTGGTTGTTTGAAGTTGCTTTGTAATCCAGATAAAAGCTTCCATCTGATGGAAATGAAGCAACATTTCTTTTTAGGACATTCTACAGATTGCTGTTTACCTGTTTGGAACAATGATGGGTGAAGGTAAATTATTGTAGAAATTACTTTTTAGGAATTTGCAAAATGACACAGGAAGACACCTTCAAAGTTTGGAGTTGTTAGTTCGATAATATGCCATAAAAATTGGGATGATTAACTTCAACTGTGACTTAGGCATTTGTGATCTCTACGGGGATCACCCCTAACTTCTAATCCTCCGAAGTTTGGAGGAGATGTGTTGTCTATCTTCCAATGTTTGTTCCGGGGTTGTTGTTTTTTCCAATGGTTTTCAGGGAGGTGTAGCTGGAGAAAGGGGGGGGGGGGGGTTTGGGGTAGAATAGAAGGGGAATGGGAGAAGAAAGAAGGGGGATGGGAGAAGGATAGGGGGGGGGGGGGGGGGGGGGATGTGGGGATGTGAAGCTAGAATAGTAGGGAAGGGGGGGGGGGGTTTCAGGGGCGTAGAATAGGAGGGGTTGGGGGCGTAGAATAGAAGAGGGGTGGGAGGCTAGGGGGGGGGGGGGTGCAGAATAGGGGGGTTGTGGGATGGATGGGGGGTAGAATAGGAGGGGGGGGAGTGTAGAATAGAAAGGAGGGGGTAGAATAGGAGGGATTGCTTTGGGGGGGGGGGGGGGGAGTGTAGAATAGAAGGAATTGAGGGGGGAGTAGAATAGGAGGGGGTTGCTTTGGGGGAGGAGAGGGGTGGGTAGTTGGAGGGATAACTGGGGTGGGATAGTTGTGGGGAGGGGGGGGGGGGTAGTGTTAGCTGGAGGGGGGGGGGGGGGGCAGGGTGGTGTTAAGTGAGGAAAGAAAGCTACTAGTCCTTAGCAATTACTTTGCTCTCACAGGGAAAATCGGTTCTCATCTTCTTTTCGCCTGTCTGTGTAGCTGTTTCATTGTAATAGTGGTATTTTCTACAGCATTTGATCAGTGACAATTTTCTTCACGCTGTGAAATTTTCGTGTTCATGTCTGTTTAGAATTGTAAACTTGCTCTGTGTGTGTGTGTGTGTGATAAAGCACACACGCACACACACTCGTCCCCTTCACACACACACACACAAAACACACACACAGAGCAAAAGTCAAACAGACAGACTGGCAAACAGAGGCAGAGCGACAGACAGAGCTAGAGACAGAAGCACTGGGAAAATGAGAGAGAGAGAGAGAGAGAGAGAGGGGAGAGAGAAGAGAGAGAGAGAGAGAGAGAGAGAGAGAGACAGACAGACAGACAGACAGACAGACAGACGGTCAGACTGACAGACAGACGAACGAGTTTCAATCACGTGATTCCATTTCTCAGTCTGGAATGATATGCTTTATTGTGGCTGAAAATGACGTCACTACTCTTCAGGCAATTTCATAATGTTACGGTACCTTTGGGGATCGAGATAGCTCAGTGGTCACTAGCACTCGCTTTCCCCCCAGCTAAGGTTAAGCAGCATCGAGTGCGGTTACCAACTGGATGGGTGACCGTTTGCGCGTCTTGGCTTCAAGTACAATCCCCCAGTTCACCCAGCTGTAAATGGGTACATGCCCTCTTTAGGGTCAGAGAAGGTAAAGCAGCGAGGGAGAGGAGATGGGCGCCGCCCTCAATATGCTGGCCCCTAGAGAAGCTGAGGTCTCTGATGCCTCACTCCCCCACGACCACATAGGTTATGGGACACCTTTACCTTTTTTTTTATGGTACCTTGAATAACTACAAAAGAAAAAACAACACAAAAGAATAACCAGGAAACAACAACAACATCAACAACAACAGAAAAACTACACAAAAAACCCACAACAAAAGAAAACTTCATCACACCATCTATGTGCATTGTGCATTGAGTGAAAATAAGACTCGAATATTGTCTATAAAACAGATCGTGATATTCATTCATTCATTCATTCATTCATTCATTCATTCATTCATTCATTCATTCATTCATTCATTTATTCATTCGTTTGTTCGTTTGTTCATTCGTTCATTCATTCATTCATTCATTCGTTCATTCATTCATTCGTTCGTTCGTTCGTTCATTCGCTCGTTCATTCATTCATTCATTCATTCATTCATTCATTCATTCATTCATTCATTTCTTTCTTTCCATTCATTCATTTCTTTCTTTCCATTCATTTATTTTCACTTATCAATTCATTCATTCCTTTTCACCTAGTCGACTCACACATTCATTCATGCATTCGTTTGCTCATTCATTCGTTCATTCCTTTGTTTGTTCATAACGACAGATTTCAGTGTAAACATCGTATATAGTGCGCTCTGCTTCAATTTAGCTCTATTAAGCTCTCTCTCTCCCTCTCTCTCTCTCTCCCCCCCCCCCCCACTCTCTCTCTCTCTCGTGTATGTAGTGTAGTGTAGTGTAGAGGTGGTGGTACAGGTGGTGGTGGTGGTGGTGGTGTGTGTGTTGTGTGTGCGTGCGTGCTGTGCGCGGCGGCGTGCTGTGTGTGTGTGTGTGTGTGTGTGTGTGTGTGTGTGTGTAAGTGAATGTAAGTGTGTGGGTGGGTGCACCGCCATGCGCGCGTGCGGCGCGTGTGTTGTATGTGTGTGTGTGTGTGTGTGTGTGTGTGTGTGTGTATGTGCGGTGTGTGTGGTGTGTGTCGTGGACACGTGCGCACACGTGTGTATGTGTGAATCAAATCATGTAAAGAAATAAAACAGTAACTAAATAACACTCGTATATATATATATATAATTTAAAGCTGGATTACAAATATATATCTATCTAAAAAAAATCTTGTTTTTTTTCAGTGCCAGATTTCATCGTCTCTTTGAGCGCAGCACTCACAACATAGTCTGGCACTGCGCAACAACAAAACAAAAAAAAGAGAAAAAAAAAAAAGAAAAAGGAAAAGTCACAAATGTTCATTTTATGTCCATAGTTTGACCGCCCTCAGGCCACTCGCAGGAAAAGACCACGCGACGCTGCAGTCCTTTTGGATATATTATACTGTGCAGTTACACATCTTCCCGAATTCGTAAGTGACTTTCGTGTATTTCACAATGATGGAATGACAATGATACACAATTCGGGTCTGGTTTCTGTGAATCCACACGCACTTTAGTATATTTCGTGACGATGGAGGAGGAGGAGGAAGAGGAGAGAGGAGGAAGAGGAGGAGGAGGAGGAGGAGAAGAGAGGAGGAGAAAGAGGAGGAGGAGCAGGAGGAGGAGTAGAAAGAGGAAGTAAAAACCAGAATGAAGATGTGATGATTGTTTAATCTGTTTGAAACACGAAAAAAACACCCCACCATCCCCCACACAGTTTCATGTAAACAGAATTAATAGAAAAACTATACTCGGATGAAAATATGGAGGGGGGCGAAAAAACTCGGACAGATTTTGATGATGTTTAATCCGTTTAAAACAGAACCAAAAAAAACCACCACACACAATTTATTGTACACAAGATTTTTTTTCTTTACTTTTTTTTTTTTTTTTTTTTTTTTTGGGGGGGGGGGGGGAGGGTTCCTTGGCTAAAGCTCTGAGGTCCACCAAAAGGTGGAATTTTGCGTATGCGAACAGTTTTGACCCACCATTAAGGTAACCACATTTCGACTTCGGGGAATAAGACTATAGAAAAAAGAATAAACACGCTCTGTCCTTAAGGTCTTAGACTCGTCAAAAATTCGTTGGGAATAAGACCATATCAAAAGAATAAACACGATCTGTACTTAAGGCATTAGACTCGTCAAAAATTCGTTGGGAATAAGATCATATAAAAAGAATAAACACAATCTGTAATTCAGGTCTTAAACTCGTCAAAAATTCGTTGGGAATAAGACCATATAACAAGAATAAACACGATCTGCATTTAAGGTCTTAAACTCATAAAAAATTCGTTGGGAATAAGACCATATAAACAGAATAAACACGCTCTGTACTTAAGGTCTTAGCCTCGTCAAAAATTCGTTGGGAATAAGACCATGTAAAAAGAATAAACACGATCTGCACTTAAGGTCTTAAACTCGTCAAAAATTCGTTGGGAATAAGACTATATCAAAAGAATAAACACGATCTGTACTTAAGGTCTTAAACTCGTAAACAAAATCGTTGGGAATAAGACCATATCAAAAGAATAAACACAATCTGTATTTAAGGTCTTAGACTCGTCAAAAATTCCTTGGGAATAAGACCATATCAAAAGAATAAATACGATCTGTCCTTAAGGTCTTAAACTCGTCAAAAATTCGTTGGGAATAAGACTATATCAAAAGAATAAACACGCTCTGTACTTAAGGTCTTAAACTCGTCAAAAATTCGTTGGGAATAAGACCATATCAAAAGAATAAACACGATCTGTACTTAAGGTCTTAAACTCGTCAAAAATTCGTGGGGAATAAGACCATATCAAAAGAATAAACACGATCTGTACTTAAGGTCTTACACTCGTCAAAAATTCGTTGTCTATTTGGTTCTTTAAAGGGCGTAAGACAAGTAGACACGGCGTTTTCTTCTTTCTGATAAACCTGTTTACAACAAATTGTGTAGGTTTCTTTTATGTTTTTGTATTGTTTCGTTAGTGTGTGGGTGTATGTTGTGTGTGTGGGGTTTTTTTTTTGGGGGGGGGTGTCTCGTTTTCTATTGTTTGTTTGCTTTTTTTATTTGTCGTTGTTTGGTGGGTGTGTGTGTGTGTGTGTGTGTGTGTGTGTGTGTGTGTGTGTTGTGTGTGTGTAAGTATGCGCGCGTCGTGGTGTGTTTACAATTGTGTTTTCATTTTGTTGGGGAGGGGGAGGAGACTTCTTTTGTATTGTTTATTTGCTCGTTTCTTTGTTTTTTGAGGGGTTTCTTGTTTGGTTAGTTACATATTTTTTGTTGTTGGGGTTGTTTTTTTTCTTTCGTGAAGGAGAACATGGTTTCCTTTGGTCACAGAGTCATAATAAATCATCGTTGTTGTTTGTTATTTTTGTTTTTTATTTCCCTGAGGATGAAGCACGTCACCATCTTTTCACCATCTGGACCAACAGTTACACTTTCCTGGGAATGAGCCGAGTCTACACTGCAGACTGCATACACACGGGGACTGGATGTAAAAAAGCACATAAGTGCATGTTCCTTCACTCTCGAAAAAAAAGAAGAGAATTTTTTAAAAAACCTTCACTGAACTGCAGACATGAACAATAGCCTTCACTGCAGACTCCATACACGGGGACTGGATGTAAAAAAGCTTATTCCCTTATCCTTGAAAAAAAAAAAATTAAAAATAAACCCAGCCGTCACTTTACTGCAGGGATGATAACTGCCTTCACTTTACTGCAGACATGAAAACAGCCTTCACTGTAGACATGAAAACAGCCTTCACTTCATTGCAGGCATGAAAACAGCCTTCACTTTACTGCAGACATGAAAACAGCCCTTTACCCGTGACATGAAAACAGCCTTCACTTCATTGCAGGCATGAAAACAGCCTTCACTTTACTGCAGACATGA
>CM054159.1:31114099-31119099 GCA_028751875.1 Rapana venosa
CAGACATACAGGCAGACAGGCAGACAGACAGACAGACAAAAAGTCAAACAGTAGACACTCACGATCCCAGTTAGTTTCACATTCGTCTGTGGAGCACCTGAAAAGAAAACCACACACAATCTGCCCTGTTTCGATTTCTATGATGTTATTCATCATTATATTTGTGTTACAGTGTACGTATGTGTTTAATAACACCCCCCTCCCCTCCGGTTTCTATTATGGTATTACTTCATATTTTGTGACAAAGTATCAGTTCAAAAATGCATTAAAAAGAGTTGTTGTTTTTGACATACCTGCTACAGCCAGTTTTCTACCAAACAAAGCACAATTAACACCAGGATCACAAAAAATTTTTTGGACCAAATCATTTTTGACCAAATACAGCACACACACACACACACACACACACACACACACACACACACACACACACACACACACACACACACACACACGCACACACAGATCACCAAGTCAAGATCATTCTTAAGACAGTTGCAAATCAATTAATGTAAAGTTGTAAAATTGTTGTAAAGTTCCTACAAAACTTAAAACAAAACCAAAAAAACTGGAGGGTAAGTTTTGGACTTACCATTATGTTAATTTTTTTTATATTTTTGCAAGTCTTCCAGAAAATGTACGACCGTACAACGACTTACTTAAAGAATAGCGGACATCAATAATATAATATCCCGTTTGGGCCCGAAACTTTTCCCCATCCATTAGACCATGAGTGGTGGTCTGGGCGCTAGTCTTTCGGATGAGACGATAAACCGAGGTCCCGTGCTTTACATAAAATTATTCAGCGTACGTAAAAGAACCCACGGCAACAAGAGAGTTGTCCCTGGCAAAATTCTTAGAAAAAAGCCACTCTGATAGGGAAACAAATACAGTTGCAGACACACACAAAAAAGGGTGGCGCTGCTCTTGTGGCGACGTGCTCTCTCCGAAGAGAGCAGCCCGAATTTCACGCAGAGAAATCTCGTGACTTAAAAGTGGTATAAATGAAAATGAAAAATGAAATAAGTCTTTTGTCAGGTTAGGATGCATTTATTCATGAAGTGGTACACAGCAGTAAATCAAGAAGACAATATCATATACAAACTGATAAATGTTAAAACACTTAAAAAAAAATGTTGTGTTAAAAGTATTTACTTTTCTTGCCATCAAATGTTTCCCAGTTTCGCACAAATAATGATATGCGTATTAATCTCCTCCGTTTTGAGGGAATGCAAACAAATGAAAGATACTGCACAAAATGCAATAGTGGTGATATTGGCAAGGAGTTATATTACCTTTTTATTTGTCTAATGCTGACTGAAACTTGTACATGTGTGTGTGTGTGTGTGTGTGTGTGTGTGTGTGTGTGTGTGTGTGTGTGTGTGTGTGTGTGTGTGTGTGTGAGTGAGTGTTGGTGTGTGTGTGTGTGTGCGCGCACGCGCGCGTGTGTGTGTGTGTGAGAGAGAGAGAGAGAGAGATTTATTAAATTTTTTTTTATTCATTCTGTTCTTTTATTTCAAGAATAGTGGAATAAGCGCTCGTGTGCTTTTTTACATCCAGTCCCCGTGTGTATGCGATTTTGTAAATTTTGTCATCCGATCTCACCGGCACACAATGGCCTACTCTTCCAAAAATCGGAACGGGTTTTAATGTGTGCGCAGGATGTGTGTATGTGCGTGCGTGTATGTGTGTGTGTATAGTATGTATGTATGTATGTATGTATGTATGTATGTATGTATGTATGCATGTATGTATTTATGTATGTATGTATGTGTGCGTGCATATGTGTGTGCGTGCGTGCGTGTGTTACTCACGATTCACTGTGGGCCACGGTTGTGGTAGGAACTGGAACAAGGCAAAAGAAATTAAATCAACAGAACTTAAATCAACAGAAATTAAATCAACAGAACTTAAATCAACAGAAATTAAATCAACAGAACTTAAATCAACAGAAATTAAATCAACAGAAATTAAATCAACAGAACTTAAATCAACAGAAATTAAATCAACAGAAATTAAATCAACAGAACTTAAATCAACAGAAATTAAATCAACAGAACTTAAATCAACAGAAATTAAATCAACAGAAATTAAATCAACAGAAATTAAATCAACAGAACTTAAATCAACAGAAATTAAATCAACAGAACTTAAATCAACAGAAATTAAATCAACAGAAATTAAATCAACAGAACTTAAATCAACAGAAATTAAATCAACAGAACTTAATCAACAGAAATTAAATCAACAGAACTTAAATCAACAGAAATTAAATCAACAGAACTTAAATCAACAGAAATTAAATCAACAGAACTTAAAATCAACAGAAATTAAATCAACAGAAATTAAATCAACAGAAATTAAATCAACAGAAATTAAATCAACAGAAATTAAATCAACAGAACTTAAATCAACAGAAATTAAATCAACAGAAATTAAATCAACAGAAATTAAATCAACAAAAATTAAATCAACAGAACTTAAATCAACAGAACTTAAATCAACAGAAATTAAATCAACAGAAATTAAATCAACAGAAATTAAATCTTTTTACCACCGATGCTATAGCCGAGTGGTTAAGACAGTTCCACGTCAATCACATGGGTCCATGAAGTCGTGGGTTCGAATCTCGGCACCGTCAGGTGAATTAAGGGTGGGAAATTTTTACAGTCTTCCCGTTCAACTTCAAGTGCAGACCTGCAGTGTCTTAACTCCCTTCGTGTATCTATCTATCTCTCTCTCTCTCTATCTCTATCTATCTATCTGTCTGTCTGTCTATCTATCTGTCTATCTATCTATCTATCTATCTATCTATCTATATCTATCTATCTATCTATATCTATATATATATATATACACACATGCAACAGATCAAATACGCATGTTAAAGACAGAGACAGCGATAGACAGACACACAAACACGCATACACACGCACAGAGACGCAGAGAGAGAGAGAGAGAGAGAGAGAGAGAGAGAGAGAGAGAAGAGAGAGAGAGAGAGAGAGAGAGAGAGAGAGAGGAGAGAGAGAGAGAGAGAGAGACAGACAGACAGACAGACAGACAGACAGGCAGACAGACAGACAGAGCGAGAGAGAGACAGAGCGAGAGAGAGCGAGAGAGAGAGAGAGAGAGCGAGCTAGCAAGATCGCGTACAGCATTGTGTATTTGTCTTACATCCCAAACCCAATCTAAACTCAAACACACATTGACTGACTTTCTTTCTTTCTTTTATTTCGAGGATAATGGAAGAAGCACTCATGTGCTTTTTTCCATCCAGTGCCCGTGTGTATGAAGTTTTGTACATTTTGTCATCCGTTTCCACTGGCACACAATGGCCTACTCTTCCGAAAAGCGGAACGGGTTTTAACGTGTGCGCAAGATGTTCTGTGTGCGTTCGCACACGGGACCTCGGTTTATAGTCTCATCCTTAAGACTTTTATGGAGAGCGAAGTCAGCACTGATCTTAACTCCAGAGAAAAAAATCCTCTCGAACAAGAATCGAACCCGGGTCAGCAGATCACGAATACATCACTGTAACCACTAGGCTATCCCATCCCCCATGACTGACTGACTGACTGGGCTGACTGACTTAACTGACTGACTGACTTAACTGACTGACTTAACTGACTCACTGACTGAATTAACTGACTGGCTGACTGACTGACTTAACTGACTGGCTGACTTAAATGACTTAACTGACTGATTGACTTAACTTAACTGACTGATTGACTGGACTGACTGACCGACTGACTTAACTGACTGACTGACTTAACTGACTGAATTACTTACTTAACTGACTGACTGACTGAACTGACTTAACTGACTGACTTGACTTGACTGACTGAAAGACTGACCAACTAACTTAACTGACTGACTGACTTAACTGACTGACTGACTTAACTGACTGACCGACTGACTTAACTGACTGACTGACTTAACTGACTTAACCGACTGACTTAACTGACTTAAATGACTTTAACTAACTGACTGAATTAACTGACCGGCTGACTTAACTGACTGGCAGACTTAACTGACTTAACTGACCGATTAACTGACTTAACTGACTGGTTGACTTGACTTAACTGACTGATTAACTGACTTAACTGACTGATTGACTTGACTTAACTGACTGACTGACATAACTGACTTGACTTAACTGACTGACTGACTTGACTTGACTGGACTGGACTGGACTGACCTACCTATACACACTCGCCCATCCAGCAACTGCTGCTCGGGTGACACGTCCAGGTAGCCCACCCGACACACACAGTAGTAGGAGCCCACAGTGTTAATGCACCAGGCATCAGGGGAACAGTCGTGGGTGTCGTTTCTGGCGCACTCGTCATAATCTGAAGCCGAACAAACAAACAAGTCAGTCAGAGAGTAAGTAGTTAGTGTGTGTGTGTGTGTGTGTGTGTGTGTGTGTGTGTGTGTGTGTGTGTGTGTGTGTGTGTGTGTGTGTTGTGTGTGTGTGTGTGTGTGTGTGTGTGTGTGTGTGTGTGTGTGTGTGTGTGTGTGTGTGTGAGTCTGTGTGTGTGTGTGTGTAGGTCTGTGTGTGTGTATGTGTGTGTGAGACGAGCAGAGTGCGCATCTCTACTGCAAGAGTTGTAGGCATTGCATAAAGTATCATGTCGTTTTGTTGGGTGGTTGCAGGCAGAGTAGTGGTGGAGGAAGGGGGAGGGGGAGGGGTAGGAGGGGAAGGGTACGATGGGGGGGGGGGGGGGGGGAGCGAGTTAATAAAACAACTTTGACGACTTCTACTACTGCTACTACTGCTGCTGCTGCTGCTGCTGCTGCTGCTACTACTACCAATCTACACATCTACTGCTACTTTGCTATTTGCCTACCACTTGCTCTGCTAGCTTGCCTTGCCTTGCCTACTTTGCTAGCATTGCTCTTGCCTTGCCTTGCCTTCCCTTGCCTTGCTTGCCTTGCCTAACTTTGCCTTGCCTTGCCTTGCCTTGCCTAACTTTGCCTAGCATTGCCTTGCCTTGTCT
>CM054159.1:31126599-31129099 GCA_028751875.1 Rapana venosa
CTTTAAAAACAGTCGCACACGCAAACTTCTCATTCAGCGTTGCAATTTCAATCTCTACAGTGATTCCCAGGTGGGATGATGAGTGAGTGGTCAAGAGTGCACATTGTGGGTGACCCCCTAGAGTGTTAAGCTGGGGAACGTACGAACGAACCAACCACCACCACCACCACCACCACCACCACCACCACCACCACCACCACCACAACAACAACAACAAAACAAAAACAACAACAACAACAACAACATTTATTATCGAAACCAATGTTTATGAATTTTATTCGTTGTAAAACAGGACTGTGAAAAATCATTGATTTGGGATGAAGGGGGGGGGGGGATGTTAGGTTTTTTAGTTGTTGTTTCTGTTGTTAATTTGGTTAATTTTGTGTAATTATAATATCAAGACAAGTTGCTTGACAACATCACAGTATAGCTGGTGGGAATCCTTCTGTCTCGTAAGGGAGGGGAGGGGGGGGGGGGGGGTACAGGGTAGCCTGGTGGTTAGAGTGATGCGCATTGCGCTCTTGATCTGCTGACCCGGGTTCCAATCTCGTTCAAGAGGATTTTTCCTCTGGAGTTAACATCAGTGCCGACTCCACTCTCCCCAAAAGTCCTTCAGATGAGACTATAAACCGAGGTCCCGTGTGCGAACGCAAGCAGAACATCTTGCGCACACATTAACACCTTTTCTGCTTTTCGGAAGAGTAGGCCACAGTGTGCCGGTAGGAACGGATGACAAAATTTACAAAACTGCCTAAACACGGGGAATGATGTAAAAAGAAAGCACATGAGTGTTTATTCCATCGAAATAAAAGAAAGAAGGATTTTTTTTTTTAGAAGATCGATGCTTATAGCACAACCGCCAAGGAATAAATTCTGACATGAAGAGTGACAGCAAGCCAGTTTACATATATATACTTACGATCATAATGAACGATATTAACATGAATTTATGGCCCTTTCTATCCTCCTTCCTCCCATTACCTCCCCCACTCCTCCCCCAAGACCTATCCTCCTCCTTCACCTCCCTATGCCCCTCGTCCCCTCAATACCATCGCCCTCCCTCCCTACCCATCCCCTCTCGCCCCTGACTTACCCCTCCCCTCCTTACCCCATCCCCTACCTACCCCCATCCTCTCCCAACCTATCACCACCTCCTACTGTCACTGCCTTCCCTATCCCCCCCCCCCTCTCACCCCCCTCCCCCCTTCTACCTGTCCCCTTCCTCCTTTCCTCCTATCCTTCCTTTCCTCCCTTTCCTCTCTCCTCCTCCCTTCCTTCTTCCCTTCCTGTCCTTTCTTCCTGGCCTTTTCTTCCTTTCCTTCCTTTCCTCCTTTCCTTTCTTCCTTCCTTCCTTCCTTTTTCTTCCCTCCCTCCCTTCTTTCCTTCCCTCCCTTCCTTCTTCCTCCTCCCTTCCTTCTCTTTTCTCTTCCTTCCTTTTCTCCTTCCTTTCTTCTCGCCTCTCCTTCCCTTCCTCCTTCTTTCCCCTCCTTCCTTTCTTCCTTCCTTTCTCTACCTCCCCCTTTCTCTTACCTCCTCTTCCTTTCTCCTTCCTTCCTTTCTCCCTCCCTTCCTTTCTTTACTCTTCCTTCCTTCCCTTCCTCCTTCTTCCTATCCTCCCCCCTTCCACCTTCCTTCCTTCTACCTTCCTTCCTTTTCCACCTTCCTTTCTCCTCCTTCCTTACCCTTCCCCTCCCCTCCTCCCTCCCTCCCCTCCCTTCCTTCCCCCTTCCTTTCTCCTTCTTCCTCCTTCCCTTCCCCTTCCCCTCCTCCTCCCTTTCCATCACTTCCTCCTCTCCCTCCTCTCCTTCTCTTACCTCTCCTTCTCTTCCCTCCTCCCTCCCTCCTTCCTTCTCCCATTCCTTCTCTTCTTCCTCCCTCCTCAACACCCCTTCTTCCTCCTCCTTCTCCTTCCTCTTTCCTCCCTCTTCGTCCCTCCCTTCTCTCCTCCCTTCCTTCTCCCTCCTTCCTTCCTACACCATTCATCTCCTTCCTTCTCCTTCTGCCTTCCTCCTACCTTCTTCCTCCTTCCCTTCCTTTCTCCTTCCTTCCTTCCCTCTCCTTCCTTCCTCCTTTTCTTCCCTCCATTCCTTACCTCTCCCTTCCATTCTTCCTTCCTTCCTTTCATCCTTCCTTCTTCCCTCCTTCCCTTCCTTTCCTCCAACTCATTCATTTCTCCTTCCTTCCTTCCCTTCCTCCTTCCTTCCTCCTTCTTTCTTCCTTCCCTCCCTTCCTTTCCTCCACCCTTCCTTTCCTTCCTTCCTTCCTTTCTTCCTTCCTGTCCTTCCTCTTCCCTTCTTTTCTTCCTTCCTTTCTTTCTTTCTTCTTTCCTTTCCTTCCTCCTTCCTTCCTCCTTCTTTCCTTTCCTTCCTCCCTCCCTTCCTTTCTTCTTCCCTCCCTCCCTCCCTTCCTCCCTCCCTTCCTTCCTTCCTTCCTTTCCTCCCTCCCTTCCTTCCTTCCTCCCTTCTTCCCTCCCTTCCTTCCTTTCTTCCTCCCTCCCTTC
>CM054159.1:31134099-31149099 GCA_028751875.1 Rapana venosa
AAGGCCAAGTGTTTCTCTTCCATGAATAGTGCAGACTATTCAAAAGATGTTGTGTTGAGTTGTGTTGTGTTGGATCATATTTTTGGTATTATTGTATTGTACTATATGTATATATGTATGTATGTATGTATGTATGTATGTATGTATGTATGTATGTATGTATGTATGTATGTATCTATCTATCTATCTATCTATCTATCTATCTATAATAGAAATGGTATATTACTCTACTTTAAGTTTAAGCTCCTTTCCGCGAAGAGAATGTGTCATTTTTATTTTATTTTATTCTTTTATTTCGAGGATAATGGAATAAGCACTCATGCTTTTTTACATCTAGTCCCCGTGTGTATGCAGTTTTGTCAATGTCATCTGTTCCACCTGGCACACAATGGCCTACTCTTCCGAAAAGTGGAACGGGTTTTAACGTGTGCACAAGATGTTCTGCGTGCATTCGCACACGGAACCTCGGTTTATAGTCTCACACGAAGGAATTTTTGGGGAAGTGGAGTCGGCACTGATTTTGCTAGAATTTTACCATCTTTCTGACTTGTAAGAGTAATCTTCTTCTTCTTCTTCTTCTTCTTCTTCTTCTTCTTCTTCTTCTTCTTCTTCTTCTTCTTCTATTTTATCGTGCTCTAAACGTACGCATGCCTCACACATGACTTCAGTTTATCATCTTGTTTATAAAAAAAAAAGCAACGGCCAAATCCCCTCACGTAGACCAATGGATGGTAATGGGTGAGGGAGGCATAGGAGCTGGCTCTGTTGGGAATCAAGTCCATCAGCTTTTGTCGTCTGGACTGCTGCAATGCCGCTGTGTTGTCCACTAATCCTTGTCCTTCACCTATCCTGTAGTCCCGTGGACCGTGAGGGCACCACTGAAGATTTTGCAACCAGCTTCCTCCACTCCTTTATGGTCCTCTGCTTTCCGTAACAGATTGTTCCACTCAAGGCCAGTCCTCCACTCTCTGATGTTGTCTTCCCATCGTTTTCTCTGTCTGCCTCTTCGCCTCCCTCCTTGTACTGTTCCCTGTAGGGAACTGATCCACTGTGGACACTGATTCACCGTGGACAAACAAAAATCCACTAATCCATGTTTTAAACGATTCTTAATTAAGTGAAAACCATAGAAAACTGCTGGGCATATCCTGGAGAGAACGAAAGACCAATGAATTTGTCAAGAGCCAAATAACACGGCTGGCAGGTCCACAGGAACCCCTTCTCACCATCGTCAAGAAGAAAAAGCTGACATGGTTCGGCCACGTCACCCGCCACAACACTCTGCCCAAAACGGTACTGCAGGGAACTCTCGAAGGTGGCAGAAAGAGGGGAAGACAGAACAAGTCATGGATGGACAACATCAGAGAATGGACCAGGATGAATGACTCGGCACTACTGCGCAGAGCCGAGGACCGAGATGGATGGAGGAGGCTTACCACGGCATCGTCTTTTGTGTCTCCCCCACGACCGCCAAGGTCACGGGACTGATGATGATAATGATGAATTAAGTGAGGGCGGAAAATACCCTGAGTTTGTTTCGAGGGTGAAAAACTATGAGACAGAAGAAAATGACCACAGTCTGTAGTCTGCATATAACCCTTAGGCTGACGATCCCATGCACATGTACCGCGGATAAAAAAACAACAACACCCCACATATCAAATAATGAAAAAGCGAAGAATATAGCACTTGTTAGTTGAGAAAAGAAGTTTCCGATCGGCTGATGATGCTGTACATACGTACTGTGGATTTTAAAAAATCCCTACCAGATAATAGGAAAAAAACCGAGTAGTACTTGTTAGCTGAAACAAAAAGTTTCCAACCCTAACTGAAAAGCGTATCACTTTTAATCCTACATTCATTTTTCCACAGAACACATTCCTTTTAACTTTACTGATACCACTGTAAAACCCTAGTAAGAGCTGTAAAACAAAAAAAGTAGAACGTTTCGACATATTCTACTTCTAAATTACATAACTAAAGGTAAAGGTAAAGGAGTCCCATAACCTATAAGGTCTTAGGGGAGCGAGGCGTCAGAGACCTCACTTCTCTAGGTGCCAGCATATTGAGGGCGGCGCCCATCTCCTCTCCCTCGCTGCTTTACCTTCCCTGACCCTAAAGAGGGCAGGTACCCATTTACAGCTGGGTGAACTGGGGGGGACTGTACTGAAGCCAAGGCGCGCAAACGGGTCACCCATCCAACTGGTAACCACGCTCAACGCTGCTTAACTCGGCTGGGGGAAAGCGAGTGAAACACATAACTACACAATGATTTAACCCGATTCACCCCCCCCCCCCCCTTCCCGCCCCAACAAAACCGCTATCAATGGAGTGCGGCCGGCCGGCGTGGCCTCGATGCCATTCTCTATCAACCTCAGTGCTGCTGCTGCTCCTCCTCCTTTTTCTCCTCCTCCTCCTTCTCCTCCTCCTTCTCCTCCTCTTCTTCCTCCCTGGGGGGTTGACTGACTGCTCGTAGATCAGGCAGCCGCATTCCTGAAGGAGGCTGAGTGGGGGGGAGGAGTGGGGGGAGGGGGGTGGGGAGGGGTGGGTGGGGGGGGGGAGGGTGGGGGGGGGAGGGTGGGGGGGGGGGGGAGGGTGGGGGTGGGGGGTGGCAAATTGTCTTCGCTATTTGGCCCCTGGGCCTAACAAACGGCCCCCTTAAGCAGCTCCCGTGTTGGCTTCTGCGGCATGCGTGCGGTTCTGGTTTACCTCCAGCCAGATTGTGTGGGAAAGGGTACGAGGATTGCTTGTACTGCTGCTGCTTCTTGTTGTTGTTGTTGTTGTTGTTGTTGTTGTTGATGCTGTTGTTGGGTGGGGTTGGGTTGGGGTTGTGGGTTAGGTTGGTGTGGGGTGGGGTGGGGGTATCTGTGTTGTTTAAAAGCTGGGTGTGAGAGTGGGTGTGACCACACACACACACACACACACGAGAGTGCACGCACAAACACACGCACGCACGCACGCACGCGCGCGCGCGCACGCACGCACACACGCAGGCACGCTCGCATGCACGTACACATATACCACACACCTGTCAAAAATAACTTTTTAGCGGGTAGACGTTAAAACGAAGACACACAACACACACACACACACACACACACACTACACACAACACACACACACACACACACACACTCTCTTCTCTCTCTCTCTCTCTCTCTCTCTCTCTCTCTCTCTCTCAGAGCCCTGCCACCATACACACAGTCTCTCTCTCTCTCTCTCTCTCTCTCTCTCTCTCTCTCTCTCTCTCTCTCTCCTCTCTCTCACACACACACACAAACACACACACACACACACTCACTCCACACACATATACACGCACTCTCACTCCCCACTCCCCCCACCGCCACCCCACCCCCACCCACACACACTCCCCACTTCCCACCCCCACCCACCCACTCACCCCTTCCTTCCCACACCACCCACCCCCACCCCCACTCACACACACACACAAACACACACACACACAACACAACACACACACACAAACACACACACACACAACACAACACACACACACAAACACACACACACACAACACAACACACACACACACACACACACACACACACACACACACACACACACACACACACACACACAACAAACACACACACACACACACACACACACACACACACAACACAACACACACACACACAACACAACACAACACAACACACACACACACACACATACACTTATACACCACTGATGAGGGACACAGACAGGTACTGGTACACACACACAAACAGGAGCACAGAGAGAACAGGCAGGAGAGACACACTAGGCCCAGGGCCTAACAGTCACGTCACTCTTCAGACTTCATCAGTCAGCGTCAGCCTGGTGGCCTGGGAGCCAGTCTTTCGGGAGGAAGACGATAAACCGAGGTCCCATGTACGAAAGAAATCGTGCTCACGAGTTACAGAACCCATGGCAATAAAAAAAGCTATCCCTGGCTAAATTTCTGTAGAGAAAAGTCTATCTAATAGGGAAACGAATAATATAATGATTGCAGACAAGGAAGTTTGTTGGTTTGGGCTTTTTTTTTAAATAAAGAAAATATTAAATGGTTCTGTTTTTGTGGTGATGCGATCTCTCCACGAAGAGCAGTCGGGATTTCATACAACGAAATCTTACGTGACTTTAAGTGGAATACAATATAAGAGAGAGAGAGAGAGAGAGAGAGAGAGAGAGAGGAGAGAGAGAGAGAGAGAGAGAGAGAGAGAGTGAGGGAGGGAGAGAGAGAGGGAAGGAGGGAGACAGACAGACAGACAGAGACAGAGAGAGAGAGTGAGACAGACGGAGACACAGAGAGAGTGAGGGAGGGAGAGAGAGAGGGGGAGGGAGGGAGGGAGACAGACAGACAGACAGACAGAGACATAATAATAATAATATATGGAATTTATATAGCGCTGAATCTTGTAAAAAAAAACCCGAACAAATCGGACAGACAGACAGACAGAATGAATAAAGGAATAATATCTATTTTAAAGGTTACAGATAAGCATTCATATACTTTTTCATCTGGCCCTTGAGAGAGAGACAGACAGACAGACAGAGACAGACAGACAGAGAGATACCGAGACAGAGGCTCAAAGAGAGAGAGACAGAGAGACACATAGACAGACTGAGACAGAAAAAAACATCACACAAGCATACAGACAGACGGACAGACACAGAAAGCATTCAACTCAGTATGACCTCATTCAAGAAGAATAGTGCAACAATACAAATGCTACATTCACACACACACACACACACACACACACACACACACACACACACACACACACACACACACATACACACACACATACACACACACACATACACACACACACACACACACACACACACACACACACACACACACACACACACACACACACACACACACTGATGAAAAAAAGCAAATGCACTGCTTATTCAATGTACCATCTGAAAATAAAAGTTTGACTTTGACTTTGACTTTGATTTTCACACACACACACACACACACACACACACACACACACACACACACACACACACACACACACACACACACACACACACACACACTAACGTTTCCTTCTAAAGAAACCAAAAACAACAGAAACGGCTTACGTGGAACGCAAGTCTTGTTGAGGTCATCAGTGACGTCAGCTTTGAAGTCGGGCAAACATTGGCAGACATCTTGGGCGCAGGTACTGAAGTTGACAGCCGCGTCACAGTCTGAGGGCACAGAGCATGCGTCACCAAGGACACGTGACACACATCCGGGTCCCTGAGTGTTTTCCCGATAGCCTCTTGTGCAGGCACATCTGGAAAAGAGATCGAATCAGAAACGGGGCAGCTCAGAGGACTCCTTCTCCCCAAATTAAGGTTAAGCAGCGTTGAGCATAGTTGCCTTGCGAACGGGTGACTGTTCTTGTGTTTTGGCTTCAGTACAGTCTCCTAGTTCTTCTTCACCTACCCTGTAGTCCCGTGGACCGTGGGGGGCACTAATGAAGATTTTGCAACCAGCTTCCTCCACACCCGTGGTCTTCTGCTTTCCTTGGCAATACGTTCCACTCAAGGCTACCAGTCCACTCTCTGATGTTGTCTTCCCCTCGTTCCCCAGTTTACCCAGCTGTAAAAAGGTACCTGCCCTCTTTAGGGACAGGGAAGGTAAAGCAGCGAGGGAAAGGAGATGGGTGCTTCCCTTGAGAAGCTGGCCCCTAGAGAAGCTGAGATCTCAAACACATATATCTTTAATGATCACATAGGTTATAGGACACCTTTTCCTGTACCTGTATTAAGGAGTTGAAACACAACAGTGGAATACACGCTAGAGTAACGATAAACCTAGACATTTTGTAGTCACAGGTACGTACAAAGGAAAGCAGAAAAAAAACCTCAGGCAGATGAAACCAGTCACATGTTAACAGATGTTCGCGAGGATCCCACTGGGGCAATTACTGTGCTAGATGTGAATTGTATGAGAGTGAGAGAAATTTTGAAAGTTGTCCAAAAAAGGCATTGAAAATGAGATTAAAAAGATTGGAGTCAGACGTTTACTGGACATCAAATAAAATTTTGTCTTGCTTTGTTTGTTGTTACTGTTCTGTATCTTTTGTCTTCTAAACTTTTTCCCCCTTCAGGTCACAATCCTGATCTGGCGTCTGTGTTTGGGTTGTAGTAAACAATATGAATCCCATCTAACTAGTCTCCTGATCTCCTCTGCATACAACTTGGTTATTCAGTATATAGTTTCAAACGTCTCCCAATCCTTGAAACTATATCACATTGATAGAAAGCTGTTCCTAGTTGTTGCAGAAACAGGTTGTAAGGAAGTCCTTAGAGTACTGAACTATAATATATATATATATATATATATAGATAGATAGATAGATAGACTGATAGATATATAAAGATATATAGATATATTATGAGAGATAAATGTTTGTTGCACATGAAACCTCAATTCACCGTCTCATCCTAAAGACTAGCACCCAGACCACCTCTCAAGGTCTAGTGGATGGTGGAATACTAGTGATCAAACCCACAACTTTCCACTTTCTAAATATGTATATTACCACTAGACCAACGATCCACACTGCAGCTGTAAGCAAACACCATGCTAATAATATTGTTTCACATCAGTTTGTATTGCTTGCGCAGTGATATCCAAAGTTTTGCATGGATGCCAGAGTGGTAAACATGTACACAACACGGCTGCTTGCGTGCACACGTACGGGAACAATTCAGAACCTAGTAACAAATGCTACCCCCCACCTTTCATGCATCAGCTACACTACTACTTCACTACATCACTGACCTTTTCTTCACACACACCCCGAAATCAAAAGCGGCACTGCAGTCATCTCTCCTCCTACAGGGGCTACCTACATCCCGCAAGGAACAAGCGGTACCCTCCTCGTTTCCATGGTAACCTCGCAGACAATGACAGACGTTGACCTTGCACGTGCTGTTACCGATAGCTGCCTGACAGTCTTCGGCACTGACACAACCTGGCACTCCTAAGGTATGAGAATGACACGAACTTTTGTTGGAAGAGGCTCTAAATCCTAACTGACACTGACACTGGTTGGACTGACAGTGACTGTCATCGATGGCGTCAGTGCAGTCTCGATCCCGGACACAACCGCTGTCACCGATCAGCCAAGGGTGGCAGGTGGTATCGTCGCTTCCAGGCCAGTATCCTGACTGACACAGGCAGTGTTGTTGGCGCAGATGCTGTGCTTCACAGCGTGGTGACAGTCGGCGTCCGTTCTGCAAGGGCCACTTCCGAGCTTGCGCAGTGTACAGGATGTGACGTCAGAGGGGTGATAGCCCAGCGGGCATGCGCAGTGCTGATGTAGGCAGACACTGTCCCTTACTGCGTGGCTGCAGTCTGTGGTCTTTGTGCAGGGGTCTCCCAGTGTTCCTGAGGGACAGGGTGAAACGGTTGTTTTCAGCTTGTGGAAAAGTAGATGTTTTTGATTGTTGTTGCAATAGATGTGTGTATGTGCGTGTAATATCTGGAACTTGCATTACATTGCATTGTATGTGGGAGCTATGCTATTTTGCCTGGTTTCGTATGGAAGAGCACAGTATCATAATATAGCAGCTTCCATCTTTTACTTTAATTCATGTGTGTTTGTGTTGCAACGTTTGTGTTATGAAAGTATTGTCCTTGAACATAAAAAGTGATGTGTTTATGTACTAGCATTATATACCTTTTATAATAATTTTCTCTTTTTTTCAAGTTCATACCAGCCGCCATGGCGCAGTGGTTAGCGCCTTGGGTTACGGACTGGAAGGTCGCGGGTTCGATTCCCATAAGAGTAACAGGGATTTTTCGGACTCCGGCCGGCTCCTACCCAGAGTGAGTGTGCTGTGGGCTCAGTGGGAAGACTGGGACCATACAGTCGAGTTTCATCCACTTAACGGATGCGAGTTTGAGAGTGTTGCTCAAATTACCTGACCAACACTGCAGGTATCTGTATCTCTCGGGCCCGGTTGACGCCGGGATATATTATGATAGTAAGCGTAGAGTACAACCCTGTCAAGTAGTCTCAAAGCATATGCACTTCCACAGCAGCATAATTACGTCATCCTCATTGTCATTGATCATCATGCAGTAAAAAAAAATTGCCTCTGATTCGGTGGTCCCGGTTTCTCTGGTCTCATGGTGACCTCAGATTCGGTTTGCCCATACACTTCTTTGCCTGTGGTGAGTTTGTATCAAAACCTTTGGGGTTGGAGGTTCGCGGGGGACGGTCGTTGGAGGGACGTTGTGGTGGTTACCACCTGGGGTGGGCAACTCACTCAGTCTGGCTCCGCGACAGAGCTAATACTGTCGTTAGTAGGGGGCTTAGTAGGTGGTGTCCTGCGTATGTTAGCTCAGAACAGGCACCACTGAACACCACCAAAGTGACCCAGCAGCAGTGCAGGGCCCCTCTGGCTGGTGGCCCCACGGCGGCCTGATAGTGATGGGCTCCCTGTGGACTTCCGACCCTGAGGATGAGACATAACAAATCTGGGTGTGGTTGTGGCGGGGAGATTGGAATGAGCGGCGTGGGAACAGTAGGACGGGGGTAGTCAGAAGATGAGGCAGCAAAAAAAAAAAAGTTCATAGAGCATTAACACATTTCCCCCCCAAAAAAGAGAACTATATTTGAATGAAATAAAACTAAAGACCTCCCCCCCCTCCCACCCGTCCCCTGAAAAAATCTGTAGATGAGTCTAGTTGTGAAACCCATGTGAAGTTCTACTTATGCAACTGCAAGAATATATCAAATTACCACGCTTCTTTGAGAGTGATGAATCTATTCAACAAATCAACTTTCTACATTATATTTATCCTTTATTCTGAAATGAGTGGCTTCTTATTTTTTTTAAAAAATTAATAATTATGCAAAAATAGTTTTAAAATGTAGTGTTTTGAATATGCATAAACAAAAAATAGTGAAAATAAGAACAGCAACAGTAGCACCAACAACAACACCACACTACACCAACGATAACACAATACTACTTTTACTACTACTACTACTACTATTACAACTACTACCACCACCACCACCACCACTACGACTATGACTACTACAACTACAACTAGACGACGACGACGACGACTACTACTACTACTACTGCTTCTGCTGCTGCTGCTGCTGCTGCTACTACCACTTCTATTGCTACTTCTCAGCACTACTACTACTACTACTACTACTACTACTACTACCACTACTACTACTACTACTACTACTACTACTACTCCCACTCCTCCTTTTACTTACTACTCCTACTACTCCTACTACTAATCTTATCTCCTCCTCCTCCTCCTCTTCTCCTCCTCCTCCTCCTACTCCCCCTCCTCCTCCTCCTTCTCCTCCTTCTCCTCCTCCTCCTCCTTCTCCTCCTTCTCCTCCTCCTCTCCTCCTCCTCCTCCTCCTACTACTACTACTAGAAACGATGATGAGTAACTAAATGAGTAAATAAACAAATACACGAACAAACAAACAAACAAACAAACAAACAAACAAACAAACAAGTAGAACTCACGCAAGAGACACTGCAGGCCAGCGGGGTCAACCATACGGCCAGAGACACAGACACAGGAGGAGTTGCGACACACGCTGCCATACACACTGTCCCCGCACAGCGCGTCATCCTCACAGCTGTCGCCCACAGTGACACGCACGCACGTGCTGTTGCCCACAGCATAGTGACCTGGCTGACACTGACACTCCTGCCCCAAGCACATGCTGCTGTTCACGACACTGTGGCAGTCCTCGTTGCTCCTACACTCGTCCCCCAACCGTCTTCTCTGACAGGTATCAAGATCATCACTCGGCGCATAACCCAAGTGGCAGTGACACGTGCTGTTGCTGCAGCGGCTGTGTTCAACAGCAGCGTTGCAGTCAAGGTCTGTAGCACAGCCGGAGTCGCCTATCAGACGTTGGAGGCACCGAGCACCGTCTTCGGAAGCCTTGCGCCCTGCCACGCAGGAACATGCAGACTCTTCGCACTGACTGAAAGGAAAGGCTAGCCTACAGTCCAGGTCATCTGCACATGGACTCCCCACCCGGCGCTGAAGGCAGGTGCTGTTGTCTTGGGAAGTCCTGTGGCCAACGACACACAGACAGGTGCTGTCCACACAGGCACTGTTGCTGATGACGGAGCGACACTGCTCGTTGCTGAGGCACTGACTGCCCACCGTCAGTCTGTGGCAGGAGCCTGCTTCAGGAGACAGCCGGTAGCCCAGAGAACAGCTGCAGACTCCGGCCAGGCAGCGGCTGTGGTCAAAGGCTGCACTGCAGTCGGTGTCCATGCTGCACGTGCTGCCAGGACCACGTCGTGTGCATGAGGTGTTAGAGGGCGAGGTGGCGTGACCCCGCACACACTCGCAGGTCTTGTTCCTGCATGCTGTGTTGTCTGCAAACCTGAAGCAATGGTCGTCTTGTTCACAGACAGAACCTATCACTGGAAGGCATGTGTCGTTTGTTTCAGAGCTTGTGTACCCTTTCCGACACCGACACTGGTTGCTCTTACACGCGCTGTGCTTCACAACGCTGCTACAATCTTTTCTCCTCTGACAGGGGCTCCCTAAATAACGCTTCAAGCATTTGGTGGAGTCTGTGCTTTCCATAAAGCCCAGGTGGCAGCGGCAGGCATTTCGTACACACACTGCATCAGGGATGACTGCAGCACAGTCATCTTCAGTGTGACAACTGCTGCCTAAAGTTTGTCTTGAGCAAGAACTGTTTGAGCTTTTGACATATCCAGGCGGACACCAACACTGGTTGTTTAGACACACGCTATAAGCTATTGCAGACATACATTCACTACCTTCACTACAGGAGCTGCCGAAAGTTAACTGAGTGCAGGAACTTTCAGAATGTTGCTCGTATCCATACTGACACGTACACTCGTTGCTCAAACAAAAGCTGCGAGAAATGGCAGAGAAACATTCACTGTCATCTTTACACGTACTTCCTAACGTTTTCAGAACGCAGGAACCATTAACGGTTTCATCAAACCATCTCTTGCAAGAGCAAACGAGGTTTTTGCAAATACTGTGAGGTACAGCAGTCTCACACTCTGCATCGAAGCTACACTTGTTTCCCAGACTTAATGAACTGCAAGCATCGCTGGACACTGGGTAGTAACCTAACAGACACGAACAACGGCTGTGATCACACTGGCTGTGGGCTATGGCAGTGGAGCATTCTTCATCATTCGCACATCTACTGTACAACTGGAGCCGCTGGCAGGAGTCATTGCCTCTGTTCTGGAAGCCTGGAAGGCACTGACACACATTGTGGATGCAGTCAGACTGGGCAATGACAGATTGACAGTCAATACTGTCATTACATTCGCTTCCGAGACGGTTTTTCATGCACGAGCTGTTGCCAGAGGCCTCATAGCCAGCCTCACACTGACAGTGGTGACTGAGACACGTGCTGTGATCTATGACAGAAGAGCAGTCCTGATCCTTGAGGCAGGGAGACAGCAGAGCTCTCTGCTCGCAGGTCACGTTGGTTGATGGCGCGTGGTAGCCTTCAATGCACGTGCAGCGAAGCAGAGAGCATGAGCCATGGGTGATACCACTGCAGTCCCCATGTGAAGCACAGGACTCTCCAATCTGACGAACCCTGCATCTTCCACTGCCTTCTTCCCCACTGTGAGGTCTTTCTGTATCATTCGCTACATCAACAGGAAAGTCACCAACACTGTTGACAGCATAACCAACCTCTGTGTTGTTGTCTGGTCGAAATCCATCAGAACAGGCACACGTACCTTCATGACAAACACTGTTCTCTATGACAGCGCTGCAATCAGAGTCATCAGAGCAAGCATCGCCTAGAGCACGTGGTTTACATTGTGATCCGTCCTCCACACCTCGATGACCTTTCTGACAGACACACACTCCATTCCAGCACTTGCTCAAGGGAACAGCGAGGTCACAGTCTTCGTTAGACAAACAGCTGCTGACACCAACTCTTTTCAACTGGCACGACAACAGCTTCCCAGTGACTTCAAAGCCCTGCTGACACTGACACCTCCCTTCCTGGCACTGCGCGTTGGTCAGTGTCAGCTGGCAGTCTCTTTGCGACTGACACGTATCTCCAATCATGATACTGTCACAGGTAGTTCCATTATCCACAACGTGATACCCTGTCTCACAAACACATCGGTCATGGTCACATTCAGAATGCGACACATACGCGGAGCAGTCGGTTGTTTCCGCACAAACGTCTCCAAGAACCGCCTCGCAAGACTCCAAGGTCTCTTTACTCTTGAAACCAGCCTGGCACCGACATTCACCTTGGGTGGCATTGCAGAAGCTGTGCCGGATGACCTTGTCACAGTCACCGTGGACGACACACTCATCGCCCACAACCCGCCTGACACAGACGTTTGTCAGCGACTGAGGGTAGAATCCTAGGCTGCACTGACACACACCGCTGCTACACACGGCGTTGGTCATCACGTGGTCACAGTCCCTGTCCACGTCACACTGGTCTCCCAGCCGGCGGGCAGAACACGTCAGCAGGTCTGCGTGGTACACGTAGCCTGGCAGACACTGGCACTGGTTGCCGTGGCAACGGGAGTGAGGGATGGCCTCGCAGTGGAAGTCCACGTTACAGCCTTGTCCCGGAACACCTTGGGAGGGGCGAAAATGTGAATAGAGAAAAATAGTGGTGAGAAGAGTATGACATAGTCACCTGGTGTATGGTAGTTTTTAGGTTGTGACATGATTTAAAATTACACAAGGACCTGTTGTGTGGTAGTTCTTAGGTTGTGAAATGATGTAAAATTACATAAGGACCTGTTGTGTGATAGTTCCTCATCTGTGAAATGACGTAAAATTACACAAGGACCTGTTGTATGGTAGTTTTTAGGTTGTGACATGATGTAAAATTACACAAGGACCTGTTGTGTTATAGTTCATCATCTGTGACATGACGTAAAATTACACAAGGACCTGTTGTATGGTAGTTTTTAGGTTGTGACATGATGTAAAATTACACAAGGACCTGTTGTGTGATAGTTCCTCATCTGTAACATGATGTAAAATTACATAAGGACCTGTTGTGTGATAGTTCATCATCTGTGAAATGATGTAAAATTACACAAGGACCTGTTGTGTGATAGTTCATCATCTGTGAAATGATGTAAAATTACATAAGGACCTGTTGTGTGATAGTTCATCATCTGTGACATGATGTAAAATTACATAAGGACCTGTTGTATGGTAGTTTTTAGGTTGTGACATGATGTAAAATTACATAAGGACCTGTTGTGTGATAGTTCCTCATCTGTAACATGATGTAAAATTACATAAGGACCTGTTGTGTGATAGTTCATCATCTGTGAAATGATGTAAAATTACACAAGGACCTGTTGTGTGATAGTTCATCATCTGTAACATGATGTAAAATTACATAATCTCCTGTTCTATACTGGTTCGTCGTTTGTGACACAGTGTAAAATTACACAAGGACCTGTTGTATGATAGTTCATCATCTGTGACACGATGTAAAATTACATAATCTCCTGTTCTAAAATGGTTATTTGTTTGTGACACAATGAGAAATTACAAAATCACTGTTCTGATATGGTTTGTTGCTTGTGATACGATGTAAAATTACATAATCACCTGTTGTATGATAGTTCATCGTTTGTGACACGATGTACAATTATATAAAGACCTGTTCTGTGATGGTTCGTTGCTTGTGACACGATCTAAAATTAAATAATAATAATCTGTTCTATGATAGTCCGTCGTTTGTGACTTGATGAAAAATGACATAATCACTTTTTGTATGATAGTTCATCATTTGTGACCAATGCAAAATTGTAATTCACCATTTGTAAAATCAAAAACATTGTGATCCAAATCACGTGGATCAGTGGTCTAGAGATAACACTTTGTCTAGAGAGCAAGACATTGCTGGTTTCATCCTCATTTGAACAAGCATAATCATTCCCCCCATTAACTAGACCTTAAGGGGTGGTCTGGATACTAGTCTTTTCGATGAGATCATTAACCAAAGTCTAGTATGCAACCCAAATTTAGCGCTGGTAAAAGAAAACGCATAGAAACAAGAGAGATAAGTTGTCATTGATAAAAGTCTGTGGGAAACAGTTATTCTTGATTGGAAACAAGTATACATACAAATAGTTTTGGGTTTTTGTTGTTAATGGTGCTGTCCTTGTGGCGTTGCGCTCTTTCAGACATGCAAGACAGAAAGACAGACAGAGACAGAGAAGACAGACAGATAGACAGACATTCAGACAGACAAACAGACAGACAGAAAGAGAGAGAAGACAAACAGACATAGAGAAGACAAACAGACACAGAGAAGACAGACAGACAAACATACAGGCAGGCAGACAGACCGACATTCGGACAGACAGACAAACAGACATTCGGACAGACAAACAGACAGACAGACTCACGAGGTCTGCATCTGGTGCTGACAATGAAGTATCCCTCCTTACACACACAACAGAAAGAGACAAAGTTGACAGGAAGACAGACAGACAAACAGATAGACAGACAGACAACCAGACAGACAGATAGACAGACAGACGGACAGACAAACAGATAGACAGAGAGACAACAAGACAGACAGGGAGACTGACCTACAGATAGACAGACAGATACAGACAAACATTTCAGGTAGACAGACAGAACAAACAGATAGACAGACAGACAATCAGACAGACAGACAGACAAACAGACAGACAGCCAGACAGGGAGACTGACCTACAGGTAGGCAGACAAAGGCAGACAAACATTCAGGCAGACAGACAGACAGACAAACATTCAGGTAGACAGACAGACAGACATACTTTCAGGCAGGCAGACAGACAGACAGACAGACAGGGAGACTGACCTACAGATAGACAGACAGAGACAGACAAACATTCAGGCAAGCAGACAGACAGACATACTTTCAGGCAGGCAGACAGACAGGGAGACTGACCTACAGATAGACAGACAGAGACAGACAAACATTC
>CM054159.1:31154099-31164099 GCA_028751875.1 Rapana venosa
ATTTTCGGGGGAGTGGGGTCGGCACTGATGTTAACTCCAGGGAAAACCCCCCAGGAAATGCAGAAACAGGTTTTAATGCGTTTGCGTTTGTGCGCGTGCGCGTGTGCGTGCGCGCGCATGTACGCATGCTCACATACACACATACACTCTCTCTCTGTCTCTCTCTGTCTCTCTGTCTCTCCCCTCTCTCTCTCTCTCTCTCTCTCTCTCTCTCTCTCTCTCTCTTCTGTCTCTCTCTCTCTCTAACTCCCTGTTGCTATCCGTGTGTGTGTATTTTCAAATGTATCATAATTATGCTTTTGTTTTTCTTGCAGCTTTTTCTTTTCTTTTCTTTTCATTGTGAGGGCTGGATGAAAAAAAAGTCTCGTTGCTTAATCTATTACCCTCGTACGTTCACACATGGGACCTCGGTTTCTGCGTTGGTTTCGGTGGTGGTTTAAACCCGGGCTCAAACCCGGGCCGACAGATTGTGAGCGCAACGCTCTAACCACTATCTACGAGGATCCAAAATGAGTTGCTGCCTAATCCTAATTACTGGATCGGTGGTCTAGAGGTAACGCGCCTGCCTAGAAAGCGAAGAGTACGGGTCGGAAATATGCGGCGGGGTTTGTTCCCCGTTTGCGCCCGAAACTCTCCCCCCCCCCCCCCCCCCCCCTCCATCCATTAGACTATGAGTGGTGGTCTGGGTGCTAGTCTTAAGATAAGACGATAAACCGAGGTCCCGTGTGTTACACATTTTTTTTAGCGTATGTAACAGAACCCACGGCAAGAAGAGAGTTGTCCCTGGCAAAATTCTGTAGAAAAAAGCCACTCTGATAGGGAAACAAATACAGTTGCAGATAGGGAAAAAAAGGGGTGGCGCTGCTCTTGTGGCGACGCGCTCTCCCCAAGGAGAGCAGCCCGAATTTCACGCAGAGAAATCTGCCGTGACTTAAAGTGAAATAATAAAAAAAAATTAAAAAATTATTTATTAGACAACCACGACCAAAGGCAGAAATGTAAGTTAAGTCATTAAGCATGATAGGCATCAGAGCGAGCTAGTCTATATCCAGAATGCATGTATGTAAAACTAATTCATAAAGCATAAAATTATTAGAGGGAAGGTGTGTATTATAGAGATAAGCTCAAAGAGAAAGTGGTGTGTGTGTGTATGTGTGTGTGTGTGTGTGTGTGTGTGAGTGTGTGTGTGTGTGTGTGTGTGTGTGTGTGTGTGTGTGTGTGTGTGTGTGTGTGTGTGTGTGTGTGTGTGTGTGTGTGTGTGTGTGTGTGTGTGTGTGTAACTACGTGTGTGTATAAGTGTGTATATTTTTATTTATTTCATTTATTTATTCTTATATATCGAGGATAATGGAATAAGCACTCGTGTGCTTTTTTACATGCAGTCCCCGTGTGTATGCGGTTTTTGTAAATTTTGTCATTTGTTCCCACCGGCACACAATGGCCTACTCTTTCGAAAAGCGGAACAGGATTTAACGTGTGCCCAAGATGTTCTGTGTGCTTTCGCACACGGGCCTCGGTTTATAGTCTCATCCAAAGGAAGAAGTGTGTGTGTGTGCGAGCACGCGCACGTGTGTGCATGGGTATGTGTGTGCGCGTGCGCGCATGCAACTGCATGCATTCGATTCTACGTTTGTGCATGGATGTGTGCATGTGTGTGTGTGTGTGCATGCGCGCACCTGCATGCACTCCTGCGTTTGTACATGCATATGTCTGTGTGCATGTGTCTCTGCATATGTGTATACATGTGCGCGAGTGCATGCACACATTATTTTGTACTTGTGTGTGATTCAGGTTAAAAATATGAATAAGAAGGGAGCTGGGCTCATCTATTTGTGGAACAACAGTGATGGCATTTTGATGACAGGTTAGCAATGCAAACCCTAATCTCCTGTGTTGAATACAGTTTCTGACATCAATCAACATCAGACTGTTCTGTGTTTGTCTGTAGATCCTCACTAAGCCATGCTCCACTGCTTCCAGACGGAGTGACAAGCCAGAGCCTACAGACAGATGGGGCGGGGGGGGGGGGGGGGGCTTGGGGGGGGGGGGCTTGGGTGGGGGGAGGGGTTGAAGCATTTCTCAGACATGTTGTTTTTCTCGGTGCGTGGCTTATCTTCTCTAGATCTCACAGTGGCGCTACTTTGTGCCCACATGTCTGTCTTAATACTAATAAGTATTTGTACACATGTGTGTATTATGAAGTATGTGCGTTTGTGCGTACGTGCACTTGTCAGAGTGTGTGTGTGTGTGTGTGTGTGTGTGTGTGTGGGTATGATTCAAGGAAAAGGGAGGGTGTAGGTGTATCTGTATCTGGAACAGTGACGGCATTTTGATGACATATTAGCAAACTACCCTCTCCTGCGTTGTCTAAAGTTTCCAATATCAATCGACAGCAGGCAGTGTTTGCCATGCTCTATTGCTTCCAGACAGGAGGACATGCCACAGCCATCAGAGAGATGGGGAAAGGGTGAGAGGGTGTGAAGTATTTCTCAGACATGCTACTTCTCTCTCTGTACGTGGCTTATCTTCTCTAGATCTCATAGGGGCGCTTTTTTTTTGCATAAACATGTCTGTCTTAATACTAATAATTATTTGTAAACGTGTGTGCATTATGAATTATGTGTGTTTGAGCGTACGTCCACGTGTCGAGAGAGAGGAGGAGAGGGAGCGGGAGAGAGTAGATGAGATTGGAGGAGAGAGAGAGAGAGAGAGTGTGTTGTGTGTGTGTGTGTGTGTGTGTGTGTGTGTGTGTGTGTTGTGTGGTGTGTGTGGTGTGTGTGTGTGTTGTGTGTGTGTGTGTGTGTGTGTGTGCGTATGATTCGAAGAAAAGACAGGTGTAGGTGCATCTGTGTAGATCTGGAACAGTGATGGCATCTTTCTGCATCAATCAACAGCAGTGCTGTGTGTGTAAATCATCAGCCATGCTCCATTGCATCCAAACAGTTTGGCAAGCCACAGCTGACAGAGATACGGGTGGGGAGAGAGAGAGAGAGAGGAGATGAGATGAGAGGGAGGAGAGGGAGGAGACGTGATGAGAGAGTGAGAGTGAGATGAATTGGAGAGAGGAGAGAGAGAGGAGAGAGGAAGAGACAGACAGACAGACAGAACAGGACAGAGAGAGAGGAGAGAGAGACAGAGAGTAGGGGGCAGGGGGAAGGGTATAAAGAAGGGTTGCATATGCAAAACTGTACTGTTGGCAAACTTTGGAGCGTTAGTAGAGGAACAAAACAAAACAAAATCTTGCAGCCTGCTACTTTGCTACATCACGTCTGTTTTAATCATGATTCTTCTTAACGTGTGTGTACATGAACTTGTGTATGTCTGTATGTATGTACATGTGCGCGCAGGCACATACACATACTAACACACACACACACTAACACACACACTAACACACACAAACACACACACCACACACACACACACACACACACAACCACACACACACACACACACAACATACACACAGAGGAGTTTCAACAACAAAAAACAGAGGTTGCACATATCTATGTCTGGAACAGTGATGGCATTTTGACGACATGTTAACCAATTACCTTCTCCTAAGTTGACTACAGTTTCCAACATTAATCGACTCTGGGCTGTTTTTCTTTTTTTTTAATCTCAGGTCGTGCTTCATTGCTTCCAGACAGTTTGGCAATGCACAGCCTACAGAAAGATGAGGGAGGGTGGCAAAGGGGATGAAGTACTTTTTTAGACATACTGCTTCTCTGTGTATGTGGCCTGTCCTCTGTCCTCCTTCGGATGAGACTATAAACCGAGGTTCCGTGTGCGAACGCACGCAGAACATCTTGCGCACACATTAAATCCTGTTCCGCTTTTCGTAAGGGTAGGCCATTGTGTGCCGGTGGGAACAGATGACAGAATTCACAAATCCGCATGCACACGGGGACTGGACGTAAAAAAAGCACATACGTGCTTATTCCATTATCCTCGATATAAAAGAATAAAATAAGATAAATAAATAAAATAAAAATAAAAATATATCTTACAGTGGCGCTTCTTTGTGCCCACGTGTCTATCTTAATACTGGTAATTATTTGTAAACATGTGTGTATTATGCATTATGTGTGTTTGTGTGTACGTGCACTTGTCAAAGTGTGTGAATGATTCAAAGAAAAGAAAAGGTGTAGGTGTATCTGTATCATGCAACAGTGATGGCATTTTGATGACAGGTTAGCAAACCACCATCTCTCCTGCGTTGACTACAGTTTCTTATATCAATCAACACTTGGTGTGTGTTTGTAGTTTGTGTTTGTGTGTGTGTGTGTGTGTGTTTGTGTTGTGTGTGTGTTGTGCGCGCGCGCGTGTGTGTGTGTGTGTGTGTGTTGTTGTGTGTGTGTTTGTTTGTTTGTTTATGTGTGTGTGTGTGTTTGTGTGTGTGTGTTTGTGTGTGGTTGTTGTGTGTGTGTGAGTTGTGTTTGTGTTTTGTTTGTGTGTGTGTGCGTGTTTGTGTTTATGTTTGTGTGTGTGTGTGTTTGTGTGGTGTTTGGGTGTTTGTGTATGTGTTTGTATGTTTGTGTTGGTGTTTTGTGTGTGTGTGTGTTGTGTTTGTGTGTGTGTTTGTGTATGTGTTTTGTGTGTGTGTTTTGTTTGTTTGTGTGTGTGTTTGTGTTTATGTGTTGTGTTTGTGTTTGTGTAAGTGTTTGTGTATGTGTGTTGTGTTGTGTTTTGTTTGTGTGTGTGTGGTGTTTGTGTATGTGTGAGTGTGTGTGTGTGTTTGTGTGTGTGTGTGTGTGTGTTTGTGTGTGTTGTGCTTGTGTGTGTGTGTGTTTAGATGTCAGATCGTGCTTCATTGCTTCCAGACAGTTTGGCAATCCACAGCTTACAGAAAGATGGAGGAGGTGGGGAGGGTGGGTGTAGAGGGGATAACGAATGCTATGCTATGCTATATTACACTACGCTATGCTACGCTACATTATACTATGCTGCGTTTCGCTACGCTATGCTATGCTATGTATGCTATACTATACTATACTATACTATACTATACTATACTATACTATACTACGCTATGCGATGCTATTCTATATTATGCTACACTTCGCCACACTAAGCTACGCTACGCTGTGTTATGCTATACTATACTCTTCTGTACTCTGCTATGTTCTACTCTACTCTGCTCTACTCTGCTCTGCTCTGCTCTACTCTATCCACTCTACTCTAGTCTACTCTACTCTGCTCTACTCTACTCTACTCTACTCTACTCTACTCTACGCTACTCTACTCTATTCTACTCTACTCTGCTCTGCTCTTCTCTGTTCTACTCTGCTCTACTCTGCTCTGCTCTACTCTGCTCTACTCTACTCTACTCTACTCTACTCTACTCTACTCTACTCTACTCTGCTCTGCTCTACTCTACTCTACTCTACTCTACTCTACTCTGCTCTGCTCTGCTCTATCTACTCTACTCTACTCCACTCCACTCTACTCTGCTCTGCTCTTACTCCACTCTACTCCACTCTACTCTACTCCATTCCACGCCACTCTACTCTGCTCTGCTCTACTCTACTCTACTCTACTCCACTCTACTCCACTCCACTCTACTCTACTCTACTATGCTCTGCTCTACTCTACTCTGCTCTACTCTGCTCTGCTCTGCTCTACTTTGCTCTACTCTGCTCTCTTTTACCATTCTATACCCTTCCCTACCCTACCTACTCTACCCTACTGTTCTGTACTATACTATACTATACTGTACTATACTATACTATACTATACTATACTATACTATACTATACTATACTATACTATACTATACTATACTATACTATACTAGGCTAGGCTAGACTAGACTAGACTAGACTATCCAACCAAAAGTGCTGCCACTTCATACTAGTAGCAGTTTACCACTGAGGTGTTAATGACATGGGAAGTGGGTGTGGAGGAGGAGGTGGTGGGGTGCAAAAGACAACGAAAAAGGGGAGGGGTAGGGAGGGGAGAAGGAGGAAGAAGAAGAAGAAGCAGAAAAAGACAGGGAGGGAGGGAGGGAGGGAGGAGGGAAAAGAAGATCGGAATCACTTGTGTGCTTACAGATACATCTAAACACACGGGTCGTTTCTCTTGTTGTGTGTGTGTTGTGTGTGTGTGTGTGTGTGTGTGTGTGTGTGTGTGTGTGTGCGTGCGTCGTGCGTGCGTGCGTGTGTGTGTGTGTATATTCTTTTTTTATTCTTTTATTTCCAGGATAATGGAATAAGCACTCATGTGCTGTTTTACATCCAGTCCCCGTGTGCATGCGGTTTTTGTAAATTTTGTCGTCTGTTCCAAACAGCACACAATGGCCTACTCTTTCGAAAAGCGGAACAGGATTTAACGTGTGCGCAAGATGTTCTGCATGTGTTCGCACACAGGGCCTTAGTTTATAGTCTCATCCGAAGGACTTTCGGGGAGTGTGGAGTCTGCACTGATGTTAACTCTTAAGCGCTTCGATTTGTTGTTGTTTTTTACAAGATTCAGCGCTATATAAATTCCATACATTATTATAATTATTATTAACTCCAGGGGAAAATATCCCCCTTGAACGGGAATCGAGCCCGGGTTGTCAGATAGCGAACGCAATGTTCTAACCACAAGGCTATCCCGTCCCCCCTGTGTGTGTGTGTGTGTGTGTGTGTGTGTGTGTGTGTGTGTGTGTGTGTGTGTGTGTGTGTGTGTGTGTGTGCGCGTGCATGCATGCGTGCGTGTGTGTGTGTATGTGGATGTGTGTTGTGTGTGTTGTGTGTGTATGTGTGTGTGGGTGTTGTGGGTGTGGGTGTGGGTGTGTGCACACACACTCTTCTAAGCATTCCTCCTTTTGCCAGATTTGCTTTTGATTAGGTGGTGTCTTGTTGATGTGCTACCTGAATACCTGAACACCTGGAAAGCTGAGAGGATGGAGGGTGAGAGGGAAGGCGGTGTGTGTTTGTGTGGTGTTGTTGGGGGTGGGGGGGGGTTGGGAGGGGAGGATGGGTGTGAAGGGAAGGAGAAGGAGGAGAGAAGAGGAAAGGGTGGAGGGAGGATGAGGGGAACTGGGGAAGGAAGGTGCACCGTTTTGTGGAAAAGGTTGGGAGATGATGTGGTTGAGATGGGTTTGTAAGGTGATGTAGAGTGTGTGTGTGTGTGTGTGTGTGTGTTGTTGTGGTGTGTGTTTGTGTAAGTGTGTGTGTGTAAGGTGTGTGTAGTGTAGTGTGTACATGTATGTGTGTAAGTAAGTGTTTTTGTGTGTGTGTGTGCACGCGCGCATGCGTGTGCGTGTGCATGGTCTTCTTCTGCAAGTGTGTGTATGTATGTGCGTTTGCGTGCGTGTTCACTTACTTCTGACACACTGACCAACGCCAATGGGGCTGTAGCCCAGCTGACAGTGACAGCGCCCTTGTTGGCAGTGGGCGTGGTCAACGAAGTCCTGACAGCTGTCACTCATCTCATCACACTCCGCCCCCAGCACCAGATCTGCATAATATGGTAATCAAGCAATGTAGACTCCAGAGACGTTATACTGATTGCGATATAGAATGAAGATAAATGAAGATAAAGGAGTCCCATAACCTATAAGGTCGTAGGGGAGCGAGGCGTCAGAGACCTCACTTCTCTAGGGGCCAGCATATTGAGGGCGGCGACCTTCTCCTCTCCCTCGCTGCTTTACCTTCCCTGACCCTAAAGAGGGCAGGTACCCATTTACAGCTGGGTGAACTGGGGGAACTGTACTGAAGCCAAGGCGCGCAAACGGTCACCCATCCAAGTGGTAACCACGCTCGATGCTGCTTAACCTTGGCTTGGGGAAAGCGAGTGTTCTGACCACTGAGCTATCCTGTACCCTAGAATGAAGATGCTCAGGGATAATAACTTTGACCTTGATTGATTAGTTGGTAATCTTTTATTCCCAAGAGTTACAGATAAGTATTAACATACTTTTTTTCCAGCCAGCCTTTGCCCGGAGAAGGGACTATGTGTGTGTGTGTGTGTGTGTGTGTGTGTGTGTGTGTGTGTGTGTGTGTGAGTGTGTGATCGTCGTCACCACCACCACCACCACCACCATAATTACTATCATCATCACCACCACCACCACTACCACCACCACCACCACCATAACTACTATCACCACCACCGCCGCCACCACCACCATCACCACCACCACCACCACCACCTCTATCATCATCATCATCATCATCATCATCATCATCATCATCATCATCCCCCCTCCCAACAGCCATCTGTCATCACGTGACTCACGTCACGTCACGTGACCTACCTTCGTCACTTCCGTCCGCGCAGTCGGGGACGCCATTGCGGACGAGGGCCATGGACACACAGGGCTCTATGTCCGCCCCTTCCTTCAGACTGTCCCGACAGGTGAACTCGCCGCGAGAGCAGGGGTACTTGACTGAGAGACAGCAGTGCATGAGAAGAGTTGAAGAGTGTTGTACAGTGGAATTCGATAGGATACGATAGGATAGGATAGAATACAGTACAATACAATTATGTGAACTCGCCGCGAGAGCAAGGGTAAAAGTATGTTCTTTCGAGCCAGAAGGCCCATAGAGCCGGAGCTTATCCCGGTTTCTGTAGCGTTAAGCGAACTGATGGTTTTTCACCACCCTGTGACAGGACGCTAGTCTGTCGCCAGATACTTCCCCAGCAGAGCTGGTACCCACTTGTACACCTGGGTGGAGTGAGGAAAATAGGAGTAAAGTGTCTTTCCCAAGGACACAACACCGAGCCGAGCGGGGATCGAACCCGCGACCTCTGGATCACGAGTTGACCGCCTAAACCACTCGACCACGGTGCCTCCAGAGAGCAAGGGTACTTGACTGAAAGACAGCAGTACATGAGAAGAGTTGAAAAGTGTTGTACAGTGGAATTCGATAGGATAGGATAGGATAGAATACAGTACAATACAATTATGTGAACTCGCCGCGAGAGCAAGGGTACTTGACTGAAAGACAGCAGTACATGAGAAGAGTTGAAGAGTGTTGTACCGTGCGATACAATAGGATAGGGTAGGATACAATACGATACAATACAGTACAGTACAATAACGTCAACTCCCCGCGAGAGAAGGGGTACTTTAAAAAAAAAATTCATTTTCTATCGAGGATAATGGAATAAGCACTTATTGCTTTTTTACATCCATTCCCCGTGTGTATGTGGTTTTGTAAATTCTTTCATCTGTTCCCACCGGCACACAATGGCCTACTCTTACGAAAAGCGGAACAGGATTTAACGTGTTCGCAAAGATGTTCTGCGTGCGTTCGCACACGGGACCTCGGTTTATAGTCTCATCCGAAGGACTTTTGGGGAGAGTGGAGTCTGCACTGATGTTAACACCAGAAGAAAATATCCCCTTGACGGGAATCGAACCTGGGTCGTCAGATTGCGAGCGCAATGTTCTAACCACTGGGCTACCCCGTCCCTCTAAGTCCTTGAGGTGTGCTCGTACTCTCATTACAACAGAACTCCAAAACAAACAAACAAACTTACAAAAACTGATCAAATTCATCCCATATCGAGATCCTAAAGGGTCTCTTGACATTATTATCATTCCTAACATGTGTTCGTACTCTATCCCAATCTCTCTGTTTTTCGGCTATTTCTGGTAAATGTTGCAACCACTTAAGAACAAAAATGTAATGTATGGACGGTGGATCTTTTCCTATACAAAAAGCTACCATTCTCTTTTACAGACACACACACACACACCACACACAACACACACACACACACACACACACACACACACACCACACACACACACACACACACACACACACACACACACACACACACAACGTGCACACACAGCACACACACACACACACACACACACAACATCACACACACACACACACACACACACACACACACACACACACACACACACACACACACACACACACACACACACACACACACACATTCTACATTCTTTAAAACTGTCTTCGGGTCAGCCTAGATGCAGACCTGCAAGTGCCTTGTTTCAATTTTGGTGTGCAGTCATACAGTACAC
>CM054159.1:31169099-31171599 GCA_028751875.1 Rapana venosa
GGGAGGGGAGAGAGAGGGAGGGGGAGGGAGAGGAGAGAGGGGTGAGAGAGTGGAGAGAGGGAGGAGAGGGAGAGGGAGAGGGGAGAGGAGTGGGAGGGAGAGGGAGGGAGAGAGTGGGGGGGGAGGGGAGGGAGAGGCGTGGAGGAGGGGGGGAGAGAGGAGAGGTGAGGGAGAGAGAGAGGGGGGAGGGAGAGAGACAAGAGAGAGAGAGAGAGAGAGAGAGAGAGAGAGAGAGAGAGAGAGGAGAGAGGAGAGGAGAGAGAGAGAGAGGAGAGAGATGAGAGAGAGAGAGAGAGAGAGAGAGAAACGTTATATCCAAGTGAAACAAAACGAAACACTCACACACACATTCAACTCCAGTACAAAGAACGTAATTGAATACATTGATCACTTAGAGATTCATACAAATGCTGTCCAACAAAAGACAACTCGAGGCATTATTTTTCAGGATAAGATTAAATGCATTTGAAACAAAATTCAGCAAGGATGTTAAATGCTTATGTGGTGAATATATTTCAAATACCCATATCATACTTGAATGTGAGAATTTAAAACCTTATCTCCCTGCCTTTTCTGAGAATACCATTGACGAAGTTTTGAACAATGTAAAGCTAACGTTTGACATTGCTAAAGGTTTATTGTTAAGTCCTATAGGGCATTTATTGTAGCTGTAGTTCTGTTTGAATTTCTTTCTGTTTTTTAAATATTGTTCTTGATCTATTTATGTTCAGAATACTATTTGTGTATTTCCCTTGTTATTACTCTTTATTACACATACACATACACACACACACACACATACGCACACACACACTCGCACGCACCACACCGAGTATATCTATCTATCTAGCTATCTATCTATCTATCTATCTATCTATCTATCTATCTATCTATCTATCTATCTATCTATCTATCTATCTATCTATCTATCTATCAATCTATCTATCTATTATCATTATCTATCTATCCATCCGTCTCTTTCATTCAGTCTCCTATTTTAGGGCCGTCTGGTATCACTTAAAGTGGAAAGTTAAATTTGAAGACTTACTTACCTGCTAACACACCACACACAACACAACCCACACACCCACCCACTCACCTCCCCCCCCCACACACACACACAACACAGCCCCCCCCCCCCCCCCACACACACACAACACACAGAGAAGGGAGAGCTATATAGCAGGTGCCTGGTACCCGTGCAGTTTTCATTATCTTCCTACCTGTGTCTTCTTCCACAGACCCCACCTGTGCCACACAGGTGCATGGCCATTGCACGCTTCCCAGACATGCAGCCCATAATAAATTATTATTATTCCCCTGTGTTGGCTGGCAAAACCTAATAGGCCTACCTGCCTTTGCGGGAGACGAGGTAGCCTAGTGGTTAGAACATTGCACTCGCAATCTGATGACCCGGGTTCGAATCCCGTTCAAGGGGATTTTTTCCCCCATGGAGTTAACATCAGTGCAGACTCCCACTCTCCCCAAAAGTCTTTCGGATGAGACTATAAACTGAGGTCCCGCATGTTGTGAACGCATGCAGAACATCTTGTGCACATGTTAAAACCGGTTCTGCTTTTCAGGAAGAGTAGACCTTTGTATGGTGATGGGAAGGGATGACAAAATTTACAAAACTGCATACACACAGGGACTGGATGGGAGAAAAAAAGTGCATGAGTGTTTATTACATTATCTTCAAAATAAACGAATAAATAAATAAATAAATAAACATGCATAAGATCATATATTATGCTCGTTAAAGATCCCACCATCCATGTCAATATTCAGTGGAGTTACAGAAACACACAAACATACCCAGCATACATCCCCGAAGTCGGAATACAGCTACCTCCTCCTTCATAGGGAGCAAAAACGGTCCGCATACACTAACATGCCACCATTGGTGAACCTCGGAGCTCTAGCCCAGGAACGATAACCCCCTCCATCCCCCCCCCCCACCCCCTACCCCAAAACATAAACAAAAGAAAACACTGTGCCAAGCAAAAAAAGCTAATAATTATATATAGTGGGTGCTTAGCGTGAAGCAAAGTGTTTCATTATCTTCCTAAATGTGGCTGTGATACATTAGAGAGGCATTTTGGGGAAAAGCAGAGAGCTCTGACCACTGCGCTATCCCGTCCCCCTTATAACCTTGTAGGCCGAATCTCTAACGTGATGTCTGATAGACATTATAATCTAACTGAAACCAAACAAACCAACCCCATATTTTGCAAAGCTAGTGTAAAGGGGTGTGTGTGTGTGTGTGTGTGTGTGTGTGTGTGATGGGGTGGGGGATGTGGTGCTTGGCACAAGCATGGCTCAGTCATTATCTTCCTAAGTGTGTTTTGATAGGCCCCAGGTGCATCAGAGAGAGAGAGGGGGTATAGGCACTGTACCCTCTGTGTGTGTGTGTGTGTGTGTGTGTGTGTGTGTGTTCGGCAGACATGCAGAATTACATAATGACTCTTGTGTAGGAAGGAGACTGGCAACATGATGGTCA
>CM054159.1:31176599-31179099 GCA_028751875.1 Rapana venosa
CATGCACGTGCACACATACACACACTCACATACACACACACAGACACATATGCTCACTCACACGCAGGAACGCATGTTTGCACAGCTTGCATGTGTGCACACAAACACAAGCACACTCACACGCAGGAATATACATGCACGCACACACGCATGTACACACACACACACATACAGAGAGAGAGTTACCTATATCAAACAAAATGAGATCACCACTAAACTCAGGGTGATGGTTTAAAGTGTAGTAATTCTGGATAACTCTGTGCATTGTTAAATGGCTTGTATACCCCTCTCCTGATTTCTATAAATTTCTCATCCTTCGTATGAGACTATAAACCGAGGTCCAGTGTGTGAACACACGCAGAACATCTTGCGCACACGTTAAAACCGGTTCTGCTTTTCGGGAAGAGTAGGCCTTTGTGTGGGGGTGGGAACGGATGACGAAATTTACAAAACTGCATACACACAGGGACTGGAGGGAGAAAAAAAAGTGCATGAGTGCTTATTCCATTATCCTCGAAATAAAAAAATAAAAAAATAAATAAATAAACATGCATAAGATCATATATTATGCTCGTTAAAGATCCCACCATCCATGTCAGTATTCAGTGGAGTTACAGAAACACACAAACATACCCAGCATGCATCCCCGAAGTCGGAATGCAGCTACCTCCTCCTTCATAGTGAGCAAAAACGGTCCGCATACACTAACATCCCACCATTGGTGAACCTCGGAGCTCTAGCCCAGGAACGATAACCCCCTCCATCCCCTACCCCAAAACATAAACAAAAGAAAACACTGTGCCAAGCAAAAAACGCTAATAATTATATATAGTGGGTGCTTAGCGTGAAGCAAAGTGTTTCATTATCTTCCTAAATTAATGTGGCTGTGATAAACCCCTCATGCATTAGAGAGGCATTTGGGGGAAAAGAAGTGCGCTCTGACCACTGAGCTATCCCGTCCCCCTTATAACCTTGTAGGCCTTATCTCTAACGTGATGTTTGATAGACATTATAATCTAACTGAAACCAAACAAACCAACCCTATGTTTTGCAAAGCTAGTGTAAAGGGGTGTGTGTGTGTGAGGGGGTGGGGGATGGGGTGGGGGGGGGGGTGCTTGGCACAAGCAGGGCTCAGTCATTATCTTCCTAAGTGTGTTTTGATAGGCCCCAGGTGCATCAGAGAGAGAGAGGGGTATAGGCAGGTACCCTGTGTGTGTGTGTGTGTGTGTGTGTGTGTGTGTGTGTTCAGCAGGCATGCAGAATTACATAATGACTCTTGTGTAGGAAGGAGACTGGCAACATGATTGTCACGTTATGAACTGGCTTGCCAAATCAAGTTTACCACTTTAGCTCGTGTTATAGTGTGCACTTTGCGCACTATAACGTTGGAACTTCAACCCCCCTTTCCTTCCCCTACCCCCCCCCCCCTTCTAGAAAGAACTGTTCAACCTGTTAGACTCAAGTTACAGTGTGCTGTTTGGAAAAACAAACCTCTCAACTGTTTGTATACCCATGGCTGTGGGCTGGGAGACCTAGCATTTCATCAGGCCTGTGTACTGTTACACCTTCTCTCATGTTAAGTGTCCAGCATATCTCTGTGAGCTAGAAGACAACTGGGTGATGGTGTAGCTAAGTGTTCTCAATGTAGGCCTATTAGAAGCTGGTGGCTCAGCCTTTGTCAGCTACAGTGGAGTTCTCTCTAGTCATGGCCTGAGTCCTTGTTGTAGCCCAGAGTGTCCAGTGGAACAGTGATGTAATAAGCACTTCAGAGCTTGCTATAGCTAGTCTTATTCAACAGGCTTGTAGGGCCTCTTTCTTGTTGAATAGCATCCCCCTTTCCCCCTCTCTATTACCCCCCCCCCCCCTCTCTCTCCTCTATTGAACCAGCAGATTTGTCATGTAGAGACTAGATTGGTTGATTTAAATTTGTTTGTCAGCTGATTTGATGTGTGGTTAGGATTTGTTCACCTCAGTTTCCAAACGTATTCATTGGTCAGTTGGTCCTGCAACTGAACCAACATAGCAGGGTGTACATGGCATTTTAAAGTCTTTCTCTTGCTGGCTGTCTGAGGCAACTTTCTTCTTGAGTTAGGCTGTGTGCTCCTGACAGAATGACTTAGAAGGAAAACAGCAGTTTTGTTCTCCTGCTTGAGCTGTAAGTGAGAATTTCTCTTTTTGATATAAGTTGTTGCTTAAAGAGATTTATTAAGGAAAAAGCTGATTTGATAAGTAAATCTTATTTGTGTGTACTAGCCTAATTTTGCTATTGATCGAATATTGTGACTAGTTCAGTGAAAGTGTGTGTAGTTGCTTTACACATGAATATTGGCTAAAGTCATGAGACTTTTACTATTTAATTGTGTGATCTTGGATTTATTCCATAATTGGATGTTCATGTGAGAAATGGAATTTTATGAGTAAATAATTATTTGATGTATTGATTATGTTGAGATGAAGTTTGTGAATTACACGATCAAAATAACATGGATTTGGTAACAGA
>CM054159.1:31186599-31189099 GCA_028751875.1 Rapana venosa
ACACACACACACACACCACACACACACACACACACACACACACACACACACACACACACACACACACACACACACACATGCACACACAACGCATCAGTCACAGTCAGGCTATTATAATATTAATATATTTTGTGGGTGTTTTTTTTCCATCGTTACTTCTTGCTGAAAAGTATAGAGGCAAATACGCAAGCATGCAAGCATGCATGCACGCACACACGCACGAGCGCACACACGCAGGCACGCACGCACACACACACACACATGCATGCAAGCACACACACACAGGATAACGAATAATCAAGCATACACAAACAATCAGAGAGAGACAGAGAGAGAGAGAGAGAGAGAGAGAGAGAGAGAGAGAGAGAGAGAGAGAGAGAGAGAGAGAGAGAGAGAGAATGAATGAATGAATGAATGAATGAATGAATGAGTTATAGTTATTTTCCATAGATTAAATTTATTATTGAAATCCCTAATCAAAGCAAGAGGGGGGGGGGGGGGAGGGTGAAAAAAAGTATGTGAGTATTAAGAGAGAGAGACAGACAGACACACAGACAGACACACAGACAGACAGAGAGACAGAGGCAGAGAAAGCAAGAGACGCAGAGAAACAGAGAGAGAAAGAGAGAGACAGAGAAACAGAGAGAGAAAGAGAGAGACAGAGAAACAGAGAGAGAGACAGAGAGAGAGGGGGGGGGGGGGGGGGGGCAGCAGGGGCCAACAAGAAAATAGAACAAAAGTCCCCTCTTCTTTACAAACATAAAAAGCTGAGAACGAAAGAGAGAAAGGACAGAGAGGGAACTCAGTCATAAACATACAGATTGCTAGACATAGAAGCCAAACACAGGGAATATAGAGATAGATAAAGAACAAACGCCAGAGGGAATGCATGAATGAAATCATTCTTCGCAAGGGCTACAAATAAGCACCCACATACTTTTTATTTTATTTTATCCTGCCCTTGCGCACACAGAGATTAATTTAAGCTCTGGAGAGAGAGAGCGAGAGAGAGAGAGAGAGAGAGAGGGAGAGCGGGAGAGAGAGAGAGAGAAGGGGGGGGGGGGGAGAGGGAGGGACAGAGAGAGAGCGCGCGAGAGAGATATGTATTATTTTATTTCAAGGATAATATAATAAGCACTCCTGTGCTTTTTTAAAATCCAGTTCCCGTGTGTATGCAGTTCCGTAAGTTCTGTCATCCGTTCCCACCGGCAAACAATGGCCTACTCTTCCGAAAAGCGGAACAGGTTTTAACGTGTACGCAAGATGTTCTGCGAGTGTTCGCGCACAGAGCCTCGGTTTATAGTCTCATGCTAAGGACTTTTTGGGGAGAGTGGACTCTGCACTGGTGTTAACTCCAGGGGAAAAAAAATCCCCTTGAACGGGAATCGAACCCGGGTCGTCAGATTGCGAGGGCAATGTTCTAACCACTAGGCAATCCCTTCCCCCAAAGAAAGAGAGAGAGAGAGAGAGAGAGAGAAAAGAGAGAGGGGAGAGAGAGGGGAGAGAGAGAGAGAGAGAGACAGACAGACAGACAGGGCAGACAGACAGACAGACAGACAGAGACAGAGAAAGGAGAGAGAGAGAGAGGAGAGAGAGAGAAGAGAGAGAGGGGAGAGAGAGAGAAAGAGACAGAGAGAGAGAGGAAGAGAGAGAGGAGAGAGAGAGGGAGAGAAGAGAGAGGAGAGAGAGAGAGAGAGGAGAGAGAGATAGAGAGGAGAGAGAGAGGATGAGAGAGGAGAGAGAGAAAAGAGAGAGAGAGAGAGAGAGAGAGAGAGGGGAGAGAGAGATAGAAGAGAGAGAGAGAGAGATAGGAGGAGAGAGAGAAAGGGGAGAAGAGGAGAGAGAGAGAAGAGAGAGAGGAGAGAGAGAGAGAGAGGATGAGAGAGAAGGAGAGGAGAGGAGAGAGGAGAGAGAGAGAGGAGAGATGAGAGAGAGAGAGATGAGAGGAGGAGAGAGAGGAGAGTAGAGAGAGGGGAGAGAGAGAGAGAGAGAGGAGAGAGAGAGGAGAGGGAGACAGAGAAAGGAGAGAGGAGAAGAGGAAAAGAGAGAGGGAGAGAGGAGAGAGACAGAGAGGAGGGGAGAGAGAAAGAGAGAGAGAGAGAAAGAGAGAGAGAGAAAGAGAGAGAGGATGAGAGAGACGAAGAGAGGAGAGGAGAGAGAGGAGGAGAGGACGAGAGGAGCGAGAGAGAGAGGATAAGTCTGGAGAGAGAGGATTTGAGAGAGAGAGGGATGAGGAGGACGAGAGAGAGTGGAGTAGAGGATGGAGAGGTGATTATGATCGAGTATCGAGAGATAGAGAGAGAGGAGAGAGCTAGAGAGTGAGGTCGGATGAGTGAGGAGAGGAGAATGAGGGAGGAGGATAGAGAGAGAGAGTAGAGATAGAGGAAAAGAGAGGAGAGAGGAGGAGAGGAGAGAGAGAGGGAGAGACAGAGAAGAGAGAGAGGATGGGAGAGAGATGAGACTGGAGAGAGAGAGGAGAGATGAGATAGACTATGAGAGA
>CM054159.1:31204099-31211599 GCA_028751875.1 Rapana venosa
GCCGGTGGGAACAGATGACAGAATTTACAAAACCGCATGCACACGGGGACTGGATGTAAAAAAAAAGCACATGGGTGCTTATTTCATTATCCTCGATATAAAAGAATAAAGAAAATAAAAAGAAGAGTGCAAGGTTGTTAGGTTAAGAGCTTGTCATGGCCTGAAGGGAAATCTCAACATAACAATTAACAACGTAACAACAATGTTAATGTGGGTCTTGGCAATTAGCTGACATCAACAACTGACACAGGTTTTGGCCTGGACCAGGCATGGGTGATGGATAGACCGCATCAACAGGAAAGCAGCGCTAAAGGGATGCCCGTGATGTGGTTGCGATAAAGGCTGCACACCGGTATTTAAAAAAATCACTCTTTTCCTTCAGTTTTTCTATGTGACTCTTATATTCATACCGCGCGTACTAATAAGGCATCCACAGAAATAAAAACCCACTTTTTGTGAAAGACTAGCCTCTGACTCAAAAATCATGCGATTTTGAACAAATTTGGTAGGTTTGGAATTTTAAAACTTTTCAGTAAACGCTGTAACCCCCCTCAGTCCTTTGTCGTCTGCTAGCTTCCTTACCGCAACATGCATGTGCGGGGTCAATGCTGTAGGAATACAAGCAATCCTCATTTGATGATTATTTTCAACTTTTCTCGTGACTACCTGGTATTGCTCTATGTCCTCAATCCATCAAAACAAGTGCACAGTCCATTTTTTCATGCTTAAAAATATCTGTGAAAATCACTAACTTTTTTTCAACTCGTATACAAGATACTACATGACCCCAAAATTAATACCGGTGTGTAGCCAAAGATGGATGGGAGGTTCCATACGAGATGGTGAAAAGCGATGCTGTGCCATGGATGTATTGTCTAGTGTATGTATTGTCTAGTGTATGTGTTGTCTAGTGTATGTGTTGTCTAGTGTATGTGTTGTCTAGTAGTGTATGTGTTGTCTAGTGTATGTGTTGTATGTGTTGTCTAGTGTATGTATTGTCTAGTGTATGTGTTGTCTAGTGTATGTGTTGTCTAGTGTATGTGTTGTATGTATTGTCTAGTGTATGTGTTGTCTAGTGTATGTGTTGTCTAGTGTATGTATTGTCTAGTGTATGTGTTGTCTAGTGTATGTATTGTCTAGTGTATGTATTATCTAGTGTATGTGTTGTCTAGTGTATGTGTTGTCTAGTGTATGTATTGTCTAGTGTATGTGTTGTCTAGTGTATGTGTTGTCTAGTATGTGTTGTGTAGTGTATGTGTTGTCTAGTGTATGTGTTGTCTAGTGTATGTGCTGTATGTATTGTCTAGTGTATGTGTTGTCTAGTGGATGTGTTGTCTAGTGTATGTGTTGTCTAGTGTATGTGTTGTATGTGTTGTCTAGTGTATGTATTGTCTAGTGGATGTGTTGTCTAGTGTATGTGTTGTCTAGTGTATGTGTTGTCTAGTGTATGTGTTGTCTAGTGTATGTGTTGTCTAGTGTATGTGTTGTATGTGTTGTCTAGTGGATGTGTTGTCTAGTGTATGTGTTGTCTAGTGTATGTGTTGTTGTGTTGTCTAGTGTATGTGTTGTCTAGTGTATGTGTTGTCTGTGTATGTGTTGTCTAGTGTATGTGTTTATGTATTGTCTAGTGTATGTATTGTCTAGTGTATGTGTTGTCTAGTGTATGTGTTGTCTAGTGTATGTGTTGTCTAGTGTGTGTTTGTATGTATTGTCTAGTGTATGTGTGTCTAGTGTATGTGTTGTCTAGTGTATGTGTTGTCTGGTGTATGTGTTTGTCTAGTGTATGTGTTGTCTAGTGTATGTGTTGTCTAGTGTATGTGTTGTCTAGTGTATGTGTTGTCTAGTGTATGTGTTGTCTAGTGTATGTGTTGTATGTGTTGTTAGTGTATGTGTTGTCTAGTGTATGTATTGTCTAGTGTATGTGTTGTCTAGTGTATGTGTTGTCTAGTGTTATGTTTGTCTAGTGTATGTGTTGTCTGGTGTATGTGTTGTCTAGTGTATGTGTTGTCTAGTGTATGTGTTGTCTAGTGTATGTGTTGTCTGGTGTATGTGTTGTCTAGTGTATGTATTGTCTAGTGTATGTGTTGTCTAGTGTATGTGTTGTCTAGTGTTATGTGTTGTCTAGTGTATGTATTGTCTGGTGTATGTAATCTTAGTGTGTGTTTGTCTAGTGTATGTATTGTCTAGGTGTATGTGTTGTCTAGTGTATGTATTGTCTAGTGTATGTATTGTCTAGTGTATGTATGTCTAGTGTATGTGTTGTCTAGTGTATGTGTTGTCTAGTGGATGTATTGTCTAGTGTATGTGTTGTCTAGTGTATGTGTTGTCTAGTGTATGTTTGTCTGGTTGTTGTATTGTCTAGTGTATGTATTTCTAGTATGTTGTCTAGTGTATGTATTGTCTAGTGTCTGTATTGTCTAGTGTATGTGTTGTATGTATTGTCTAGTGTATGTGTTGTCTAGTAGTGTATGTGTTGTCTAGTGTATGTTTGTATGTTTGTCTAGTGTATGTATTGTCTAGTGTATGTGTTGTCTAGTGTATGTATTGTCTAGTGTATGTGTTGTATGTATTGTCTAGTGATGTGTTGTCTAGTGTATGTATTGTCTAGTGTATGTATTGTCTAGTGTATGTTTGTCTAGTGTATGTATTGTCTAGTGTATGTGTTGTCTAGTGTATGTTTGTCTAGTGTATGTGTTGTCTAGTGTATGTGGTTGTCTAGTGTATGTGTTGTCTAGTGTATGTGTTGTATGTATTGTCTAGTGTATGTAGTGTCTAGTGTATGTGTTGTCTAGAGTGTATGTATTGTCTAGTGTATGTGTTGTCTAGTGTATGTGTTGTCTAGTGTATGTGTTGTCTAGTGTATGTATTGTCTAGTGGATGTGTTGTCTAGTGTATGTATTGTCTATGTGTATGTGTTGTCTAGTGTATGTGTTGTCTAGTGTATGTGTTGTCTAGTGTATGTGTTGTCTAGTGTATGTGTTGTCTAGTGTATGTATTGTCTAGTGTGTGTATTGTCTAGTGTATGTGTTGTCTAGTGTATGTTGTTGTCTAGTGTATGTATTGTCTAGTGTATGTGTTGTCTAGTGTATGTGTTGTCTAGTGTATGTGTTGTATGTGTTGTCTAGTGTATGTGTTGTCTAGTGTATTGTGTTGTCTAGTGTATGTATTGTCTAGTGTATGTGTTGTCTAGTGTATGTGTTGTATGTATTGTCTAGTGTATGTATTGTCTAGTGTTTGTGTTGTCTAGTGTATGTGTTGTCTAGTGTATGTGTTGTCTAGTGTATGTTTGTCTGTGTATGTGTTGTCTTAGTGTATGTGTTGTCTAGTGTATGTGTTGTGTAGTGTATGTGTTGTCTAGTGTATGTGTTGTCTAGTGTATGTGTTGTCTAGTGTATGTGTTGTCTAGTGTATGTGTTGTATGTGTTGTCTAGTGTATGTGTTGTCTGGTGTATTGTGTTTGTCTAGTGTTGTAGTGTATGTGTTGTCTAGTGTATGTATTGTCTATGTATGTGTTGTCTAGTGTATGTATTGTCTAGTGTATGTATGTACTGTGTATGTGTTGTCTAGTGTATGTATTGTCTAGTGTATGTATTGTCTGGTGTATGTGTTGTCTAGTGTATGTGTTGTCTAGTGTATGTGTTGTAGTAGTGTATGTATTGTCTAGTGGATGTATTGTCTAGTGTATGTGTGTTGTCTAGTGTATGTATTGTCTAGTGTATGTGTTGTCTAGTGTATGGTTGTCTAGTGTATGTATTCTCTAGTGTGTGTGTTGTCTAGTGTATGTGTTGTCTAGTGTATGTGTTGTCTAGTGTATGTGTTGTCTAGTGTATGTGTTTTGTCGAGCGTATGTGTATTGTCTAGTGTATGTGTTGTCGAGTGTATGTGTTGTCTAGTGTATGTGTTGTCTAGTAGTGTATGTGTTGTCTAGTGTGTGTGTTGTCTAGTGTGTGTGTTGTCTAGTGTATGTATTGTCTAGTGTGTGTGTTGTCTAGTGTTATGTAGTGTCTAGTGTATGTATTGTCTAGTGGATGTGTTGTCTAGTGTATGTATTGTCTAGTGTATGTATTGTCTAGTGTATGTATTGTCTAGTGTATGTGTTGTCTAGTGTATGTGTTGTCTAGTGTATGTGTTGTATGTGTTGTCTAGTGTATGTGTTGTCTAGTGTATGTGTTGTCTAGTGTATGTGTTGTCTAATGCATGTGTATGTGTTGTCTAGTGTATGTGTTGTCTAGTGTTATGTGTTGTCTAGTGTATGTGTTGTCTAGTGTATGTATTGTCTAGTGTATGTTTTGTCTAGTGTATGTTTTGTCTAGTGTATGTGTTGTCTAGTGTATGTGTTGTCTAGTGTATGTGTTGTCTAGTGTATGTGTTGTCTAGTGTATGTGTTGTCTAGTGTATGTGTTGTCTAGTGTATGTGTTGTCTGGTGTATGTGTTGTCTGGTGTATGTGTTGTCTAGTGTATGTGTTGTCTGTGTGTATGTGTTGTCTAGTGTATGTGTTGTCTAGTGTATGTGTTGTCTAGTGGATGTGTTGTCTAGTGGATGTGTTGTCTAGTGTATGTGTTGTCTAGTGTATGTATTGTCTGGTGTATGTGTTGTCTAGTGTATGTGTTGTCTAGTGTATGTATTGTCTAGTGTATGTGTTGTCTAGTGTATGTGTTGTCTAGTGTATGTGTTGTCTAGTGTATGTGTTGTCTAGTGTATGTGTTGTCTAGTGTATGTGTTGTATGTGTTGTCTAGTGTATGTGTGTCTAGTGTATGTGTTGTCTAGTGTATGTGTTGTCTAGTGTATGTGTTGTATGTGTTGTCTGGTGTATGTGTTGTCTAGTGTATGTGTTGTCTGGTGTATGTATTGTATGGTGTATGTGTTGTCTAGTGTATGTGTTGTCTGGTGTATGTGTTGTCTAGTGTATGTGTTGTCTAGTGTATGTGTTGTCTAGTGTATGTGTTGTCTAGTGTATGTGTTGTCTAGTGTATGTGTTGTATGTGTTGTCTGGTGTATGTGTTGTCTAGTGTATGTGTTGTCTGTGTATGTGTTGTCTAGTGTATGTATTGTCTAGTGTATGTATTGTCTGGTGTATGTGTTGTCTAGTGTATGTGTTGTCTAGTGTATGTATTGTCTAGTGTATGTGTTGTCTAGTGTGGGTATTGTCTAGTGTGGGTATTGTCTAGTGTATGTGGTTGTCTAGTGTATGTGTTGTCTAGTGTATGTGTTGTCTAGTGTATGTGTTGTCTAGTGTATGTGTTGTCTAGTGTAATGTATCGTCTAGTGTATGTGTTTGTCTAGTGTATGTGTTGTATGTGTTGTCTAGTGTATGTGTTGTCTAGTGTATGTGTTGTCTAGTGTATGTGTTTGTCTAGTAGTGTATGTGTTGTCTAGTAGTGTATGTGTTGTCTAGTGTATGTGTTGTCTAGTAGTGTATGTGTTGTCTAGTGTATGTGTTTGTCTAGTGTATGTGTTTTCTAGTAGTGTATGTGTTGTCTAGTGTATGTGTTGTCTAGTGTATGTGTTGTCTAGTGTATGTGTTGTCTAGTGTATGTGTTGTCTAGTGTATGTATTGTCTAGTCTATGTGTTGTCTAGTGTATGTGTTGTCTAGTGTATGTGTTGTCTAGTGTATGTGTTGTCTAGTGTATGCTTTGTCTAGTGTATGTATTGTCTAGTGTATGTATTGTCTAGTGTATGTGTTGTCTAGTGTATGTGTTGTCTGGTGTATGTGTTGTCTAGTGTATGTATTGTCTAGTGTATGTGTTGTATGTGTTGTCTAGTGTATGTGTTGTCTAGTGTATGTGTTGTCTAGTGTATGTGTTGTCTAGTGTATGTGTTGTCTAGTGTATGTATTGTCTAGTGTATGTGTTGTCTAGTGTATGTGTTGTCTAGTGTATGTATTGTCTAGTGTATGTGTTGTATGTATTGTCTAGTGTATGTGTTGTCTAGTGTATGTGTTGTCTAGTGTATGTATTGTCTAGTGTGTGTGTTGTCTAGTGTATGTATTGTCTAGTGTATGTGTTGTATGTATTGTCTAGTGTATGTATTGTCTAGTGTATGTGTTGTATGTATTGTCTAGTGTATGTGTTGTCTAGTGTATGTGTTGTCTAGTGTATGTATTGTCTAGTGTATGTATTGTCTAGTGTATGTATTGTCTAGTGTATGTGTTGTATGTATTGTCTAGTGTATGTGTTGTCTAGTGTATGTATTGTCTAGTGTATGTGTTGTCTAGTGTATGTGTTGTCTAGTGTATGTGTTGTATGTATTGTCTAGTGTATGTGTTGTCTAGTGTATGTATTGTCTAGTGTATGTGTTGTCTAGTGTATGTATTGTCTAGTGTATGTATTGTCTAGTGTATGTGTTGTCTAGTGTATGTATTGTCTAGTGTATGTGTTGTATGTATTGTCTAGTGTATGTGTTGTCTAGTGTATGTGTTGTATGTATTGTCTAGTGTATGTGTTGTCTAGTGTATGTGTTGTCTAGTGTATGTGGTGTCTAGTGTATGTGTTGTCTAGTGTATGTGTTGTCTAGTGTATGTGTTGTCTAGTGTATGTGTTGTCTAGTGTATGTGTTGTCTAGTGTATGTATTGTCTAGTGTATGTATTGTCTAGTGTATGTATAGGAGTGGCAGCCCAGTCGCTTATTTTACCTGTGTTGCGGTGTCTGTGTCTATGTATTAACTTATGTTTCTTGACTTCTGTGTACATATTATATCCTGTATCTTTGTCTACATCTTCTCTGTCTCTGTCTTTCTCTCTCTATCTCTCTCTGTCTCTCTCAGATAAGTTCCTTAAAGATTTTCTTGATTTACCTCTGTCAAGACTGCTAGATGGAAAGAGCGAAGATGTATGTCGCCATGTCATCAGTTCCGCTATCCACTGCAGTTAAGTATCTAGGTGTTGTTATTGACAACACACTCTCTATGCAAAAATTCATCACCCAGACCTGCCAGTCCTGCTACTATCAATTACGGCGTATAAGTGCAATCCGAAAGTACCTGTCCACTCATGCAACATCCAAACTTGTCACATCTCTTCTTCTTTCACGTCTGGACTATTGTAATTCTCTTTTGGCTGGTCTGCCAGCATCATCCATCCACTCCCTTCAACGCATACAAAACTCTGCAGCTCGATTAGTCCTCAAAAAGAAAAAATCTGAGCATATTTCTCCACTCCTGCAATCTCTCCACTGGTTGCCTGTGCCACAGAGAGTAAAGTACAAGATCAGTCTCTGTTACAAATGTCTCCACAAAACAGCACCCTCATATCTCTGTGAATGTCTTCACCTGTACACTACTTCTCGTTCCCTCCGCTCTGCTGCAGATACCCTGGGCTTACGAATACCTACATTCAACCAATCCACTGTTGGCCGTCGCTCTTTCTCTATTTCTGGTCTATCAATCTGGAATGACCTCCCTCTCTCCCTTCGTAAAAAGCCTACTTACGACAGCTTTAAATCCAGTCTCAAGACATACCTATTTCAAACCTAAGATTTATTCCCTCTTGTTTCATCCC
>CM054159.1:31229099-31231599 GCA_028751875.1 Rapana venosa
TCATTCCTGAATGCCCTTCATGGGATAATTCAAGCGGTTTTTGACTTGACTCGACTTGACTCGACTTGAATGGCGTTTAAACTGTCTCGCGCTTCTGTTTCCTATGGTGGTGAGCTGAGAGGGTTTGTTTCAAAGAATGGCCTGGTGGTTAGAGTGATGCACTCGTGATCTGCTGACCCGGGTTCGAATCTCGTTCAAGAGGATTTCTTTTCCCCTCTGGAGTTAACATCAGTGCCGACTCCACTTGCCACCTCAAAACTCCTTCAGATGAGACTATAAACCGAGGTCCCGTGTGCGAACGCACGTAGAACATCTTGCGCATTCGTTTAAACTCGTTCTGCTTTTAGGATGAGTAAGTCATTGTGTGCCGGTGGGAATGGATGACAACATTGACAAAAGTGCATACACACAGGGACAGGATGTAAAAAAAAAAAAAAAGCACATGAGTGCTTATTCCATTATCCTCGAAATAAAAGAAGAAAATAACAATTTAAAAAAGTTCCAGTCCTGTATTCGTTGAGCAGAGTTGTCTTTTTTCCACTTTTATTTCGAGGATGATGGAATAAGCACTCGTGTGCTTTTTTTTCTTTATCATCCAGTCCCTGTATGTATGCACTTTTGTCAAATCTCTCACCCGTTCCCACCGCCACACAATGGCCTACTCTTCCGAAAAGCGGTAATGGTTTTAACGTGTGCGGAAAATGTTCTGCGAGCGCTCGCACACGGGACCTCGATTTATAGTCTCACCCGAAGGACTTTTTAGGGGAGAGTGGAATCTGCACTGATGTTAACTCCAGAGGAGAAAATGAATCGTCTGGAAGGAGATTCGAACCCGGGTCAGCAGATGACGAATGGATCACTCTATCCACCAGGTTATTCCGTCTCCCTGTCTATAGAAGTGTGCATCGTGTCTGGTATTGTGCAGCAGCAGCAGCAGCAGCAGCAGCAGCAGCAGCAGCAGCAGCAGCAGCAGTTACACACTTGTGTCTGGCCTGGTCTTGGTATGCCTGCCTACAGTGAAGACATTCTTTGTTGACAAGGAAGTGCCAAAAGGGGAATGCTGGAGTCGAGTATGGTGGTCCTCTCAAAGCGATACTGTAGTTTTTTGTTTTGCTTTGCTTTTAATACCACTTTAAGTCACGGAAGATTTCTCTGCGTGAAATTCGGGGTGCTCTCCTTCCCCCCCTGGAAGAGAGCGCGTCGCCACAAGAGCAGCGCCACCCATTATTCTTGTTTTCTTTTTTCCTGTCTGCAACTGTAATTTGTTCCCCTATCAGAGTGGCTTTTTGTTTCTACAGAATTTTGCCAGGGACAAGTCTCTTGTTGCCGTGGGTTCTTTTACGTGCGGTAAATAATTATGCGTAACACACGGGACCTCGGTTTATCGTTTTAACCGACTAGCACCCAGACCACAACTCATGGTCTAATGGTCTAGGGGGGACGGGATAGCCTAGTGGTTAGAACATTACGCTCGCAATCTGACGACCCGGGTTCGATTCCCGTTCAAGGGGATATTTTCCCCTGGAGTTAACATCAGTGCAGACTCCACTCTCCCCAAAAGTCCTTGGGATGAGGCAATAAACCGAAGCCCCGTGTGCGAACGCACGCAGAACATCTTGCGCACACGTTAAAATCCTGTTCAGCTTTTCGTAAGAGTAGGCCATTGTGTGCCGGTGGGAACAGATGACAGAATTTACAAAACCGCATACACACGGGGACTGGATGTAAAAAAGCACTTAAATGCTTATTCCATTATCCTCGATATGAAAGAATGAAATTTAAAAAAAAATAATAATAATAAATAATAAACAAATGGATGAGGACAAGTTTCAGGCCCAAACGGGGATCGAACCACAGCACACTTCCAAACCAGACTTTTCGCTTTCTAGGCAGGTGCGTTACCCCTGAAAAAATTCTGTAGAAAAAAAAATCCACTCTGATCAGGAAACATACAGTAGCAGACAGAAAAAGAAAGAAAAAAAGGGTGGCGCTGCTCTTGTGGCTACACACTCGTCCCGGGGAGAGCAGCCCGAATTTCACGCAGAGAAATCTGCCGTGACTTAGTGGTACGCAATAAAAAATTTAACACATCAAATCACACCTCACACGCAAGTGGTCAAGAAGAAGAACAGTGACTTGGACAGCCTGGGGCATCGCGTTGTCTTCATTGCAGAGAGATTGCGCTGTCCATCTGATCTGACCAACGCAAAAGAAAAGAAAGGATTCCTTCTTCTTTTTCATCATCGTCGAACGCTCAGACAGCAACTAGTATTACCTGTTATATGAGCGAAAATGAGTCAAGCTGCATGCCGTTAAGCGCCTGACAAGTCAGGCCCAGCGCATCCGACTTCGGCATGTGAGAGAGAATTGTTATCTTTTAAGTCTTTCCTGGCGGAAAAAAAAGGTAGGAGAATGATGGACCAAGAAGGCAGAAAATAGACAAGAAGGAGGAGGAGACAGGAAGAAAAGGAACAAGGCAGAAACAAAGAGAGGGATAGAA
>CM054159.1:31251599-31254099 GCA_028751875.1 Rapana venosa
GAGGGGAATAATAATAATAATAATGATGTATGGAATTTATATAGCGCTGACTCTTGTAAAGCAACAAATCAAAGCGCTCAGGTGACTTTTTTTTCGAGGATAATGGAATAAGAACTCATGTGCTTTTTTACATCCAGTCCCCGTGTGTATGCGGTTTTGTCAATTTTGTTATCTGTTCCCACCGGCACACAATGGCCTACTCTTTCGAAAAGCGGAACAGGATTTAAGGTGTGCGCAAGATGTTCTGCATGCGTTCGCACTCGGGGCCTCGGTTTATAGTCTCATCCGAATGACAGATGGGGAAGTACAAAAAGGTGAAAGTTGTACCGCATCTCTTCCAAGCCAGTGGTAATAGGAAGCAGAGACATAAAAATAATAATATGTCATAGAACCACTTTGCTGATAGGTGCTTGTTATCTGTGTGTGTTATATATACACACCGACATGTTGACTGCTTCGGGTAAAGGTCAGATTGTAAACTCTTGCCTGCGACAAAGGAAAGCATACTAAACGAACTTGCAACAGCTACAAAACTTCTGACATTGATAAATGACAGAAAATATATATTTTTTAATATGTAGGCCATGCACAAGGAAACCGAGATACTGACCTGGTGAAATCTATCTTTCAAGGCAAGACTGAGGGAGGGAGAGGGTGTGTGTGGTGTGTGTGTGTTGTGTGTGTGTGTGTGTGTGTGTGTGTGTGTGTGTGTGTGTGTGTGTGTGTGTGTGTGTGTGTGTGTGTGTGTGTGTGTGTGTGGAGGGGGGGTTAGATGACCAGCTTCTCTCACTGGTTTCTCTCACTCCCTTCTCGTTCCCTTCGCTCTGCTGCAGATTCCTTGTGCTTACGAACACCTAGATTCAGCCAGTCCACTGCTGGCCGTCGCTCTTTCTCTGTTTCTGGTCCATCGATTTGGAATGGCCTCCCTATCTCTCTTCGCCAAAGGCCTTCTTGCGACACTTTTAAATCTGGCCTCAAGACATATTTGTTTCAAACCTAAGAATTTCCCCTCATGTTTCATTACCATAGCTATACCTGCTTTTCAACAGCCAAAAATTCCATCACCCTGCCAACGTGTATAATCTGTGTGTGTGTGTGTGTGTGTGTGTGTGTGTGTGTGTGTGTGTGTGTGTGTGTGTGTGTGTGTGTGTGTGTGTGTATGTGTGTGTGTGTGTGTGTGTGCATTTGGACTTGTTAGAACTATTACTTGCTATTGGTTGTATGACCGTGTAAGAATGAGTTGAGTGCAAGCGCTTTGATTTGTCTGTGCAAGATACAGCGCTATATAAATTCCATTTATTACTATTATTATCACTGGCAACATCACCGAAGCCAGCATCATGAGAATCCATGAAGTCACCAGGGCAGTACAGCGAAGACTGGAACAAAAGGATGAGACCAAAACCTGCTGGTGTCTTTGACTGCTGCAGCAGCAGCAGCCAACACCGCACCCAGCGATGCCAACAGAGGATAGATGATGTTTGAACTCAAAAAAGATATTACACATTGATTTGTTTTTCTTTCCGTTTCTGCGGTTTTCAAGCTGTAGCCTGCAGTTATCGTCTTTTGGATGAGACTATAAACCGAGATCCCGTGTGCGAACGCACGCAGAACATCTTGCGCACACGTAAAAACCCGTTCCCCTTTTCGGAAGAGTAGGCCATTGTGTGCCGGTGGTATCGGATGACAACATTGACAAAACTGCATACACACGGGGACTGGATGAAAAAAAAGCATCTGAGTGCTTATTCCATCATCCACGAAATAAAAGAATAAAATAAAATAAAATATTTAAAAATCGTCTGGATAGGATTGTTTGTGCTGTAGGTTTTCAGTGAAGTATATTTCAAGATGTAGCAGTTTGAGAGACTTGAAGATGACCTGAAGGAACTCGCTTCCAGAAACTTTCTTTTTGTACTGGCTGAGGCATTTTCACGTGAAGATGAAGGCTTGATGTTCGAGTACAGTAAGCTTTCAGGATTGCATCCGAAATCTCTAGACGAAAGATCAGAGTAAGCACTGGAGACCAGAGCAGAGACATGGGGTATGACTTGCTAACCATGTACTGGACAACAGTAGGGTCAGATTAAGAAGACTTACGAGTCAAATAAAACTGCTTGATAACCACCCCCCCCCCCCCCCTCCTTCTCCACCCCACTCCACACACACACGCACACACGCACACACCACCACCACTACAATCACCACCACACCACTTGAAATAGGGGCTTGAGAAAAGGCCACAATCTTGCAGTAAGCAATCATTAAGCCAAAAAAACCCCTCTGTTAGGTGAGAATTCTTCATTCATTGAATAACAGCACGAAGAAACCCTCTGTCCTCACTTACATCATTGCCGTTTTGGAACCGTTTCAAACATGCTACGGCAGCTCAGCCCAGACCGCTTGCAGGTAAGAGGACCCAAGATCTATTGCCTCCTTCTCTGTGTTTTAACACCAGCTAATTACCCACCAGCAGTCTTTCAAGGATAGCCGAACGTCA
>CM054159.1:31264099-31274099 GCA_028751875.1 Rapana venosa
CACACAGAAGTGGACGCGCGACACACTCACATCACTCACTCACTCACTCACTCTCTACTCATCTCTCCCTCTCTCTCTCTCCTCACTCTCTCTCTCTCTCTCTCTCTCAAATACACAAGAGAGACAGAGACAGACAGACAGAGACAGACACAGACAGACAGACAGAAAGAGACAGACAGAGAGAGGGGAGAGAGAGAGACATAGAGACAAACAGACAGAGTCAGAGACATAAACAGAGAGAGGAGATTGTGCTCAATATCGGCAATTGCTTTTTGTTCATCTTTTTATTATCATTACGTTTGGAAGATTAAATGGAGAACGTAGCATTCCATACATTGAATTTTTTTTTACAAAAAGTATATTTTCACAGATTCAAGATTTAATTCCTTTAACTCTTTTTGGGGGGTATGGAGGATTACAAACATATTAATTTTAACAGGAGAATAAACGTAACAACAAACTGACTTTAAAATGTCATCAATACCAACCAAAACTGCGAGCAGAGATGGAGCAACAATAATGAAATAATCAACAAAATAATAAACCAAAAAAGGTGCAAGGCATCTTTAAAAACTTTTACAGCCACTTTTTTTTTTATAAAAACAATTTGTGTACAGGCTCAGGGGAAAATATGATATTGTCAGTTGGGAAAGAAAAGAAAATAGTGTCATGACAATACGGCAAATCTAATCCAGTTTGACAGAGATATATTTCACCAGCTGACACAACTTTTAACTTGCATAAGCTGGGGAAAAAACAAAAAAGGCAGTGGAATCACACACACACACCACACACACACACACACACACACACACACACACACACACACACACACACACACACACAGGGACGGATAGCCTAGAGTCAGAACATTGCTTTCGCATCACGACACCGGGTCGATACCGTTCAGGGGGGGATTTTCGGGGGGGGGGAGTTATATCTAGTGGCAGAACTTCCACTCGCAAATCTTCGATGAGTTAATACCGAGGGGGGATATCCTCGCAGTAACATCTTGCGACCACAAGTTGAAATCCGAGTTCCGTTTCCGAAGAGCAGAACACTTGCCATCTTAATGCCTGTTGGGAACCTTGGATGGGACAAAATGACAAAACTGCATACACATGGGACTGGATGGGGAAAAAAGCATAAGTGCTTATTCCATTATCCTCGATATAAAAGAATAAAATAAAATAAATGAAAAAATAAAAATAAAACAAAATACACACACACACACACACACCACACACAACACACACACACACCACACATACACACACTACACACACACACACACGAACAGTTAAACAGAAAGGTCGATAGATCCAGACAGAACAGACTCGAGCGATATTCGTCACTGTCAGAGAACAATTACAGGTGATAAATCTTCGCTTTTAAATTAACGGGCGACTAGCGGAGCCCTGTGTAAAGGGGAGAGTACTTTCATCAGCCACTTCAGAGGGGAGATAATTAGCCTGCACCGCCCAGTACGAGATGCTGTAGAAGGTCTGTCTAATCACCTGTGTTGTCTCCCCTTACTTCTCAGGTAGGTGTGTGTGTGTGTGTGTGTGTGTGTGTGTTGTGTGTGTGTGTGTGTGTGTGTGTTTATTTTTTTAATTTATTTTATTCTTTTATATCGAGGATAATGGAATAAGCACTTATGTGCTTTTTTTTAACATCCAGTCCCCGTGTGTATGCGGTTTTGTGAATTCTGTCATCTTTCCCACCGGCACGCAATGGCCTACTCTTACGGAAAGCGGAACAGGATTTAACGTGTGGGCAAGATGTTCTGCGCGCGTTCGCACACGGGGCCTCGGTTTATAGTCTCATCCGAAGGACTTTTGAGGAGAGTGGAGTCTGCACTGAAGTTAACTCCAGGGGAAAATATCCCCTTGAACGGTTGTGTGTGTGTGTGTGGTGTTGTGTTGGTGTGTGTGTGAGTGTGTGTTGTGTGTGTGTGTGTGTGTGTGTGTGTGTGTGTGTGTGTGTGTGTGTGGTGTGTGTGTGTGTGTTGTGTGTGGTGTGGTGTGAGTGTGTGTGTGTGTGTGTGTGTGAGGCTCTGTTATATTTCATTGTCACTTTACCTTGTAATGTTATAGTGCAGACCAGTCTTTTTCTCCGTCTGTCTAAATGTGTGTGTGTGTGTGTGTGTGTGTCTGTCTGTCTGTCTGTCGGGTCTTTGAAGGTCTTGTCTGTGTGTATGTTTCTGTCTATCTTCTTCTATCTTCTTTCTATCTGTCTATCTGGTCTGTCTGTTTCTGTCTGTCTTCTTTTGTCTAAGTCTGTCTGAATGTGTTATGATCTGCACTCTCCCTGTCCGTTCTCGTTCTCTTTCTGTTCTCTGCCTCTTCTGTCTCTGTCCTTTGAATGTGCTATACTCAACTCTGTCCGTCTTCTGTCTGTCTGACCGCTCTGTCCTCTGTTGTTATTATATCTCTCCTCTCTCTCTCTCTCTCTCTCTCTCTCTTCTCTCTCTCTCTCTCCCCTTCCTCTCTTCTCTCTCTTTAATGCATTATGCTGCAAACTTCCCTGCCAGTCTGTTTTTCTGTCTGTTTGTCTTGCTTTGAAGGTTTGTCTAATCACCTGTGTTCTCTCTCGCTCGCTTTCTCTCTCTCTCTCTCTCCTCTCTCTCTCTCTCTCTCCCTCTCTCTCCCTCTCTCCCACCTCCCTCTCTCTCTCTCACCCCCCTTCCTCTCTCCCTCTCCCCTCCTCCCCTCCCCCTCTCTCCCCCCCCCTTCTCTCTCTCTCCTCTCTCTCTCTCTCGCTCTCTCTCTGTATGTGTTTCTCTCTAAGTTTGGTAAACGCATTTCTAATGGCCCCATTCACGTCAGGAAAAGATATGTGTCTGCACAGTTGCTTGCAATAAATAACCCGAGTCCCCTGAAGAAAAAACAACAACAACAACAGCAACAACAACAAAACCTATCACTACTCTGGTGGTATGTATTCATGTCACCTTTGCCGTCTGCTGTTCACAGTTTTCTGCTTTTAAACACTTTCAGGAATCATGTCATGCATGCTTTGAAAGAAAAAGAAGCTTGTTTTCTTTTGCACAAACACAAAAAATTCTTCCACATAAATAAACAAACACGTTATGGTTTGTTTGTTTTTCAGAGAGGTTTCTAACCCATATGAATTTCACTGAGCTTTTTTGTTTTGGGGTGTGTTTTTTTGCAGCATAATACAATACTTTTTAAACATTCTTTTATATCGAGGATAATGGAATAAGCACTTATGTGCTTTTTTACATCCAGTCCCCGTGTGTATGCGGTTTTGTAAATTCTGTCATCTGTTCTCACCGGCACACAATGGCCTACTCTTCCGAAAAGCGGAACAGGATTTAACGTGTGCGCAAGATGTTCTGCGTGCGTTCGCACACGGGGCCTCGGTTTATAGTCCCATACGAAGGACTTTTGGGGAGAGTGGAGTCTGCACTGATGTTAACTCCAGGGGAAAATATCCCCTTGAACGGGAATTGAACCCGTGTCGTCAGATTGTGAGCGCAATGTTCTAACCACTAGGCTGTCCCGTCCCCCAAATTGATACCACGCAAAAACCGCCTTAGAAAAATTGTTCTTCAGTTCATACATTCAAATCACAAAGTTTATAATCTGAGAAGAAAAAAACCTCACCATAAAAACCCTACCACAGTAAATATATATATATATATATATATATATATATATATATATATATATATATATATATATATATATATATATATATTATATATATATGTGTGTGTGTGTGTGTGTGTGTGTGTGTGTGTGTCTGTGTGTCTGTGTGTGTGTGTGTGTGTGTGTGTGTGTTGTGTGTGTGTGTCTGTGTGTGTGTGTCTGTGTGTGTGTGTGTGTGTGTGTGTGTGTATGTGTGTGTGTACGTTTGTACGTGTGTGTGTGTGTGTGTGTGTGTGTGTGTGTGTGTGTTGTGTGTGTGTGTGTGTGTGTGTGTGTTGTGTGTGTGTGTACGTGTGTGTGTGTGTGTGTGTGTGTGTGTGTGTAGTGTGTGTGTGTGTGTGTGTGTGTGTGTGTGTGTGGTGTGTGTGTGTGTGTGCGTGTGTGTGTGTGTGTGTGTGTACGTGGGTGTGTGTGTCTGTGTGTCTGTGTGTTGTCTGGTGTGGCCATTTCCTTTTAGCATTTTTTTTAAAGGATTGAATGTGATTGAAGCATGTTTTTTATTATATTTTTTCATCCCACTTACTGTCGGGTTCTATAGCTTTTGTCAGGTAGTAATGGTTCCATGGGAGTTCTTTTCATGTTTTACCAGTAGAGGTTTGGTATTTGTATATATTTATGCATTCTGTGCACGTGTGTGTGTGTGTGTGTGTGTGTGTGTGGTGTGTGTGGTGTGTGTGGTGTGTGTGTGTGTGGTGTGTGTGTGTGTGTGTGTGTGGTGTGTCTGTTTCTCTCTGCCTGTATGTGTGTGTGCGTGTATATGTGTGTGTGTCTGTCTCTCTCTCTCTCAGTCTGTTTCTCTCTGTCTGTATGTGTCTGTGTGTGCATGTGTATGTGTGCGTGTGTCTGTCTGTCTGTGTCTGTGTGTGATAGATAGACAGCATAGAGACAGACACAGAGAGATATGGAGTGGGGGAGAGAGTGCGTGTGAGAGAGAAAAATGCAACCCCAAAAATACAGACAGATAGACAGACATATATTCAACCAGGCACACACAGACAGACAAACAGTCAGGCAGACAAACAGACAGACATGGGAGAATAAATACAGGGAAGAGGAGGAACAGGAGAAGCAGTGCAGCCAGTGTATATACATACATATACACATACATACATGATGAGCAAGCGTCAGCTGCCTGTGTCCATGCAGTGGTCAGGGGCAGGTCAGACTTTCCACATACCAGGCCACACAGAGGCCAGGGAGACGGGATAGCCTAGTGGTCAGAACACTGCGCTCGCAATCTGACGACCCGGGTTCAATTCCCGTTCAAGGGGGATATTTTCCCCTGGAGTTAACATCAGTGCCGACTCCACTCTCCCCGAAAGTCTTTCGGATGAGACAATAAACCGAGGCCCCGTGTGCGAACGCACGCAGAACATCTTGCGCGCACACGTTAAATCCTGTTCCGCTTTTCGTTAAGAGTAGGCCATTGTGTGCCGGTGGGAACAGATGACAGAATTTACAAAACCGCATACACACGGGGACTGGTGTAAAAAAGCACACAAGTGTTTATTTCATTATCCTCGATATCAAAGAATAATAAAATAAAATAAAATAAAATACCTAGCTAGATAGCTACATGATTGTGTGTGGGTTTGTTGGTTCGTTGGTTTGTTTGTTGGCTTGTTTGTTTGTACTCGCCATAGGTACATGCCTGCTTGTTTGTTTGTTTGTTTGTTTGTCTGTCTGTCTGTTAGTGCATACAAGAGTTACATGATTGTGTGTTTTTGTGTTTGTTTGTTCGTGCGTACCATAGCTACATGATTGTGTGTTGGCTTGTTGGTTTGTTTGTTTGTTCGTACGTACCATAGCTACATGATTGTGTGTTGGTTGGTTTGTTTGTACGCGCCATAGCTATATGATTGTGTGTTTGTTGGTTTGTTTGTGCATACAATAGCTACACGATTGTGTGTTGGTTGGTTTGTTTGTACCTACCATAGCTACATGATTGTGTGTTGGTTTGTTGGTTGATTTATTTGTTTGTTTGTAGTACGTACCTACCATAGCTACCTGATTGTGTGTTGGTTTGTTTGTTGGTTGGTTGGTTGGTTGGTTGGTTGGTTTGTATGTACCCTCCATAGCTGCATGATTGTGTGTTTGTTGGTTGGTTTGTTTGCTTGTAAGCTTGTACTCGCCATAGCTATATGTCTGCTTGTTTGTTTGTTCGTTTGTTTGTTAGAGCATACAATACTTGCATGTTTGTTGTTTTGTTTTGTTTCTGCTCTATTGTTGTCTCTTGTTTGTATTTTTCGTTTGTGTGTTTGTTTGTTTTTTCTTACCACTACAGTTACCATGTTTGTTTGCTTGGTTTGTTTATTCGTTTGTTTCTATTTTTAGTTGATAGGTTGGTTGGTGGGTTGGTGGGTGGGTTGGTGGTGGTTTGGTTGGTTGGTTGGTTGGTTGGTTGGCTAGCTGGCTGGCTGATGGGTGGGTGGGTTGGTTGGTTTGTTGACTGGTCGGTTGGCTGATTGACTGGTTGGTTTGTTAGTAATGGATCGATCAATCAATTGTTGACTGATTGATCGACTGTCAATCGATCAATCGGTATTGATTGATACTTGCCTGCTTGCTTAGTTGCTTGCTTGCTTGTTTGAATATTTGAGGGCTCTTTGCTTGGTTCCTTGCTTGTTTGGTAGGTTGCTTGTTGAAGTGATTGCCTGCTTACTTAACCACTACAGTTTTTGGCTTTTTATTGAAGGGGGTGGGGTTGTTGTTGCTTTGTTTTTTTTAATTGTTTTTGTTTGGTTGTGGTTTTGTGGGTTTTGTTGTTTTGTTTGTTTGGGGCTGGGGGGGGGGGGGGAGGTTGTTTGTGTTTTTTTCTTTGTGGTTAGGGTTGTTGGGTATTTTTTTGCCGGGGGTGAGGGGGGGGGGGGGGAGGCTCAACATTTACAATTTAGCCACTCAAAATTTGGAACACAGGAAGTTTATTTTTATTTTTATTACGAATGTCAGCTTCACCATAACGTTTTGATAAGGCATTTATACCAGTTTAACCAGCCAGCAATATGAATGACAGCTTCTGTGTAAACCCTTACAGGAAACAGTACCAGTTTTGTTCAAGGAAATTATATTTTGAAAAATTATCTCTTGGGTCTGGATATTGAGGATATTACGAAGTAAACACATTTTATGAAGAAGAAAAAAAGATTATCTGTGATAATGTGTTCTTTGGTAACTATGCCAAATTTTAAGCCAAAATAGGTTGGGGTTTGTGTTTTTTTAATGCAACGCCATTCATTCATTCATTCATTCGTTCGTTCGTTCGTTCGTTCGCTCGTTCGTTTGTTTATTCATTTGTTCATTCGTTCGCTCATTCATTCATTCGTTCGTTCATTCATTCATTCATTCGTTCGTTCGTTCGTTCATTCATTCATTCGTTCATTCGTCGTTCATTCATCATTCTCATTCGTTTCGTATCGTTCTTTCCGTTCCTCGTTCGTTTTGTTTATTCATTTGATCATTCGTTCGTTCGTTCATTCATTCGTTCGTTCGTTCATTCATTTCATTCATATTCATTCTTCGTGTTCGTTCGTTCGTTCGTTCGTTCATTCATTCATTCATTCATCTGACAGTTCGTTCATTCATTCGTAGGAGGAGGAGAAGAAAGAGGATGCGGAGAGAGAGAGAGAGAGAGGGGAGAGAGAAGAGAGGTGAGAGAGAAGAGAGGGAGAGAGAGAGAGAGAGAGGAGAGAGAGAGAGAGAGAGAGAGAGATGAGAGAGAGAGAAGAAGACAGGACAGAAGAGCAGACAGACAGACAGACAGAGACAGAGAGACAGAGACAGACAGATAACAGCAAAGAGACAAAGAAGTGTCAGAGTCACAAGCATCGCAGACATAACGTAAAATCGCAACAACAACAACAACAAACAAACAAACAAACAAAACCTGCACTAACCTGCTGTCACACAAAAGAGCATCAGCAGAATCAGCCGCACTTGCCGTTTTGACGTCATCACTTTTGACGTCACCATCGAAGTCACGCGTACACTATCTTCCTGACGTCATCCGTCCACTCGTCACATATTACACATACACACTTCGGACTGCGTAATTTCGCTAACTTCAACACGATTTGTGATACTGCCACAAGGAACAAGTCTCCGCTTTTTAATTCTGTTTACATCTTGCTGTTGATAGATGAATCTTGCTTATCACCAAGTAGTGAATGGACATTGAACGAAAACAAAAAACCAGATGTATACTGTCAGTACCATGGGTTTATTGATATGAAATCATTTTTCATCATGGTCAGATGTTGTTCGTCAATCATTTAGTTGTAGGTGAATTCCTCCAGGCTGTGTGATGATGTTTCACGAGTTAAAAAAAAAAAAAGCAAAAACAAAACAATAAATGAAAGAAAGAAAGAAAAAACAAACACAAAAAACGAAGTTGATGCATGTGATCGAACATTTATGTTAGTTAGCGCATTGTCGTCTTATGAAATTCATTCTAAGTTAATGAAATGCATGCATTCAAAGACTTTTTTTTTTAAACAACAACATTATCAGAAGTTTCCTTGCCCACGGAAATTAGAAATTCTAATACATAAACTGAGATTAAATGCATGAAATATTTAATATTCAAAAAATGTAACATGTTGTTGTTCTATTCCCCTTTCAATCCACCATTTGTTGTTTGATTGCCCAATTCTTTTTGACATGTATAAAAGAAGAGGTTTAGATATTCATAAGAAATATACCACCAGTCAAGAAGTTTTATATGACTCTCACAATTCATAATATCAGTTGCTGAAGACATATATTCTTCACCTGCAAGACCATTACTGTAATAAGTTGTGGGATAGATAGATAGATAGATAGATAGATAGATAGATAGATAGATAGATAGATAGATAGATAGATAGATAGATAGACATAAGAGAGAGAGAGAGAGAGAGAGAGAGAGAGAGAGAGAGAGAGAGAGATGGGACGTGTATTAATAGGTACTTTGGTATGAATGCGGGCGTGTCTCACTCACCATGTAGTGAATAGACATTAAACAAAACAAAAAACAAAAAGCAAAATCAAACATTCATTTGGTGACCTTCAAGATCTTTTTCTGGTCTTTTTTTTCTATCTGTCCACTTCGAAAGGGGACATGGTAGCTCAGTGGTCAGAGCACTAGTTTTCCCCCAGCTGAGGTTACTTAAGCAGCAGGAAGCGTGGTTACCAAGTGGATGGCTGGTCATTGTGCTGAAAAGTGTGACGGGAGACGGGAAACAGTTCCTTACCATTTTGTGCCAGGATCTGTTTAAACTACTTTGTTAAACAATGTTTTTTTCTAAAATTAGATAAAGGAAAGTAGATTTGATAAAATGGCATTGCGTTCATCTTGGAACATAAAAACATGAATGGATGGTCCATGAACACAATGTTAGAAATGGCACTTCAAGTGATAACCCCCCCCCCCCCCCCCAACTTTTCTAACTTTGTTAGGAACTCTATCAAAACTTTTGAACATGGGAAGTCTTTTGGGGTTTTGTTGTTGTTGTTTTTTTACAACAGTCTGAAGATGGGAAGGGTTTTTTCTGACAAAAATCTTAACATGAAAAAATATTTTCCAGCAAGAGTCTCAACATGGAAAAAACATTTTCCAATAAGAATCTGAACATGGGGAAAAATTCCAGCAGGAGTCTGAACATGGAAAAAACATTTTCCAATAAAAATCTGAACATGGGGGAAAATTCTGACAGGAGTCTGAACATGGGGGAAAAATTTCTAACAGGGGTCTGAAGATGGAATAGATTTCTAACAGGAGTCTAAACATGGAAAAAAAATTTTCCAGCAGGAGTCTGAACATGGAAAAAATTTCCAACAGGAGTCTGAACATGGAAAAAAAATTCCAACAGGAGTCTGAACATGGAAAAAAAAATTCCAACAGAAGTCTGAACATGGAAAAAATTCCAACAGGAGTCTGAACATGGAAAAAATTCCAACAGGAGTCTGAACATGGAAACAAAATTCCAACAGGAGTCTGAACAAGGAAACAAAATTCCAACAGGAGTCTGAACATGGAAACAAAATTCCAACAGGAGTCTGAACATGGAAACAAAATTCCAACAGGAGTCTGAACATGGAAACAAAATTCCAACAGGAGTCTGAACATGGGAAGTCTTTTTATTTTGGAAGAGACTTAACATAGGAAGTCTTTTTTTTCCTATAACACTCTGAACAATGAAGTTTTTGTCAGACGACAATTTAAACATGGCAAATCTTATTCGAGCAACAGTTTCATCGTGAGTTGTTTTGGGGGGGGGAGTTTGTTTATTTTAGACAACCCTGATCAACAATAAGCTAGGCTAAGGCTCTACAATACTGTGGTAATACAT
>CM054159.1:31284099-31289099 GCA_028751875.1 Rapana venosa
AATTCTGGGTGACTCCCTAGAGTGTTAAGCTAGGGAATGTGCATCAAGAACAACAGCAACAACAACAACTTGTGAAAGGGCTTTGTGCGTGCTTTCTGTTCGGTATGGAGATATATATAATTTTTTTTTTATTCTTTTATATCGAGAATAATGGAATAAGCACTTATTTGCTTTTTGCATCCAGTCCCCGTGTGTATGCGGTTTTGTAAATTCTGTCAACTGTTCCCACCGGCACACAATGGCCTACTCTTACGAAAAGTGGAATAGGATTTAACATGTGCACAAGACGTTCTGCGTGCGTTCGCACACGGGGCCTCAGTTTATAGTCTCATCCGAAGTGTGTATGTGTGTGGGGAAGGGGGGGGGGGGGGGAGGGGGGGATGTATTTGTCTGTCGTGTTCGACGATGACCTCCAAAACAGCAGAGGAGGCAGCTGCTGTTTTGGAAACTGGGCAGAAATTTGATTATAGTGGAGATGCCTTGCCCACAGCACATCCCCACTCTCTCGGCCAAGTGGGCATAAGGACAGTCAGCGTTGGAGATGTTCTCCAAAGGCCAACCAGCCCCCAGGGCTGCAGCACATACTAAGGACTGTGCAAGTCAAGCCTCCTAGTCAGAGAGTCATAGTCGATCACTAAAGACTAAGCTGTAAAGTGGAATTCCTTGAGTGGGAAAGAAAGCCACTGGTCATACAGCCTCTCACTTTGCTGTTGTTGCCCCCAGCGTCAATGGTTTAAATTAATCAAGAACTGTGATAAAACCCAGGCGCTGAAGGTACAAGATAACCTAACATAATGTAGCATGTCAAATATGATAAACCAATCTGACTTGCGTGCATCTGTCAAATCTGTCGGACGAAGCCATTCGATGCGCTTGAAGACAGGTGCATAGCTTCAGGTTCGTGTTTTGCAATGTGTTGGATGCATAATGATATGTGTGTATGCATATAATGTGTATGCACTGGTCGCACATGTGCATAATTATGAAAGCATGTGAATACGTGCACGTAGCATGGCACATACATATTCACTGTCTGTTTCTCTGTCTGCCTGTCTGTCTGTCTGGCTGCTGCTGTTTGTCTTTTTTGTCTGTCTGCTGACTAGTCTGTTTGCTGCTTGCTCTGTCTGTCTGTCTCTGCTCTCTGTCTCTGTCTTCTTCTCTCTCGTCTGTCTCTCTCTCTCTCGTCATCTCTTCTCTCTCTCCTCTCTCTCTCTCTCACACACACACACACAGCGCGGCGCGCGACACGTGTGCACACACAAATATTCAGAGAGTATGTGTATGTATGTATGTATGTATGTATGTATGTATGTATGTATGTGATGATGTGTGTATGTGTATGTATGTATGTATGTTGTATGTATGTATGTATGTATGTATGTATGTATGTATGTATGTTGTATGTATGTATGTATGTTTGTGTGTGTGGTATGTGTGTGTATGTATGTATGTATGTATGTATGTATGTAGTATATGTGTGTATAGTATGTATTGTATGTATGAAATGTATGTATGTATGTATGTATGTATGTATGTATGTATGTATGTATGTATGTATGTGTATGTATGTATGTATGTATGCATGCATGTATGTATGTATACATGTGTTTATGTTTGTACGTTTGTACATGTGTTTATGTTTGTACGTACGTACGTATGTGTGCATGTATGTATGTATGTATGTATGTATGTATGCATGCATGCATGTGTGTATGTACCTACGTACGTACATATGTATGCATGCATGTGTGTATGTACGCACGTACGTACGTACGTACGTACGTACGTATCTGTGCATGTATGTCTGTGTCTATCTGTGTATGTGTCCCTGTGTCTCTGTGTCTGCCTGCTTGACTGTATCTGCGTGTCTATATGCGCGCGCGCGTGCTTACTCGCTCGCTCGCTTGCTCGCTGCGCCTGTGCCTGCACTTACAGGCAAAATGCGCGCGTAAATCACCTCTGGGTTTCTGCTGCGTCCTCTTTAAAGTGAAGATATTGGCGGCTGGCAGTTGAACGAGATGCTCTTGCAGCCATGTCTCTCTCTGCTGGAAGACTGGCGTTTGCTCTGCACTAGCCTAGGGTTTTTTTCCCTGATTTACACCGACACCAGGGAACAGTAAGTAATGGCTTGGGCAAAACTGCTCTGCTCTGAACTGAAGATTGAACAGATAGGCAGACGGGAAGAGCTATAGATTTGAAGCAGTCAGACAGACAGACAGACAGACAGACAGACAGGCAGATAGGTAGGTAGACAGAATACGAATACGAATACGAAATTTTTTATTGAGAGTAAATGGATAAGCCTACAGCTTTTTTACACCATGCCCTCAGCCTCACCCACCCATTCCCTTTCCCCCAAAGAAAAACGCAAAGGAAAAAGCCCAAAACATCTCAAATGTAAATAATTGCATAAAAAATTTCAAGTAAATAAAAGACTCAAACAGACAAACAGCAAACAAACAAACAAACAAATGAGCTAATAAACAAACCTGAAATTATGATTTAGCACACTGACATCCATTTCAAACTACTTTCAGCAAATCCCTTCATCTCCCCATACCATCTCTAATCATACATTTTTCATACAAATTACATATGTTTACATATACACATACACCTACGTATGCAGACACAACAAATATGCATATAAAAAAATTAAATCGGAGAGAGCAGTCGAACAAAAGAAAGAGGGAGAGAGGGAGAGAAGGAGAGAGAGAGAGAGAGACAGACAGACAGACAGACAGACAGACAGACAGACAGACAGACAGACAGACAGACAGACAGACAACAGACAAGGAGGAGTAGAAATTGAAAGACATTCAACATGACTTGCATAATATGGAATACAACCAATCAAAGTCCATAGACAAAAAAATAATAATAATAATTTCAATCAAAACGTTTTGAGAGATAGGTAGGTAGAGAGAGAGAGAGGTTGACAAACAGCAGATAGATTTGAGACAGACAGATAGACAGAAGGATGGATAGATAGAAATAGAGAGAGAGAGAAAGAAAGAGATAGGTAGATAGACGGATAGATAGATAGACAGACTGACAGACAGATAGATATATAGATAGATATAGAGAGATGATAGCTAGATAGGTAGATAGATAGATAGATAGATAGGTAGGTAGGTAGATAGGTAGATAGATAGATAAATAGACAGACAGACAGACAGACAGATAGATAGATAGATAGATAGATAGATAGATAGATAGATAGATAAATCGATAGTCAGACAGACAAATAGACAGACAGGCAGACAGATGGGCAGACAAATAGATAGATAGATAGATAGATAGATAGATAGATAGATAGATAGATAGATAGATAGATAGATAGATAGATAGATAGATAGATAGATAGATAGATAGATAGATAGAAAGACAGACAGACAGATAGATAGATAGATAGACAGACAGACAGACAGACAGACAGACAGACAGACAGATAGACAGACAGATAGACAGACAGACAGATAGAAAGAAATGGAGAGAGTACGATGAGTGGATGGATGGATGGATGGATAGATTAATGAGCAGACAGATGGACGTACGGATAGACATCTAGATCACAAAGAGTAGTGCAGGCAAACAAAGTGCAGGTAACCAAACACAAACTTCCATCACTGCAAGAATGATTTGCAACGATTGGAAGAAAACAACTGTCAATACAGAAACTTCAACGACAACCTTTAAGAGGCCTTTTGCAGTGCGGTCCTTTAGATGTCCCTGACCTGACTCATAAGGTTTGGGCTCCAGGATGAACCATGGCCAGAGGTCCTGGCTGTGCTATCACTTAACCATCATCCCTGGTATCTTGATCAGAAGCACCTCCTTAGGGGTGGGGGGGGGGGGGTGGGAGGGGAATACAGTGAGGTGCTATTGCTTTGCCAGGAGCGAAAGAACAATACTGTGGCCTACCGGACCTGACATTCCAAGCTGGTATTAGAAAAAGAAAGGAAAATATACTAGAGAGAGAGAGAGAATTCTTAGCTGAACTCTGAAATGATTTGAGAAGGGATGGGGGGGGGAGGAGTGGGGTTGAATGGAGAGAGAGAGAGATGGACAGAAAGACAGATGGACAGAGACAGGAAAACAGAGAAAGAGAGAGGGGGGTAGGCCTGTAAAATAGCACATAAAGTGACTGAAAGAGAAACAGATGAGGAGAGAGAGAGAGAGCTGAATGGTTTTGACAGAGAGACAGGCAGATGTATAGATAGATAGATAGATAGATAGATAGATAGATAGATAGATAGATAGATAGATAGATAGATAGATAGATAGGTAGATAGATAGACAGACAGACAGATAGATAGATAGATAGATAGATAGATAGATAGATAGATAGATAGATAGATAGATAGATAGATAGATAGATAGATAGATAGATAGATAGATAGATAGATAGATAGATAGATAGATAGATAGATTCTGATTCTGATTCTACACAAAGAGCGATAGACAGAGAGACAGAGAGTACAGACAGACAGACAGACAGACAGACAAATAAATCTGCAATATAGCACATAAGGTAAAGTGACTATGAAGAAAACCAGCAGCGCGCGCACACACCTGAGAGGTAAGCTAAGGAGAGAGGGGGAGGTAATTATATTAGCATCAGTACTAGTGGGTGGTCCTGGCCAATTATCTCCCTTTTTGATGTGGCTGATTAAAGTACTCTCCCTTGACAGGTTCCGTGGCCCCTTTCAAAAGAGACGATTTATCATCTGTAATTGCTTCGACACTGACAGATAAAAGCATTATCTGTTTGTCTGTCTGTTTCTCTGCCTGTCTGTCTGTCTGTCTGTCTGTCTGTGGGTCGTTCTGTTTTGTCTGTTTCTGTCTGTCTGTCTGTCTGTCTGTCTGTCTCTCCTCTCTCCTCTCTCTCTCTCTCTCTCTTCTCTCTCTCTCTCTCTATCTCTCTCTCTCTCTCTCCCCCCTATCTCTCTCTCTTCTCTCTCTCTCTCTCTCTCTCTCTCTCTCTCTCTCTCCTCTCT
>CM054159.1:31294099-31296599 GCA_028751875.1 Rapana venosa
CCTGCCCTCTTTAGGGTCAGGGAAGGTAAAGCAGCGAGGGAGAGGAGATGGGCGCCACCTGCCCTCAAATATGCTGGCCCCTAGAGAAGATGAGGTCTCTGATGCCTCGCTCCCCTACGACCATATAGGTTATGGGAGCATCTTCACCTTTACTATACTTTAAAGACAAATTACACACCCTTCTACAAGCATAGACTATACTTTTACCCAAATAATCAACAATATGCCTCGGAACTATCCACACTAAGAAAAAAAAAGCTTTGGAAAATAATTGCATCATAATTAAGGATGTCAAAAGATGTCAGAAGACGAAATTGCAACAATAATGAAAATGTCCTCACCTTACCCATTACTTATTCACAAGAGAGAGAGAGAGAGAGAGAGAGAGAGAGAGAGAGACGGGGAGGGGGAGGGAATGAATGAATGAATGAATGAATGAATGAATGAATGAATGAATGAATGAATGAATGAATGAATGAATGAATGAACAAATAATCTTTATTTTGCAAGGGTTGCAGAATAAGCTTTCACATACTTTCTTTTTCATCCGTCCCTTGCCCTGATTAGGGTCTATCAACAAAACAAAACAATAAACAATAAACAAAAAATCCAACTACTACAACGACAACAAAGTTCAAAATTAATTATGATCACACACACACATAAACACACACAGACACACACACACACACACACACACACACACACACACACACACACACACACACACACACACACACACACACACACACAGATATACAGACAGACACAAACACACACACACACACAGATACAGATTTTATCCGGCGCTTGTTTTAGCGGTAGACTATCAGCGAGAGGAAAGTGATTCATCCAGTAAACATCATCACCATCAACACTGCCCATCCCTGCTACGGAACCAAGATGGCGATCTGCTCTGTTGCCATGGAAACCAGAGCTTGATACAGGGCTCATGGGATTACAGATAAAATAGCTACCCTGCCAAACGTGCAGACGCTTGTTTTGAATGTACACACGCGTTCATTCATGCACGTGTACACACACAGACACACGGACAGACATACAGTCATGGAGACAGACACACACTCAGACACACAGACACACAGACACAGACACACAGTCACAGACAAAAGACACAGAGATGCAGACACACAGACACACACACAGACATACAGACAGACACACAGTCACAGACAAAAGATACAGAGATGCAGACACACACAAACATACATAGTGAGTTTCTCTCTCTCTCTCCTCTCTCTCTCTCTCTCCTCTCTCTCTCTCTCTCTCTCTCTCTCTCTCTCTCTCTCTCACACACACACACCACACACACACACACACACACACACACACACACACACACGCACGCACGCACACACCTGTGCGAACGCATGCACACACATGCATTCACGCACATGCGCATGCACACACACATTCACTCTCTCACACACAGACACACACAGACACACAGACCACACAACACACACACACACACACACACACACACACACACACACACACACACACACACACACACACACACACCACTCGAGGAGAGAGAGATTTGTTTGGGTTTTTTGTTTGGTTTTGTTTAATGTCCATTCACTACTTGGTGATAAGGACACACCCGCATTCAAACCAACATCTCTCTCTCTCTCTCTCTCTCTCCTCTTCTCTCTCTCTCTCTCTCTCTCTCTCCTCTCTCTCTCTCTCCTCTCTCTCTCCTCTCTATCTCCTCCTCCTCCTCCTCCTCCTCATCCTCCTCCTCCTCCTCTCTCATATGTATGTATATTTATATACTTATATTCTCCCAAATATCTACAGTAGAGGTTTTACTGGGGAAGAATATATAACCTCAGCAACTGATGTTATGAAATGCTGAGAGTCATGTAAAAGTTCTTGAACAGTGGCATATTTTTATGAATATTTATTCCTCTCCTTTTAAACAGGTCAGTAAGGATTGGGCAATCAAACAATAACATGGTGGATTGAAAGAGATTGAAAACAGCAACATGTCATATTTTTAGAATAGTTGGCGTTCCATGCATTTATCCTCATTTTATATATTAAAATTTCTACTTTCCGTGAGCAAGAAATGTTTTCAAAGTGTCTTTTCTTCATTTTGGAATGCATACAATTAATCAATTTAGCATTAATTTCATGCGAGGACAATGCAAGATTGAAATCAAACGTTTCAATGCTGCAATCAGAGGCATTCTGTTTTGCTAAAGAATCAACCAGCTCATTCTAATAAATTCCACAGTGAGAAGGGACCCAGCAGAAAGTTATTTGTATACCTCTGCTTGCAATACAATGTATCAAGAATTTAATCTCAGATACAATATCTTTCCTTATGTTCTCCTGCCAGTGCTTTAGTGCCATCAATTCTGCTTTTGAGTCAACGCAAAAAAGAATGTGGCGAATATCAAGCGCAGTATTTGACAAAAAATTCAAGATCATAAATATTGCAAATAATTCACACGTAAAAACAAAAATGTTT
>CM054159.1:31311599-31316599 GCA_028751875.1 Rapana venosa
GTAAAAATGTATGGAATTCTATATAGCGCTGAATCTTGTAACGCAACAAATCAAAGCGCTCAGATTTCATTTCATACCACTTTAAGTCACGGCAGATTTCCCCGTGAAATTCGGGCTGCTCTCCCCGGGGAGAGCGGGAGAGCGCGTCGCCACAAGCGCTGCGCCACCCTTTTCACCCTTTTTTTTTTTTTCATGTCTGCAACTGTATTTGTTTCCTTATCAGAGTGGCTTTTTTCTAAGAATTTTGCCAGGGACAACTCTCTTGTTGCCGTGGGTTTTTTTACGTGCGCTAAATAATTACGTGTAACACACGGACCTCGGTTTATCGTCTCATCCGAAAGACTAGCGCCCAGACCACCACTCATGGTCTAATGGATGGGGGAAAAGTTTCCGGTCCGGTCCAAACGGGGTACGAACCGCCGCACACTTGAGACCCGGACTTTTCGCTTTCTAGACAGGCGCGTTACCTCTAGACCACCGATCCACCTGTATACATACTACAGAGGCAGAGAGAAAGAGAGGATGCCCACAGCACTGTCCACTGAAACAGACTCCTAGCTACATCCTCTGAGTTCATAATGGCTGCCGCTTCACTGTCGCCGTTTTCCGTTTTTACTCTGTGCCTTCTTCTTCTTCTTCTTCTTCTTCTTCTTCTTCTTCTTCTTCTTCTCTTCTTCTTCTTCTTCTTCTTCTTCTTCTTCTTCTTCTTCTTCTTCTTCTTTGAATTCTTCTTCTTCTTCTTCTTCTTTTTCTTCTTCTTTTTCTTCTTCTTCTTCTTTGAATTCTTCTTCTTCTTCTTTCTTCTTTTTCTTCTTCTTTGAATTCTTTTCTTCTTCTTCTTCTTCTTCTTTGAATTCTTCTTCTTTGAATTCTTCTTCTTCTTCTTCTGGACTTTGTTCCTCACGTGAGTTTGCTTGTTTGGGGGTTTGGGGTTGGTTGGGTTGGTTTGGTTGGGGTTGGTTGGTTGGGTTGGTTGGGTTGGTTGGGTTGGGTGGGTGGGTTGGGTGGATGTGTTGGTTGGGTTGGCTGGTTGGTTGGTTTGGGTTGGTTGGTTGGGTGGGTGGGTGGGTTGGTTGGTTGGGTGGGTGGGTTGGTTGGTTTGGTTGGTTGGGTGGGTTGGGTTGGCTGGGTTGGTTGGGTTGGCTGGTTGGTTGGTTGGTTTGGTTGGTTGGTTGGGTGGTTGGTTGGTTGGTTGGGTTGGTTGGCTTGGTTGGCTGGTTGGTTTCGTTTGGTTGGGCTGTGTTGGTTGGGTTGGATTGGTTGGTGTGGTGGGTGGTGGTTGAGTGGGTGGTGGGTTGATTGGTTGGTTGGTTGGGTTGGTTGGTTGGGTTGGTTGGGATGGTTGGATGGTTGGTTGGTTGGTTGGGTTGGGTGGGTTGGGTGTGGTGTTGGTTGGTTGGGTTGGTTGGGTTGGGTGGGTGGGTGGGTTGGCTGGTCGGTTGGGTGGGTGGGTGGGTTGGTTGGGTGGGTGGGTGGGTGGGTGGGTGGGTGGGTTGTTTGGGTGGGTGGGTGGGTGGGTTGGTTGGGTGGGTTGGTTGGGTGGGTTGGGTGGGTGGGTGGGTTGGTTGGGTGGGTGGGTTTGTTGGTTGGGTTGGTTGGTTGGGTTGGGGGTTGGGTTGGTTGGCTGGTTGGTTGGTTGGTTGGGTTGGTTGGTTGGGTTGATTGGTGGGTGGGTGGTGGGTGGTGTTGGTGTGGGTGGGTGGGTTGGTTGGTTGGTTGGTTGGGCTGTTGGTTGGGTTGGTTTGGTTGGGTTGGTTGGGTTGGTTGGATGGTTGGTTGGTTGGTTGGTTGGGTGGGTTGGGTGGTTGGTTGGTTGGTTGGGTTGGTTGGGTTGGGTGGGTGGGTGGGTTGGTTAGTTGGTGGTGGTTGGGTTGGTTGGGTTGGGTGGGTGGTTGGGTTTGGTTGGTTGGTTGGTTGGTTGGTTGGTTGGTTGGTTGGTTGGTTGGTTGGTTGGTTGGTTGGTTGGTTGGTTGGGTTTGTTTGTCTGTTTCTCGGCTAAAGCTCCGAGGTTCAGCAATGGTGAGACTGTTGTGTATGCGACCGTTGACAATGCCACAGAGTGGGGGGACATTCTAGGAAAACATAATACCACGCCCAATGTCTCTGCAAGAAAGATGAAGACAATGCACATATATAATATATATAATATATATATATATATATATAAATATATATATATATATATATATATATATATATATATATATATATATTTATATATATATATATATAGATAGATAGATAGATAGATAGATAGATAGATAGATAGATATAGATATAGATATATATATGTGGGTGTGTGTGTGTGTGTGCGTGTTTGTGTGTGTGTGTGTGTGCGTTGTGTGTGTGTGTGTGTGTGTGTGTGTGTGTGTGTGTTGTGTGTGTGTGTGTGTGTGTGTGTGTGTGTGTGTGTGTGTGTGTGTGTGTGTGTGTGGTGTGTGTGTGAGTGTGTGTTTGGAGTAATAGTAGATGCCTTTATTATAAAAGAAACTATAAGATCCATTTTGGTATGGAAACATATATAACTTGTCTACCAGATGTATATGTTTACACTCTTATGAAGTTTTCGTTGTAGCTGTCACAAGCTTCCTATTGAGGTTGGACGTTTCCTTAATATACCAAGGGAAGAAACAACCTTCCTCTCTCTCTTCGCCAGAAACCTAGTTATGACACTTTTAAATCCAGCCTCAAGACATATTTATTTCAAACCTAAGACTTCCCCCCTCCTGTTTCATATCTAACCCATGTTCTATCACCCTGCTAAAGTATACGGCCTGTGCGAGTGTATGTGTGCTTTTGAAAAACATTTGACTATCGAAATCTTATTTCATAGATTTTGTCTGCATCCCACCATGTTTGTAAATATCTGTTTGTTTAAACTTTTGATTATTTATCATTGATTGCATGACTGTGTAAGATTAGGTTGAATGCATGCGCTTTGATTTGTCTTTGCAAGATATAGCGCTATATAAGTTCCATTTATTATTATTATTATTATTATTATAAGAAAGAATATGTTCAAAATGCAATATGTCTGTTTTAGGAGATGAATTTCATTTTATCATGGAATGTCCCCACTTCAAACATTTACAAGATTTTATTCCCTGACATTTTCTTCAACCCATGTCCAGTTATAATTTTTGTAGGCTAATGAAATGCAAATCTCGAAAAGTTCTCCTGTCGCTTTCAAAATTCATAAGGTATGCAGGTATTTCTTGAAATTTCAATTGTCTTTCATATGTGTAGATTATGTCTTTTAAAGAAATGTGTATACTTAAAAAAAGTATTGAGTCATCAATACTGTTTGATTATCATTATGCGATGAACTCTTGCTTTTCAGTTACTGTTTGTATTCATGTTATTTTTGGGTATATTGCTGTTAGGTTGATTCTCCTGTTCAATTTGTTTGTAATCCTCCATACCCCAAAAGGGGTGAAAGGAATTAAATCTTGAATATTGTGTGTGTGTGTGTGTGTGTGTGTGTGTGTGTGTGTGTGTGTGTGTGTGTGTGTGTGTGTGTGTGTGTGTGTGTGTGTGTGTGTGTGTGTGTGTTGTTCTAATATTGTCTTCCATATGTCTAAAATAAAGAGTCAATATACATTTAAAAAACTCCTCAAAATCATATCAAATTGATAACCGTTATCTTCGTTTTGTTGTCTAACTATCCTAATACAACTTTTTTTTCTCTTATTGATGGCGTGGAACACATATCTAGACAGAGAGAGTGAGAGACAGACAGACAAAGACAGACAGACAGACACAGACAGAGAGAGACATACAAGATATATATATATATATATATATATATATATATATATATATATATATATATATATATATATATATATATAATAAAATAAAATTCTAGGAAAACACATAACACCAAGCTCTATTTCTCTGCAAGTAAGATGAAGACAATGTGTATATATATATATTATATATATATATATATATATATATATATATATATATATATATATATATATATATATATATATATATATATATATTTAAAATTCACAATATTGTTCTAATATTGCCAGACAGACAGACACAGACACAGACACAGACACAGACTTCTACACCACAGACCAAAAGCCTGAGATACTAAATCCCCCCCAAAAACATATATGAATGTCCTTGACCCAGGTGATGGGGATGGAGGCCAGAGGTCAATGCTATGACCTGCAGGTGCAAGAAGTGTCGCGTGTGTTGGTGAGGGAGGAGGGGGGTGAGGAGAAGTTTGAGGTGAGGGTGAACTTCACTGCCTCCACCCAGCCTCTGGCCATGTGGTTCTACCGTGACAGTAGGGAAGAAATCGTCTACATCACTGGTGAGCGTCCTTCACATTTCTCTTCTTCTTCTTCTTCTTCTTCTTCTTCTTCTTCTTCTTCTTCTTCTTCTTCTTCTTCTTCTTCTTCTTCTTCTTCGTTTTTGCATTCTTCTTCTTCGCATTCTTTACATTCTTCTTCTTTGCATTCTTCTTCTTCTTCTTCTTCTTCTTCTTCTTCTTCTTCTTCTTCTTCTTCGCATTCTTCTTCTTCTTCTTTGCATTCTTCTTCTTCTTCTTCTTCTTCTTCTTCTTCTTCGCATTCTTCTTCTTTGCATTCTTCTTCTTCTTCTTCTTCTTCTTCTTCTTCTTCTTCTTCTTCTTCTTCTTCTTCTTCTTCTTCTTCTTCTTCTTCTTCTTCTTTTGAATTCTTCTTCTTCTTCTTCTTCTTCTTCGCAATTCTTCTTCTTCTTCGCAATTCTTCTTCTTCTTCGCAATTCTTCTTCTTCGCAATTCTTCGCAATTCTTCTTCTTTGCATTCTTCTTCTTCTTCTTCTTCTCCTTCTTCTTCTTCTTCTTCTTCTTCTTCTTCTTCTTCTTCTTCTTCTTCTTCTTCTTCTTCTTCTTCTTCTTCTTCTTCTTCTTCTTCTTCTTCTTCTTCTTCTTCTTCTTCTTCTTCTTCTTCTTCTCCTTCTTCTTCTTCTTCTTTGCATATTTCTTCTTTGCATTC
>CM054159.1:31326599-31334099 GCA_028751875.1 Rapana venosa
CAGACAGACAGACAGACAGACAAACAGCTATAGAGATGCTGGCACAGACAGACAGACAGACAAACAGCTATAGAGATGCTGACAGACAGACAGACAGACAAACAGCTATAGAGATGCTGACAGACAGACAGACAGACAGACAGACAGACAAACAGCTATAGAGATGCTGACAGACAGACAGACAGACAGACAGACAGACATACAGACAAACAGCTATAGAGATGCTGACAGACAGACAGACAGACAGACAAACAGACAAACAGCTATAGAGATGCTGACAGACAGACAGACAGACAAACAGCTATAGAGATGCTGACTGACAGACAGACAGACAAACAGCTATAGAGATGCTGAAAGACAGACAGACAGACAAACAGCTATAGAGATGCTGACAGACAGACAGACAGACAGACATACAGACAAACAGCTATAGAGATGCTGACAGACAGACAGACAGACAGACAAACAGCTATAGAGATGCTGACTGACAGACAGACAGACAGACAGACAAACAGCTATAGAGATGCTGACAGACAGACAGACAGACAGACAAACAGCTATAGAGATGCTGACTGACAGACAGACAGACAGACAGACAAACAGCTATAGAGATGCTGACAGACAGACAGACAGACAGACAAACAGCTATAGAGATGCTGACAGACAGACAGACAGACAGACAGAGAAGACAGACAATCAGCTATAGAGATGCTGACAAACAGCTATAGAGATGCAGACAGACAGACAGGTATTTTTCTCACATGTTCTGGATGCTGTTTCTGTGCTATTTGTTTGACCTCATACTGGGTCGTGCAGTCACCTGTCTGTCTGTGTGTCTGTCTGTGTGTCTGAATGTTTATGTGTTTGTATGATTGTCTGTATGTATGTATGTCTGTATGTCTATCTGTCTGTCTGTCTGTCTGTCTGGATGGATGGATGGATGGATGGATGGATTATGTATGTATGTGTGTGTATGTATGTATTTGTGTATGTATGTATGTATGCATGCATGTATGTATGTATGTATGTATGTATGTATGTGTGTGTGCGTGTGTGTGTCTTCGATGTCTGCATGTCAGTATGTCCACCTGTACCGTTTTGTCTCTGTCTGTCTGTCTGTCTCTTTATCTGTATCCCTTGGGAATAAAGATTATCAATCAATCAATCAATCAAACAATCAATCAATCTCTCTCCACCCCCCACCCCCAGTGCATTTTCCCCCGTAGGAGAGTGCAGCATATGTGTGATTTTTCTGTTTGTTTGCGTGTCTGTGTCTGATCTATGTCTGTGTCTGTAGCATTCTTCTAATTCCTTCGGATGAGACTATAAACCGAGGCCCCGTGTGCAAACGCATGCAGATCATCTTGCGCACACGTTAAATCCTGTTCCGCTGTTCGAAAGAGTAGGCCATTGTGTGCCGGTGGGAACAGATGATATTTTTTTTTTAAAACCGCATACACAAGCATAAATTTAAATTTTAAAAAGTCATCTGAGCGCTTTGATTTGTTGCTTTACAAGATTCAGCGCTATATAAATTCCATACATTATTATTATTAGCAGCAGCAACAGCAGCAGCAGCAGCAGCAGCAGCAGCAGCAGCAGCAGCAGCAGCAGCAGCAGTAGTAGTAGTAGTAGTAGTAGTAGTAGTAGTAGTAGTAGTAAGTAGTAAGTAGTAAGTAGTAGTAGTAGTAAGTAGTAAGTAGTAGTAGTAGTAGTAGTAGTAGTAGTAGTAGTAGTCTGGGAATGTCTGTACCTCTACGTCAGAGTTTGAGGCATTGCAACCAAAAGTAAATATGAGTCATAGAGATGTATGTTAGTCCGTCCATTCTGAATAGAGAAGGGGGGTGGGGGGGGGGGAATTCAACACTGCTGTTGATTTATAGGCGGTTTTGGTCTTCTGTGCATTGTTGGCTTACGTCTACTTTCTGACGTTAATGACACAGTTTTTCATGTGAGTATATGTTAGTGTGAACAGACGCACAACATCGCTCAATATCAGCATTTTTAGAAAATTTAACTTTCCGAAGGTTTCATTCTATGTGTCAAACGAAGCAAAATATATATTTTATTTATTTTATTTTACTTTATTTATTCTTTTATTTCGAGAATAATGGAATAAGCACTCACGCGCCTTTTTTTTATTTACATCCTGTCCCCGTGTAGACGAATAAAGCAAGCTTGAGAAGAAAACCTTGTACTACTCCATTAGAAAAAAGTAAAATATCGTCATTTCATGCCTAAAAACGAAAGTTCTATATGATTATCTTCTCCACTAATTTGAGCAGAAACATTGTAAAGGCTGCTTTCTTGAAAACTAAACCTAGGTTCCAGATATTCAAGAAGAAATTTTTTTTTAAAGCAAAATATCGTATCAAACGCGTCACTTAAATCAAGAAATGTCAAGATAGGTATGAAAACCACCTGCAGCCGCTAAATCATTATAATGAGACGTATGTCTGGTTCCGTGCAGTGATTATCTTGTCGGAGAGAGAGGTGATGGGGTGGAGGATGTAGAAACAGTCACATACGCACGCACGTACATACACGCAGCGAGAGAGAGGGGGAGAGAGAGGGAGAGACAGACAGACAGAGACAGAGAGACAGACACGGAGAGAGAGAGGAAATAGAGACAGAGAGACACAGACACAGACACGAAGAGAGAGAGAGAGAGAAACAGAGACAGAGAGACAGACACGGAGAGAGAGAGACAGAGACAGAGAGAGAGGACAGGTGCCATGTGAAACTCTTGTGTCTAATAATTTATGACACATAGTTGTGTGTGTGTGTGTGTGTGTGTGTGTGTGTGTGTCTTTGTGTGTGTCTGTGTGTCTGTGTGTGTCTGTGTCTGTGTGCGTGTGTGTCTGTATGTGTCTGTGTGTGTGTGTGTGTGTGAGAGAGAGAGAGAGACATTCTGACTTCAGAGCAGCTCATTTTTTGTTGGTACAGGATGCATGCTGGGTATGTTTATGTTTCTGTAACCCACCGAACGCTGACATGAATTATGAGATCTTTAACGTACATAATTATCTTATCTTCTGCATATATATATATTTTTTTTATTCTTTCATATCGAGGATAATGGAATAAGCACGTGTGTGCTTTTTTACATCCAGTCCCCGTGTGTGTGCGGTTTTGTCAATTTTGTCATCTGTTCCCACCGGCACACAATGGCCTAGTCTTAGGAAAAGCGGAACAGGATTTTACATGTATATATATGTGTATATACATACATACATACATACATACATACATACATACATACATACATACATACATACATACATACATATATACATACATACATATACACATATATATACAGACCTGCCAGTATATATATATATATATATATATATATATATATATATATATATATATATATATATATATATATATATATATATATATATATACTGGCAGGTCTGTACTCAAAGTTGACCTGGAAGAATGTAAAAATCTTCACCCTGAATTCACCAATTTACTGCCGAGATTCGAACCCAGGACTTCATGGACCCACGAGATTGAAGCGAAACTGTCTTAACCACTCGGCTATAGCCGTATTTTGGCGAGGCAAATGATTAGTGATGTGTCATAGAGAGGTTCCAGAATTGCAGAAAGGGGTTGGGGGGAGGGAGAAGGAGGGGGGGGGGGGGCAGGATAAGGGTACATGTATGTGGTCCTGGGTATTTTTTTATTTTTTATTTTATACCACTTTAAGTCACGGCAGATTTCTCTGCGTGAAATTCAGGGCTGCTCTCCCTGGGAAGAGCGCGTCGCCACAAGAGCAGCGCCACCCATTTTTTTTCTTCTTTTTTCTGTCTGCAGCTGTATTTGGTTTCCCTATCAGAGTGGCCTTTTTTTTGTTCTACAGAATTTTGCCAGGGACCAACTCTCTTGTTGCCGTGGGTTCTTTTCGTGCGCTATATAAATTCCATACATTATTATTATTATTATTATTATAAATAATTTTGTGTAACACACGGGACCTCGGTTTGTCGTCTCTTCCGAAAGACTAGCACCCAGACCACCACTCATGATTTGATTTATTTGTGCAAGATATAGCGCTATATAAATTCAATTTATGATGATGATGATGATGATGATGATGATGATGATGATGATGATGATGATGATGATGATGATGGTGGTGGTGGTGGTGGTGGTGGTGGTGGTTGTTGTTGTTGTTGTTGTTGTTGTTGTTGTTGTTGTTGTTGTTGTTGTTGTTGTATGTTGTTGTTGTTGTTGTTTTCTTCTTCTTCTTCTTCTTCTTCTTCTTCTTGTTGTTGTTGTTATTATTATTATTATATAGTATTGTTGTTGTTGTTATTATTATTGTTGTTGCTGTTGTTGTTATTATTATTATTCATTAGATGGGGGGGGGGGGGGGGGGGGGGGGTTCAGGCTTAAACGGGGTTCGAACCACCGCGCAACACTTCCGACACGGAATTTTCGCTTTCTAGACAGGCGCGTTTGTTTACCTCTAGACCACCGACCCACCAAAAAATTAATGGTAGCAGAGCGGGTGGGGGGGGGGGGGGTGGGGGGGGTGTGGGGGGGGGGGAGCTGGAAGACTTAAGAAGAGGAGATTGGACCAAGAAGTAGAGGTATAGAAACCTAAGAGGGCGGACAACAATGAGAGGGGAGGTAGAATAAGATAGCAAGGTATGGGACTTGACCGATTGTGAGGTAAATAGGATGGGGGGGGGGGGGGGGGGCGGGGGGTCGCGGGGGGTGGGGGAGGTCAGAAGACAAGGATAAGAAGGTGGACTTGGTGGGTGGTCTAGGAACTTTCACCTGTCTGAAAAAAGCGAGAGAAGTCGAGAGTTCAAACCCCCCCCCGTTTGAATCGAGATCCCGTTGTGCGAATGTTCGCAAAAACGGGTCTGGCGTACACGTTAAAAACCTGCTCCACCTTCCGAAAGAGTAGGCCATTGCATGCTGGTAGGAATGGATGACGGTTGTAGTTTCACGCATGCGCACACTGGTGTGTTTTTAGTCATTATCCCTGAAGTCGGAATGTGGCTACCTTAATGGTGGGTAGGTGTGGCGGGGGGGGGGGGGGGGGGGGGTGGGGGGGGGGGGGAGGAGGGGGGGGAAGTTGTCGGAAAATCTCACCATTAGTAAATTTTCTTGGCGTTCTAACCCAGGACCGATCTTGAGTAGTGGTCTGGGTGCTAGTCTTTCTGATGACATGATAAACCGAGGTTCCGTGTGTACAGGTGTTTAGCACACGTAAAAGAACATGACGGTAACATAAGAGCTGTGCATGGCAAAATGCTGTTTAAAAGAAACACAACAACAACAACAACAAAACATCATGAGAGAAACGATTTGAAAATTTGAACAATTTTAGAATAAGCATATTTTAAAACATCGCCAAAAGCAAATTGTTTATTTTTCTTGGGCTGAAAAACCACGTCAAATGTTTATACTTTTATAAAGTATGTATCACAATTGTTGTAATGTGTATGCACTATGTGCCCAATGTTTTTCTGTACACAACAACAACAAATCAACAACAACAACAACAGCCACTCCTGCTTATAAAGAGATTTTTTTTAATGTTACATATGACAAACTATGCCGCACTTTCAGATACATTAGGATATCTATTTATTATTTTAATTAGTCAGTCAGTCATTCACTCAGTTAGTTAGTTGGTTAGTTATTTAGATAGTTAGCTGGTTAGTTGGTTAGTTGGTTGGTTAGTTAGTTAGTTAGTTAGTTAGTTAGTTAGTTAGTTAGTTAGTTAGTTAGTTAGTTAGTTAGTTAGTTAGTTAGTTAGTTAGTTGGTTGGTTGGTTGGCTGGTTGGCTGGTTGGTTGGCTGGTTGGTTGGTTGGTTGGTTGGTTGGTTGGCTGGTTGGTTGGTTGGTTGGTCAGTCGGAAAAGCTCAGTGCTTTTCACATGCGTTGCCTCCAACACATCCTGAAAATCACCTGGCAGGACAAGGTCCTAAACAACACTGTCCTGGAAAGAGCTGGATGCACCAGCATGTACACGCTGCTGAAACAGAGAGGTCTGCGCTGGCTCGGCCATGTCGTGCGCATGGACGACGGACGGATCCCTAAAGACCTCCTCTATGGAGAACTTGTGCAGGGAAAACGTCCCACAAGCAGACCACAGCTGCAATGCCATGACGTGTGCAAGAGGGACTTAAATGCCCCTGAACATCGACCAGAACAACTGGGAAGCAACAGCCCTGGAACGAGGTCAGCCTGGAGTCAGACTGTGCAGAAAGGTCTCTCCAAGTTCCAAGAGACACTTTCTCAACAGCACGAGGCAAAGAGAGCGAGAAGAAAGGCTGCAGCCCAGGCAGACAGACAGACCAGCATTGTCAGACTTCATCTGTGCCTTCCTCTGCCATAGGCACTGTCTGTCATTCCCGTGTGGGACTGGCCAGCCACACCCGACGCTGTACCAGAATTGAACACCTAGAGCGCAGCAACTCCATAGTCTTCCGAGACTGATGGCTGCCACAACATAAGTTAGTTAGTTATTCTTTTACATTAGAATAGAGAAAGTATGCGGTTGAACGGGAAGACCTTTGGGTTTAGGACAAAAAGGAAGAAGGTGTATTGCGCAACGATATCCAAAAGAGACTGACAGCTAGGTAGCTAGCTAGTAGAGCAGTGTAGTGTAGTGTAGTGTAGTGTAGTGTAGTGTAGTGTAGTGTAGTGTAGTGTAGTGTAGTGTGGTGTGGTGTGGTGTAGTGTAGTGTAGTGTAGTGTAGTGTAGTGTAGTGTAGTGTAGTGTAGTGTAGTGTAGTGTGGTGTGGTGTGGTGTGGTGTAGTGTAGTGTAGTGTAGTGTAGTGTAGTGTAGTGTAGTGTGGTGTAGTGTAGTGTAGTGTAGTGTAGTGTAGTGTAGTGTAGTGTAGTGTAGTGTAGTGTGGTGTGGTAGTGTGTAGTGTAGTGTAGTGTAGTGTGGTGTAGTGTAGTGTAGTGTAGTGTGGTGTGTGTAGTGTAGTTGTAGTGTAGTGTAGTGTGGTGTAGTGTGGTGTGGTGTGTAGTGTAGTGTAGTGTAGTGTAGTGTAGTGTGGTGTGGTGTGGTGTGGTGTAGTGAGTGTGTGTAGTGTAGTGTAGTGTAGTGTAGTGTAGTGTAGTTGTGGTGTAGTGTAGTGTAGTGTAGTGTGGTGTAGTGTAGTGTAGTGTAGTGTAGTGTAGTGTAGTGTAGTTTGTAGTGTAGTGTAGTGTAGTGGTGTGTAGTGGTGTAGTGTGTAGTGTAGTGTAGTGTAGTGTAGTGTAGTGTGGTGTAGTGTGGTGTGGTGTGTAGTGTAGTGTAGTGTAGTGTGGTGTGTGTGGTGTGGTGTGGTGTAGTGTAGTGTAGTGTAGTGTGGTGTGGTGTAGTGTAGTGGTAGTGTAGTGCTGTGTAGTGTAGTGCAGTGTATGTAGTGGGTGTGGAGTAGTGTAGTGTAGAGCAGTGTAGTGTAGTGTAGTGTCGTGTAGTGTGGTGTGGTGTAGTGTAGTGTAGTGTAGTGTCGTGTATGTCGTGTAGTGTAGTG
>CM054159.1:31346599-31349099 GCA_028751875.1 Rapana venosa
CTCCACTCTCCTCAAAAGTCCGGATGAGACTATAAACCGAGGTCCCGTGTACCAACGCACCCAGAACATCTTGCGCACACGTTAAATCCTGTTCCGAAATTTCGTAAGAGTAGGCCATTGTGTGCCGGTGGGAACAGATGACAGAATTAACAAAACCGCATACACACGAGGACTGGATGTAAAATAAAATAAAAAGCACGTTATTGCTTATTCCATTATCCTCGATATAAAAGAATAAAATAAAAAATAAAAAAATATTTTTACAAATAAAAAAAATTAATACACACACACACACCACCACCACAACCACCACCACAACCACCACCACCACCACCACCACCAGCAGCAGCAACAGCAGCAGCAGCAAGATGTGCAGTAACATTCCATCAGGAGATTTCAAAACTACATGATTGATCCCAACAAGACTAACTTGCAGCTCTGCCAGAGAAAATATCCCCCAGTAACAGATCTGCAGTCAAACTGTACTTGTTTCTTTTTTCTTGCTTTTTCTTTTGGATTTCTTTCATTCATTTTCATTTATTTATTTCATCTATACCACTTTAAGTCACAAGATTTCTCTGCGTGAAATTTGGGCTGCTCTCCCCGGGGAGAGCCCGTCGCCACAAGAGCAGCGCCACCCCCCTTTTTTTGTGTCTGCAACTATATTTGTTTCCCTATCGGAATGTCTTTTTTTTCCTAAGAATTTTGCCAGGGACAACTCTCTTGTTGCCGTGAGTTCTTTTACGTGCACTGAATAATTTTGTGTAACACACGGGACCTCGGTCATCCTCTCAATCAATACAGGAGTAACTCAAACTAAGGTTTCTATAGACAGTAAGTAATATTTACAAACTTAATTGCAGTGCAAAGTATGTCGCGCTCTTTTTCAAGCGTATACATCACGTTATAAAATACAAACACCAGGGGGGAAAATGCATCTGTATCGGTGATAACGCAATTATGTCTGTCGGAACAGGTTTTTTAACGTGAGCGCAAGGCGCTCTGCATGCGTTTGCTCACTGGGCCTCGGTTTATAGTCTCATCTGAAGGACTTTTCGGGGAGTGGAGTCAGCACTGATGTTAACTCCAGGGGAAAATCCCCTAAAACGGGCATTGCCTCTGTGGTGGCTCGAACCCGGGCCGTCAGATCTCGAGCGCAACGTTCTAACCACTAGGCTATCCTGCCTCACCCTCCTTCCCCCTCCCACTTCCCTCCATGTCCATACTAAATTTAGATCACATTTCTTTATCACGTCAATATAGTTGATGTCTGGCTGTGCTCTTTTTAGGTTCCCAGGTTGGAGTGGGGGATACTTCATCTCTTTAGGCAATAATATTTGTATTTTGGATTCAACCCAACGTCTATAAACGTTCGACGTGTAGATAGATGGATAGATAGATAGATAGATAGATAGATAGATAGATAGATAGATAGATAGATAGATAGGTGGGTGGGTGGGTGGATGGATGGATGGATGGATGGATGGATGGATGGATAGAGAGAGAGAGAGAGAGATAGATAAAACAGTGAAAGTAGAACAACCAACATATATAGATGTGCCCCACATGACACATAACACATACACACACACACACACATATATATATATATATATGTGTGTGTGTGTGTGTGTGTGTGTGTGTGTGTGTGTGTGTGTGTGTGTGTGTGTGGTGTGTGTGTGTGTGATGTGTGTTGTATGTGTCATGTGTGGTATGTGTCATGTGTGTGTTATGTGTGCGCATTCCTTGTATGACTCTTTCTCCCTCCCCACCCCTCTCCCTCCCTCCCCACCCCTCCCCTCTCTTCACCCCCACCCCCACCTCCCTCCCCTCCACCCTCAACCCTCTCCCATCCCCACCCCACCACACCACCCTACCACCTACCCACTCACTACCACCAACCCCACCACCTCCCACCCCACCACCACCACCAACCCACCCAACCCCCCACACCCCCACCACCCCACCACCACCCAACCAACCCCCCAACCCCCCCCCCAAACCCCCTACCCCCCCACCACCACCCCCCAACCCCCCCACCCCCACCCCAACCCCCCAAACCCCCCCACCACTACCACCACCCAACCCCTACCAACCCACACACGACATACACCACCACCACACACCACCTACCCACCCAAAAACCCTGTCCCACCACAACCACAACAACAACAACAACAAACAACAACAACAACAACACCACCAACACACCATCCCTCCTCTCACCTTAAAGATAGAGACCCTGGCGATATCGTTAGCGAACCCGTAGCAGTACAGGCGGCATAGCTGGCCTTCGCTGCAGAACTTGGAAGAGGAGGACGCCTCCACGGCGGCAAAATGCTCGGGGAAAGGACCAGGGGTATCCGCGAGGTGAATCTTCACGTCCATGCGCTCCCACACCTTCAAATTTTTTCAAATTCAAATTCAAATTCAAAAGCTTTATTATCTCAAAGACAGAGAAATTCCGGCGGGTTACTCGCCATACATATAAACATTTAAA
>CM054159.1:31361599-31421599 GCA_028751875.1 Rapana venosa
TGACTTACCAAACACCCCCACATTGCTATCCCTGACTTACCAAACACCCCCACATTGCTATCCCTGACTTACCAGTCACCTCCATCCACATTGCTATCCCTGACTTACCAGTCACCTCCACATTGCTGTATCCCTGACTTACCTGTCACCTCACATTGCCCATGCTATCCCCTACTTACCAGACACTTCCATCCACATTGCTATCCCTGACTTACCAGTCACCTCCACATTGCTATCCCTGACTTACCAGTCACCTCCATCCACATTGCTATCCCTGACTTACCAGACACCTCCACATTGCTATCCCTGACTTACCAGTCACCTCCATCCACATTGCTATCCCTGACTTACCGATCACCTCCATCCACATTGCTATCCCTGACTTACCAGTCACTCCATCCACATTGCTATCCCTGACTTACCAGTCACCTCCACATTGCTATCCCTGACTTACCAGTCACCTCCATCCACATTGCTATCCCTGACTTACCAGTCACCTCCACATTGCTATCCCTGACTTACCAGTCACCTCCATCCACATTGCTATCCCTGACTTAGCGCCCAATCATCCTCCATACTCCACCATTGCTATCCCTGACTTATCCATGCACCTTTCCAGTCCACATTACTATCCCTGACTTACCAGTCACCTCCATCCACATTGCTATCCCTGACTTACCAGTCACCTCCATCCACATTGCTATCCCTGACTTACCAGTCACCTCCATCCACATTGCTAGCTATCCCTGACTTACCAGTCACCTCCACATTGCTATCCCTGACTTACCAGTCACCTCCACATTGCTATCCCTGACTTACCAGTCACCTCCACATTGCTATCCCTGACTTACCAGTCACCTCCACATTGCTATCCCTGACTTACCAGTCACTTCCATCCACATTGCTATCCCTGACTTACCAGTCACCTCCACATTGCTATCCCTGACTTACCAGTCACCTCCATCCACATTGCTATCCTTGACTTACCTGTAACCTCCACATTGCTATCCCTTACTTACCAGTCACCTCCATCCACATTGCTAGCTAGCCCTGACTTACCTGTCAGCTCCACAGTCTCTGCCTTGCTGCCTGCGTGTGTCCAGAGGACCTGGGGCTGGATGGAGGCCGTGAAGTTAACGGTCACCTCAAGCTTCCAGTCCTCCATGTCCCCTTCGTCCAGCCACACACGTGACACGGTGTCCACGTGCAGGTCATAGGTCTCGCTCTTGGCCTTCACCGCCGTCACCTGGGTCAAGGTCGTTTTGTGGTGTTGGGTGGGTTGGGCGTTGGGTTTGGTTTGTGGTGTGTTGGGTTGTATGGTAATGTTTTGTTTGTGTTGTAATTGGGATGGGTTGGGGGGTTTTTGTGTTGGGTTGGGTTGTTATACTATGTTGTTTTGTATTGTGTTGTGTCATGTTGTGTTGTATTGTGTTGTGTTATATGGTATTATATTGTATCATGTTGTTTTGGGTTTGTGTTGTATTGTGTTGTGTTGTGTTCTACTGGATTGCATCATGGAGCTCGATTTTTTTTTTTTTTTTTGGGGGGGGGGCTTTCACTCCCCACTACCTTAATCAAGGCTATTGTATTGTATCGTATTGTATTGTACTGTATTGTACTGTGTTGTGTTGTATCCTATTGTACTGTATTGTACTGTGTTGTGTTGTTTTGTATTGTATTGTATCATAGGACTCGCTTTTTGGCCTTCACCCCAACTACCTGGTCATGTCATTGTATTGTATTGTATTGTGTTGTGTTGTATTGTATTGTGCTGTATTGTATTGTATTGTGTTGTGTTGTATTGTGTTGTATTGAATTGTATTGTGTTGTATACCATTTTCAGTCACATCAGATTTCTCTTCCCTGGAGAGATCGCATGGCCACAAGGGCAGCGCCACCGATTACTTTTTTGTTGTTGTTGTTGTTCTTTTTCTCCCTGCGTGTGTAACAGCAACAACGACGACGACAACAAACAATAACAATAAAACAACAATAATAATAATAACAACAACAACAACAACAACAACAGCAGCAGCAGCAGCAACGAGAACAGAGCGGCGTCCCTAGTGCTATTCTGACGACTTTCATGAGTCCTGAGTTTCTGGCGTAATCTGACGACTAAGTTGAGTCATAAGATTCTGACGTAATCTGCCGACTTAGACGAGTCATGAGATTCTGATGTAAGCTCACGACTTAGACGAGTTATAGGACTGACGTAATCTGACGACTTAGACGAGTCATGAGATTCTGATGTAAGCTCACGACTTAGACGAGTTATAGGACTGGCGTAATCTGACGACTTAGACGAGTTATAAGACTGTAATCTGACGACTTAGACGAGTTACAGGACTGGCGTAATCTGACGACTTAGACGAGTTATAAGACTGTAATCTGACGACTTAGACGAGTTATAAGACTGTAATCTGACGACTTAGACGCGTTATAAGACTGTAATCTGACGACTTAGACGAGTTATAAGACTGTAATCTGACGACTTAGACGAGTTATAAGACTGTAATCTGACGACTTAGACGAGTTATAAGACTGTAATCTGACGACTTAGACGAGTTATAAGACTGTAATCTGACGACTTAGATGAATCATGCGTTTCTAGTAATCTAAGCTCATCTCTCGCTATTTCATTTCTCATATTCGTGAACATTATCGTCTTTATTGTTATTATGGCAACACAATGACAATAGGCACAGTAATTAAGATGGATGGATTCACTAATAAAAACCAAGAAAAACATGGAATATAATTATGATAGTCAGATACGGTGATGAAGACTTACGTATAATAACAACAATAAGTGTGTGTGTGTGTGGTGTGTGTGTGTGTGTGGTGTGGGGTGGTGTGTGTGTTGTGTGTGTGTGTGTGTGTGGTGTGTGTGTGTGTGTGCGTGTGTGAGTGGTGTGTGTGTGCGTGTGTGTGTGGTGTGTGTGTGTGGTGTGTTGTGGTGTGTGTGTGTGTGTGTGTGGGGTGTGGTGTGTGTGTGTGTGTGTGTGTGTGTGTGTGTGTGTGTGGTTTTGTGTGTGTGTGTTGTGTGTGTGTTGTGTGTGTGACTGAGATTGATGTGGACAAGAAAAGTACTGAGGGACGGATACAGAGGCAAACAGAGACACAGAGAGAGACAGCAAGAACGTCATACAGACACACACACGCGCGCGCGTGCGCACGCACGCACACACACACACACACATACACACACACTTTAATTATTCCTTTTGATATCACTTAAAGTGGAAAGACGTTAAACTGAAGACTACTACTACTACTGCTGTGTTGTTGCTGCTGCTGCTGCTACTACTAACAACACACACACACACACACACACACACACACACACACACACACACACACACACACACACACACACACACACACACAAACACAACACACACACAACACACAACACAAACACACAAAAAACACCACAACAAAACACAACACAACACAACACAAACACAACACAAACACAACACAACACACAAACACAACACAACAACACAACACCCACACAAACACACACAAACACACAACAAACCCCAACACAACACAACACACAAACACAAAACAAACAAACACACACAACACACACAACACACACACACAACACAACAACAACACAAACACACACAACACAACACACACACACACACACACACACACCACACCAAACACACCACACACACACACACACAACACACACACACACACAACAACAACAACAAACACCACACAACAACAAAAAGCACACATCAACAACAACTGAACACAAGAACACAAAGACAACATGAACAACAGCGAGAGAGAAACAGCAGCCATCATGAACACAAAGGCTGTTTTTGCTAGCAAGTCTGCAGTCTTAGAATGATATCCTCTCCTTCTTGTTGTCTCTCTCTCTCTCTCATTAATGTTCTGAGTTTTGAGTTCTGAGTTCTCTCTCTCTCTCTCTCTCTCTCTCTCTCTCTCTCTCGCTCTCTCTCTGTCTCTCTGTGTGGATATATATACTGATGACGCATGTGACCGGCCACAGTGGTGTGGCAATTTGTGGAGAGGCCATGACGTGAAGGGAGCCAGAGGAAATAATGAGACCAAAATGATCACTCTTACTCACCCCTCCTCTGAAGGCCATTATTTTAAACTTTCACACGATTCTCTCTCTCCCTCTCTCTCTCTCTCTCTCTCTCTCTCTCTCTCTCTCTCTCTCTCTCTCTCTCTCTCTCTCTCAATTACATTCGGTAAAGTAGAGTAGACAGCCTAATTTATTTAGATTCTGTCTACTCATGGGCTTAGGAGGCACCGTGGTCGAGTGGTTTAGGCGGTCAACTCGTGATCCAGAGGTCGCGGGTTCGATCCCCGCCCGGCTCGGTGTTGTGTCCTTGGGAAAGACACTTTACTCCTATTTTCCTCACTCCACCCAGGTGTACAAGTGGGTACCAGCTCTGCTGGGGAAGTATCTGGCGACAGACTAGCGCCCTGTCACAGGGGTGGTGAAAAACCATCAGTTCGCTTAACGCTACAGAAACTGGGATAAGCTCCGGCTCTATGGGCCTTCTGGCTCGAAAGAACATACTACTCATGGACATCTAGTCACCCTGAGATTGTACGCAGCCTTGCTTTATATTCGTGTAAAGCTTTTTAGAATAAGAGATATCTTGGTTTCTGAAGTCATATTTTTGGGAACTGTTTTTTTTATTGTGGTAGTTGTGGGTATACAATAACTTTTTGGTTTTTTGTGTGTTACTTATTTTTCTCACTAAAATACTAAGCAGTTTGGCAACCCCCCTTCATGTATGGGCCAATGGCCTTTTTGTGAATAAATCTTTCGAGTTCGAGTTCGAGTTCGAGTTCTCTCTCTCTCTCTCTCTCTCCTCTCTCTCTCTCTCTCTCTCTCTCTCTCTCTCTCTCTCTCTCTCTCTCTCTCTCTCTCTCTCTCTCACACACACACACACACACACACACACACACATCGATCACACACGTACTGGCTGGTCTTTTGGTTTTACAAGTCTGTTTTGGTGGTGGTGGTGGTGGTGGTGGTGGTGGTGGTGAGGAGGAGGAGGAGGAGGGGGACGACGAGAAGGAGGAGGACGACGACGATGATGATGTTGTTGATGAGGAGGAGGAGGACGAGGGAGAGGATGACGACGACGATGATGATGATGATGATGATGATGATGTTCTAAATGCCTATGGGGATAAAAGGGTAGAGACAGATGAATATCAAATCATAACATAATTGGTATACAATATGGTTGATCTCAATGTTTGACTAACCTTTGGCTGCTTTACACATTTCTGTATCTGTGCCCACTCATCGTCTTTGTTTTGAGGGATTGTTGGTTTGCTTGTTTCTTTGTTTTGTAAACTTTGTTTGTGTGTTGGTTTGCTGTTGTTGTTTTGTTTTTTTCTTTCTTCCTAATGATCATCTGTTCGTCTCATCCTGCAATTTGTTGTTTGTTTATAGGTCTGACCTACCATCATTCTTTCTTTTCTTTCTTTTACTTTTCATTTTCATTTCCTAACTTTTTGGATGGGTGAAACAGCAAAAGACACTGGCATTATTTTTTGGAAACATTCGCTTATTTACTCAATACACATATCTTTTGGTTTTTTGTTGTTTTTTTAACGTGTGCGCAAGATGTTCAGCGTTAGATTCACACACGGGGCCTCGGTTTTATAATCTCATCCAAAGGTCTTTAACATTCAGTTATTTTTTTTGTCAAACTGGGAAGAAAGGGCAATGCTATTTTTTTCAGTTTCATACCTCTGGTCTTGCTAAAACAATCCTACAAGGCACAGTGAGGGGAGGAAGAAGAAGAAGAAGAGGCAGACAAAGGAAGAGATGGGAGGACAACATTCGAGAGTGGACAGACATGGAGCTGAGAGACACCCTGAGGGCGGCTGAGAGACGCGAGGACTGGAGAAAGGGGGTTGACAAAGCTTCGAAAGCGCCCCAAAGGATTCGGAATCTGAGGGATCGGTGACGGTGACCACTTTAAGTCACGGCAGATTTCTCTGCGTGAAATTCGGGCTCCTCTCTCCAGGGAGAGCGCGTCGCCACAAGAGCGGCGCCACCCATTATTTCTTAAGGTAGCTAAGAATCGAACCCAGAACCTCACGGTTTACTTGTTAGGCCAGTAAACGTTTTTTTGTTTGTTTGTTTCTTTTTTTTTATTTCAAGGATAATGGAATAAGCGCTCATGTGCTTTTTTTCATCCAGTCCCCGTGTGTATACAGTTTTGTCAATTTTGCCATCCGTTCCCACCGGCATACAATGGCCTACTCTTCCGAAAAGCGGAACGGGTTTTAACGTGTGCGCAAGATGTTCTGCGTGCGTTCACACACGGGACCTCGGTTTATAGTCTCGTCCGTTTAAACCTCCCAGCCACCTTCCTTCTCGTATGAGCGTTCAATTCTGTATGATGGGTTCAAAACATGTCAGTGACCGTGGCATGGTTAAGGAGGGCGGAGGAAGGGGGGAGGGGGGAGAGGGAAGGGGGAGATGATAGTGTCGGTCATCGGTTTGTCAGTTCTGTCACGATGGTGACCTTTCCGTGGAAATAATCCACGTCCATTCCCTGCATAAATACGCCCTATAATGACCACTACCCAAGGGGTCAGTTCGTGTACATTTATTATGTTACGGCTGTCGGTGTGGACACGTTATCACTGACCATATTATTGTGGAAATTACGGTAATAAGCACTAACTGCCCACACATTTTGTCTGCAGCAAGTGTGGTAGAGACTGCCATGCACGGATGGGTCACTCCTGCAGACATTGCTCTAGCTAAAAACGAGACTGAACTGATCAAAGATGTCGCGTGCAGCTATTGTCTTCCATGACTGTATGAGCCTTCTGAAACTGTCCATAGATTGTCGTCATATAATATAGAGAGAGTCCATCTGGGTTTTTGTTTATCATTTTCCAATCGTGCAAACTGGTGATACGAGGTCTGAATTAATTCAGAAATAAAATATATTGATTTGAACTATGTTGCAACTATACCGTGAGGATTCCGGGCGTTTGTCAGTATGAATAGCATTCCTACCTTCTGGAAATTCTGTGCCAGGAATTCCCTCTTCTCTATCCCTCTCTTTGTTTCTGCCTTCTTCCTTTTCTTATCTTCTCCATGTCTATTTTCTGCCTTCTTGGACCATTCTCTTTCCTGTTTTTCCAGTAAGGCTTAAAATATAACAAGTCTCTCCCACGCCGAAGTCGGATGTGCTGGGCCTGATTTGTCAGGGGCTTAACGGTAGCACAACATGGTTTTGCTCATACGACGGACAATCTTTGGTGTCTGAGCGTTCGACGAAGAAGAAGAACTATATCAGTAAGTCAGAAGGACAGAGAAAGAGAGACAGGGAGGGAGAGAGAGGGAGAGAGAGAGAGGGAGATGGAGAGAGAGAGAGAGAGGGAGAGAGAGAGAGAGAGCAGCAGCAGCAAATTAAAGGAACAAGAACAAAAAACCTCAGAAAGGTAGCAGGTAAGGTCAGGTTTATACCCCCTACCCACCTCCCAGGCTATATCAGGGCTGTCCTTCATTCAGTTTCAGCTGTCTCTTCATTCAGACTATGTTGGGATTAGGAAGTGTTAGTTTTGAACTTCAAGTGAATAGTTATTGGAGTGACTGAAACTGAACGAAGCCACACTCACACACACAAACACACACACACATGCACACACACACACACACACACACAAACACACGCACACAAACACACACACACACGCACATACAAACACACACACACATGCACACACACAGTTTCAATTCACATAGAAAAAGAAGAGACACTGGGCAAAAGTAACATTGTTTTAATTTATTTATTCAATAGTTCATCTTCTACATGTATAAATTAACTTGTCACATACAGACAGTGGACGGAATGTATTTCTGAAACATGACAAACTGCTACTTTGGAATGGCCAATGTTATTCTAATGATAATCGATACAGTCTGTAAAAAGCAAGGCAGATCAACACAATGTCCAGTATTTTTCTTAAGAAAGAAATGCTTCATTCTGATCCACTACTTAAGAAAATTAAAAAAACTTACGAAATAAACAAACCCAAAAGAACAACAACAAAAACAGATTAAAAGAATGTTAGTTTTCTAACATAAAAGAATACAGGAAAATAAGAAATGCTTCATTTTGTTCCATTACCTAACAAAATATGTTGGGTGTCCCATAACCTATAAGGTCATAGAGGAGCGAGGCGTCAGAGACCTCACTTCTCTAGGGGCCAGCATATTGAGGGCGGCGCCCATCTCCTCTCCCTCGCTGCTTTACCTTCCCTGACCCTAAAGAGGAAGGTACCCATTTACAGCTGGGTGAACTGGGGGACTGTACTGAAGCTAAGGTGCGCAAATGGTCACCCATCCAAGTGGTAACCACGCTCGATGCTGCTTAACCTTGGCTTGGGGGAAAGCGAGTGCTCTGACCACTGAGCTATCCCAATCCCACAAAATATATTACAAAAGAAAAAGAAAAAAAAGAATAACCCCACCCCCCACCCACCCCCCAAAAAACCTGAAATGTAAAGAACAAGTACTCTACACACAACACCCCTCCCCTCCCCAAATAAATAAATAAATAAAAATAAATAAAGTAAAACCTCAAACTAAAACCAAAACCAAAACCAAAGCTAAGAACATTATGAAATTATTCACACTGTTTGCATAAAAATATATCATCAATATAATCATTTATCGATAAAAATGAGGGTGAAATAAATTAAACCTCATAACAAAAACAAAAATCTTCTCCCCCACCTCCCTCCACCCACCCCCCCAAAAAAAGAGAAAAACAACCTTCCCTCAAACAAAATTACCAACACTTCCCCCCACCCCCCCCCCCCAAACAAAAAACCAAACAAAAAATTCAGAGCAAGACACTCTAAAGGCAATGCTCTTTAGTTCTGGAACTTTTGTTTCAAGTTTGACTCTGATCTCCTTTTCAGTCTGATACATATGCACTGTTCTTTTATTGGACATAAGTTCAACAATGTAACAAACAGATGAATAAATCTGAAACGACAAAACAAAACAAAACAAAAAACTTGGGGGAGTTATCAAGAAAATGTCTCTGCAAATTTAAAATGACGAAAGCTATAACAAGACGTGATTATAAATGGACGACGTCACGATTTTCTTTAGGATTTTCTGTCGTGTGGACTTCCAATTGTTCATTGTCCATGACCCAACTGAACAGAAAATAATCTCATGGAAAAATCTGTTGGTCCCTATTGAGTCCTGATAGTAGGGAGGGTTTGGGGGGTGGGGTTGGGGGGTTCGGGGGGGTTAGGTTTTTCTGTTCCTCAGCCAGAGCTCTGAGGTTCAACTAAAGGCGAGATTTTGCGTATGCGACCATTTTCACCCACCAGCAAGGTAGCCGCATTCCGACTTCGGGGACCCTGATGTAGTCAAATATATCACAGATGTCTGCATATTCCATGTAAAGCTGCATTTGGAACGATGTCTCACAATGTGCCGCACATACCTTAAATTCTCAGCCATTTAACTTGATTTAAGACACACACACACACATGCTCTGCCAAAAATGCTCAGGTATACAGTATCAATTTCAAGGACTTCCAAAAGCAACTCTGCACAGAATATAATCATTACCTTGTATAACCCTTTGTGTTGATAAAAAAAAAAAAAAACTATATAGATATGTTCTCATATTTGCAATCAATTCTACTGAAGATATACATATATGCATACATGTGCGCATGCATGCGCGTGCGCGCGTGCACATACACACACCTACACACACACACACTCACATACGCACACACCCCAGTCATATACATCACCTATAAATATGCACGCACAAAATCTATTTTTAAAAATATGAAAGTAATTCTTCTGCAAGCACATAGTACTTATGATATTTAACAAATAAAACACACATACACTTTAAAACTTCGCATAATCACTTGCTCCCTTTAAAAAAGAAAAAGAACAACATACACATCCACTCATATATTCCCAAAGAGAAACACCACAACATACATGACAATGCACATACAAAGGCTGGTACATTTTCTCCCTCCATGTATACATGCTCTGCTAAAGTACTAATCATAGGGGTAAACATGAACAGAGCAACAAAACTAACTGTGACAATTGCAATCCCAAGCAAATTTTGGCCTCGAGCAGAACTTCCAAATGCCAACGTAACTATGTTCATGTCCATCATACAATTCCTTTTATTTTTGGAAGGGGGGGGGGACCATCCATCATAGACTTTGGGGGGGGGGGGGGGGGGGGGGGGGGGGGGGGGATGTTATCTTGTTCAGATTTTTTGTGGAACGTGTCAAATAGCACGAGTGATTCATCGCTTTCCACACCGCCGTTTCACAGTTATACATAATTTGCTGTCATTTTCCAGACGCTGTGTTACAGAGAGTTCAAAAACTGACTACAAATGATCAGATAACAGGCAAATCTGCAGAACGCGTCAAGTCCACAGTTTTCACCCAGGAAAACAACTAACAAAGCTTCGATACAAAAGAAATGCAATTTCAGCTCCATTTTCTACAAAAGCAAGTCTTTGAACAAATTAGAAAACAACCAAACAAACAAGGCCCTGAAGATAAAAGCAGACTAAGTAAATGCGCATGTACAAAAAAAAAAGAAAAACAAGAGGGGAAAAACACTTTGGCACAATGTACAGAGAGTAATTACTGACACACAGAACTGTAAATGCAGAGGACAGTGACAGCCAAAAAAACAGGTACCAAGGCATCAGCCCAGTCCGTGGTAATGGCAGAACAACCAGATCTCTGTAGCCACCCTTACAGCCTTCCACAAACACGCCTCCATTCTCTCCCTTTTCCTTCAGTCAGTTTTTTTACAGATACGGTTCAGTCCCTACTCTTTTTAAGTCAAGGCCAGTCAAGTCCAAAGTCAAGTCAAAAATACGGTAATCATCCCATGAAGGGCAATTACACTTTTCAACACTTTTAACCCTTTCCCTGCTACAGTTGATCGGCAGTTTTGTATTTTTGTGAACCAGAGCAAAATTTTGTGCTTTTTCTTTCTTTCTTTTTTTTGGGGGAGGGGGGTTGTTTCATTCACAAACTGGTTCACTACTCATTCCTTATCTTTTAGATTTTTTATGTGTTTTCTTTTTCTTCCCCCTTGGCTAATATCATGAGATCGAAATGTTTTAGTTTTTGTTCATCTTGAGTATGGCAAATGCCTGAACACTGACAGCAACAATACGGTGAATGCCACTTGCTTACAGGCAGGACAACCTCAGAAAAAAAACCCATCTTAACCACTGTTCCAAAAAGAGCAGGGAGGGGGTAATGGCTAACACAAGAAAGTAGGCAAGTGAACCAAAACTAGCTGAACATGAATTTCATCAAAACAATTTTTTGACGTTGCTGTAATATCAGAACAAATCATACTGAGCCAAAACAAACAACAACAACAAAAACTGTCCAAACTGAAAGTTACCGTCCTGATTTCTTCTGTCCCTGTTCTCTACCTTCAGCTTATCTTTGTCCGATGATGTTCGATGATGACCTCCAAAACAGCAGAGGAGGCAGCTGCTGTTTTGGGAAATTGGGCAGAAGTTTGATTATAGTTGAGGTGCCTTGCCCACAGTATACCCCCTCTCTCTCAGCCAAGAGGGCATAGGGATAGTCAGCGTTGGAGATGTTCTCCAAAGGCCAACTAGCCCCCAGGGCTGCAGCACATAAGGACTGTGCAAGTCAAGCCTCCTAGTCAGAGAGTCATAGTCGATCACTAAAGACTTAAGCTGTAAAGTGGAATCCCATGAGTGGGAAAGCCACTGGTCATACAGCCTCTCACTTTGCTGTTGCCCCCAGCGTTAATGGTTTTAATCAAGAACTGTTCTTCAACCTCCCCTTTTCTTTTCCCTGAAAACAATGAGCTAATTCAGCATTTTCTTTTGTGTCAGATCAACAACAGTGAACTATCTAAAAACAAAAACAAAAAATTAAAAAAACTTCCAACAGGGCTTTGGCTATTCGGGATCTAATACTGAGAAGAGAAGTGGTCACATGTGGTAAAGCAGTGTCCCACAATGACTGACCAGCATCCAGAGAAGTGGTAGTTGAGCAGTGGGCTAGGAAGGCTCTGTTTCCACTCTTCGCCTAGGTAAGGGGCAGTTAAGTCACTGAAGGATACATCGGCAGTCGTATTGCTGACTTTGCAAGGTAAGAGCGAAAAGAAGGAAAAAAAAGGAAAAAACCATCCAGGACAGTTTAAATACTGAAGGGCAGAAAGGTGGTGTAGTTCACAATCGTTCTGTGTTGTTCTGTGTCTATGCAATGAACAAAAAAAAAGGAAAATAAGAAGAGACGGTTTAAATACCATTTTGTCTCGATTTTAAGCCACTACTTTTTTTGTCTACATACCCATTCCCTTGTAGCCTTAACAAAGAATGCGAGTTACGAATAGATTTTTCTTTAAAGTACCAGAAGTTTCTTACTGTCTGTTTCAAGTCAAGGTTGAAAGTCTTGTTTGTGCATACACCACCCAATTCTACAAGTTCTGCTTTCAGGTTATTGTACTTGTAAAGCTCAGTCTTCCCTTACTTTCACCGTAAAAATACAATTCCCCTTCAACACCCTATCAGCATCACCTGTTCTGACATTCACTTTAACACACACCTCAGCATGTTCAAACAGTATCTGCCTTCTTGGACTAAAATCCAACCTAAGCTTTCTACCTCTCCTGTAAATCATGTTTTGGCAATGCCAAAAAACAAAAAAAACAGCAACAAAACCTGTAAGAGTTTCAGCGTACACATCAACGCACCTAAAAAAAATGAAAGAAAAAAAATTTCATACTGCTGAGCTTACTACCTGCAACACCTTCCCACGCTCGTTCCGCAAAAGTAGAAACTACACAAACAAAGCAACCACCAGTTCAGAGACTGTCAGAATACTGAAGAACTCACAGACAGGCAGGTGCATCCATCAGACTGTCCCCACGTATAGAGTGCCCAGAACCACAGTGACGCTACGAGAGCACACACAGAAGACAAGCGGTGAAGGAGTGATGATGAAGCTTGGAGAGGAGAGGAGAGGCGAGGAGCGGAGAGGAGGACTGATGATTAAATACTGAAGAACTCACAGGCAGGTGCATCCATCAGACTGTCACTGTCCCAGAACCACAGTGACGCTACGAGAGCACACACAGAAGACAAGCGGTGAAGGAGTGATGATGAAGCAGCCTGGAGAGGCGAGGAGCGGAGCGGAGAGGGGAGGACTGATGATTAAATACTGAAGGGCTCGTTGGCGGCCGTGCTGTGGACCTGCTTGTTCTGCGTGGTCTTGTCCTTGAGCTTGGCCTGCAGCAGCACGTGCTCCACCACCCCTGAGCGGATGTCCATCTGGGTGATCTCCTTCTTCAGCTGCTGGATGGCCTGCTTGATCCGCACCAGCGGAGCTGCACACAGCCACACAAGTGGGGTTTAAGGGGGGGGTTTGTTGGTATGGCTTTATTTGGATGTGGGTGAGTATGTATGTTTAAGTGCGTGTGTGTGCATGAAAGTGTGTGTGTGTGTGCAAGAATATATGTCATGTATACATACAACCTTTTTTGTTTGTTTTGTTTTGTTTAATGTCTATTCACTACATGGTGATTTAGACACACTCGCATTCATACCAAAGTACCTATTATTACACACCGCATCTCTCTCTCTCTCTCTTTCTCTCCCCTACACGCACCCACATAAGTATATAAATATATATATAAATATATAATATATATTATATATATAAATATATTTATATACTTATGTGGATATGGGTTATGTAATTTACAGTAAAGGTTTTAACAGGTGAAGAATATATGACTTCAGCAACTGACACTATGAATTGCTGAGATCAGGAATGCACACACACACAACCTTTGTGTGTGTGTGCATGTGTGCGTGCATGCATGCGTGTGTGTGTATACATACATACATAATTATATATATATATATATATATATATATATATATATATATATATATATATCCACACACATGACATACTTGCTCACGCTCGCGCGCGCACACACACATATGCATGTGAACACACACACACACAAACACACACATAACAATGCACAACACAAACTCATAAACACACACATGATTGTGTGTGCATTCACACACATGCATGCGAGCACACAAGGTGAGGAATGTGGGAGGGAGGTGGGGTGTTTCCATAGGGAGGCTGGTGAGGAGAGTGGGTGGGTGTGGAAGAGTGTGTGTGGATGCCTATATGGCGCTTTTGTCCAGCAATTGTATGACTGTGTACGATTCTTGTTTTGTAAGTGCTTGAGAGTTTTCATCAGACAAAATTAAAAGGTAAAGGTGTCCCGTAACCTACGTGGTCGTAGGGGAGCCAGGCATCGAAGACCTCACTTCTCCAGGGGCCAGCATATTGAGGGCAGTGCCCATCTCCTCTTCCTCGCTGCTTTACCTTCCCTGACCCTACAGAGGCGGGTACCCATTTACAGCTGGGTGAACTGGGGGAACTATACTGAAGCCAAAGCGCGCAAATGGTCACCCATCTAAGTGGTAACCACGCTCGACGCTGCTTAAACTTGACTGGGGAAAGTGAGTGCTCCGACCACTGAGCTATCCTGTCCCCCAGAGAAAATTCAGGCACACACAAAATCTTCCTTCCTTCCTTCCTTCTTTGCACGCAGTGACTCACCTCCATCCGTCATGCTGCTGCCTCTATCCTCCATCTCCTGCTTCACCTTCTCCAACTCCTCAGTCACCTAACACACATCACCGTAATAATCATCCACTGTGTGATATTCACCACATCGCCATCAATGTCTCTCACCCACCTTAGACTAAAAACAATGTCCCTCACACTGTTGTCGTTGTTCATCTTCACTATCATCATCATCATCATCATCATCATCACCATCACCATCGCCATCATCATCACATCATCATCGTCATCATCACCACCACTACAACCACAACCACCATCATCTCATCATCACCACCACCACCACCACAACCACCATCATCTTCACCACCACCACCACCACCACCACCACCACCACATCATCATCATCATCATCATCATCATCATCCACCACCACCACCACCACCACCACCACCATCACCACCAACATCATCTTCATCATCACCACCACCACCACCATACTATTTATTCTTCTTCGTCGAACGCTCAGACAGCAACTATTGTTGTCATATGAGCGAAAATGCGCCACGCTGCCGTTAAGCGCCTGACAAGTCAGGCCCAGCGCATCCGACTTCGGGCATGGGAGAGAACTGTTATCTTTGAAGTCTTTCTGGAGAAATAAAAAAGGCAGGAGAATGGACCAAGAAGTGCAGAAAAAAGACAAGAAGGAGGTGACAGGAAGAAAATCAACAAGGCAGAAACAGAGGGATAGAAAAGAGGAAATTTCTAGCAAAGAATTTTCACAATGTGGGGATGCTGTTTATACTAACAGGCTCTCCCAGAATCCCCACGGGGGGTGGGGGGAAGGGGAGGGGGGGGGGGGGGGGGGGGGGCTGTAGATGAGAAACAACAACAACAAAACCTAAAAAAACAAATCAATTCAGTCAAAGGGGGACACAACAGAAACATGGGGTCTTCTCCAGGCTGGTCTGTCTTCAGCCTTTTGAAGCAGCACACTGTTAAGTCCAGAACCATCCATTCTTACATCATTAACCTTTTCCCTACTGGTAACCCGCTACAGGGTAACCAACCATCTACTAACCCTTCCCTTCCTATCACCCACTACTGGGTTATGGTAGCATACACATGTGCACAGTGCACGTGTACTGGGAAAGCGGGGTTCTCTCCCCTTAACGTAGGGATAGTGTTAACTCGAGTCAACACCTCTCACAAAACACGACCCCAAAACTTCCAACAAAACAAAAAGCAATACAAACACCTCACTCACCACAACAACAAAAACAACAACAAAAACAACAACAACAAAACCCCAACATTTCGCAACATAAGCTACTTGCTCGTCGCTGCTCCTATGCGGATTACTCTTCATCACGCTATGCTTGTTTCCCGCTTATTATTGAATAAACAACATTTAAACCAAAACAAAAACAACAACAAAAAACCCAACATTTCGCAACATAAGCTACTTGCTCGTCGCTGCTCCTATGCGGATTACTCTTCATCACGCTATGCTTGTTTCCCGCTTATTATTGAATAAACAACATTTAAACCAAAACAAAAACAACAACAAAAAACCCAACATTTCGCAACATAAGCTACTTGCTCGTCGCTGCTCCTATGCGGATTACTCTTCATCACGCTATGCTCGTTCCACGCTTATTATTAAATAAACATTATTCAAACCAATAAAAGAACCAAAACAAAGAAAAACCACCTCAACATGAACACAATAATAATAATAATAATGTATGGAACTTATAGAGCGCTGAATCTTGTAAAGCTACAAATCAAAGTGCTCACAACCCCCCCCACCCCCACAAATACCCCTACCCAAGCCAACTTTAAGAAACGATGGCAGCCGGAATGACATGGGCCGAGCTGAAGAGGATCTCCCAAAACCAAGTTCGTTGGAGGGGTGTTGTTGCAGCCCTATGTTCCCCAAGGAACCAAGAGGCATAAGTCAAGTCAAGCCAACTTTACCCCCCGCCCTGCCCTCACCTCGGCCAGATGGCGCGACCTCTCGGTGACCCCTCCGCTGGCCTGCCGGTACTTCTCCTTGGTCTCGGCCAGGGAGTCCTGTGCCATGCGGAAGTTGCTGAGGAGGTGCTCCAGCTGGTTGTTGAGGTACTTCTCCCGGGAGGAGATCTTCTCCAGCGTGTGGGAGATCTCGTCGTGCAGCTTGTCCAGGTGGCCCTTGGTCTCCGTCAGCGAGGACTCGATGCCGTCCCGGTGCTGGTGCATCTGCTCCAGGTGCACGCGCCAGTCCTGAGAGACACAGGCAGACATGCAGACATGCAGACACACTGACTGAGAGTGAGCAGACGTTGAACTGAAGACAGATATTGAGTTGAAGACAGACATTGAGTTGAAGACAGATAGATAGACAGACACACAGACACACCGAGAGTGAGCACACGTTGAAGTGAAGACAGACATTGAGTTGAAGACAGACATTGAGTTGAAGACAAGACATTGAGTTGAAGACACTGAATTGAAGACAGATAGACAGACACACACTGAGAGTGAGCAGATGTTGAATTTAAGACAGATAGACAGACAGACACACACTGAGAGTGAGCAGATGTTGAATTTAAGACAGATAGACAGACAGACACACACACACTGAGAGTGAGCAGATGTTGAATTTAAGACAGATAGACAGACAGACACACACACACTGAGAGTGAGCAGATGTTGAATTTAAGACAGATAGATAGACAGACACACACACACTGAGAGTGAGCAGACGTTGAATTGAAGACAGATAGATAGACAGACACACACACACCGAGAGTGAGCAGACGTTGAATTGAAGACAGACAGATAGACAGACACACACACACACACTGAGAGTGAGCAGATGTTAAATTGAACACAGATAGACACACACACTGAGAGTGAGCAGATGTTAAATTGAACACAGACAGATAGACACACACACTGAGAGTGAGCAGATGTTAAATTGAACACAGACAGATAGACACACACACTGAGAGTGAGCAGATGTTAAATTGAACACAGACAGATAGACACACACACACACTGAGAGTGAGCACACATTGAACTGAAGGGGTTGTGGGGAGGGGGAGGGGAAGGGGGGGGGGGGGGGGGGGGAGGGGGGGGTGCGTGTCTATTTGTGTGTGTTTGGGGGGGGGGGGGGGGGGGTGTGTTTGTGACGGGGGGGGGGGGGGGGGGGGGGGGGGGGGGGGGGGGGGGGGAGAGAGGTGCTTGTGTGTGTGGGTGTATATTTGTGTTTGGGGGGGGGGGGGGGGGGGGGGGGGGGGGGGGGGTGCGGGGTGTATATGTGAGTGATGGGTGTGTGAGTGAGTGTATGTGATGAATGTGTGTATATGTGTATGTGTGTATGTGTGTGTGTGTGTGTGTGTGTGTGTGTGTGTGTGTGTGTGTGCACGCATGCATGCATGAGTGTGTATGCCTGCATGTGTGTGTGCGTGCATGCATGTGTGCATGTACTTTATGACAGGCACGCACCTGTGAAGATGTACTTATTACACGTGGTGGTCATCGCATGTGAAGTGTGTGAATGAATTACCTTGTTGTCGGTGCGGATGGTGACCTTGAGCTGAGGGGTCACACGCTCAACCTCTAACCTCCAGTCGGCAGCGTCTGTTGTGGACTCCAAAATCTCTTCAGGTTTGGAACTGTCCGCCTGGTATCACACAAGAGGTCATAATGCATGTAAGCATGACCTGTGTGGTCATATACATGTGCAAAAAGACACACACATACACATGTGTACACACACACACACAAACAAGCAAACACACATAATTTACGAAACTGCATAAACACTGGGACTGGATGTAAAAAAAAAAAGCACATGAGCGCTTATTTCATTATCCTCAAAATAAAAGAATAAATAAATAAAATAAATACACAAACTTCATATATTCACAAGCACACTTGCATACACAAGAACGTGCATGCATGCATGCATGCACGCACACACACACACACACCCCACCACATCACACTACACCACACCACACCACACCACATACATATACCAATGCAACATTCAAACAAGTACACATGTGAAACAAAAATCTCTTCTGAATACTTCCAACCCTCCCCCATCCTGCCTTATTCACCTACACACACATACACACACATGTGCATTCAAGTACTCTCTTGTCCGCGTGTGCGTGCATGCACACGCACGTACGCACACACTCACACACAGACACACACACACATACCTTATTCAAATTGAGTCTCTTCATTCCCTCCAGGTCCATCATAGGTTCATCTTCCTCTTCTATGTCATCGTCATCTCCCTGAAACATAATCAACAATTCCATCATCGTCAATGTCATCCTCAACATCATCATCATCCTCAACATCATCCTCATCACCAGCAGCATCCTCAACATCATCATCCTCAACATCATCATTGTCACCATCCTCATCCTCATCATCATCCTCAACATCAACATCATCGTCACCATCATCCTCTTCAAAACCTCCACCCCCAACATCACCATCATCATCACTGCCATCATCAAAGGTTAAAGGTAAAGCCAGACTACAAATAATAATAATAATAATAATAATAATAATAATAATAATCGTATTTTACCCCCATCATCATGGTTTTCTCAATCTCGTTCAGCTGCAGTTCCGAATCGTCCTCTACAAAATTTTCCTCCTCTGTCTCTTCCTCAGGATATTCCGGTCTGCACATCACACAACATGTATTATGAGAGAAACTGCATTCTTTATTATAAACAGAAAAATACAACATGTATAAAGAGAAACTGCATTCTTCATGATAAACATAGAAATACACATGTATAAAGAGAAACTGTATTCTTAATTATAAACTGTGAAACACAACATGTATGAGGGAAACTACATTCTTTATCATAAATAGAGAAATACAACATGTATTTAAGAGAAACTGCATTCTTTATCATAAACAGGGAAATACAACATGTATAAGAGAAACTGCATTCTTTATCATAAACAGAGAAATATGACATGTATAAGAGAAACTACATTCTTTATCATAAACAAGGAAATACAACATGTATGAGGGAAACTACATTCTTTATCATAAATAGAGAAATACAACATGTATAAGAGAAACTACATTCTTTATCATAAATAGAGAAATACAATGTATGAGAGAAACTGCATTCTTTATCATAAACAGAGAAATATAACATGTATGAGAGAAACTACATTCTTTATCATAAAAATACTTCTTTGACAAAAAATAATCTTCTTTACCTGAAGTCTATAATTATAAGTCTATACTGGGGCATGGTAACTCAGTGGTCAGAGCACTCGCTTTCCTCAAGCTAAGGTTAAGCAGCACTGAGCATAGTAACCAAGCTGATGGGTGATCGTTTACGTGCCTCGACTTCAGTACAGACCCCAATTCACCCAGCTGTAAATGGGTACCTGCCCTCTTTAGGAACAGGGAACTTAAGCAACAAGGGAGAGGAGATGGGCGCCACCTTTAAGATGCTGGCCCCTGGAGAAGCTGAGGTCTTTGACACCTCACTCCCCAATGACCGCATAGGTTATGAGAACACTTTACCTTACCTTTACCTATATTCATAGACAGAAAACGAAATTGGTTCTTCCTTACCACATGGCTGAGCATGTTACGATTCCATTTCCGAATATTCATTACAGAAACTAAAATAGTACAATTTTCACAATTTTTGTCGTTGTTCCTCAAAAATAATCAGGATATGGAGAAAACCATCACAGCCAAGAGAAAGAAACTGGCACAGGCAAACAGCTGCACTATTATTTTTCTCCTATATAAAAGAAGAAAGATTTATTTCCAAAAAAAAAGGTCTGGACACTCCAGGCCTCACACAGGAAACGAGTTCTCCTGTACAGCAGCACATCTGAGCCACGACGACGCTGCTGCCGGGCAATGCTCACTTTCTCCACTTGAATCCCGAGGCGATGAGCGCCTCGTCGGCCAGCCGGTCCAGCACGTAGATGCAGTGCTCGCCACAGCCCTGCTTCAGCTTGGAGGGAGGGAAGTCGATGGTGTGCCCCTGAAAACCACCGTTCAGCATCCCGGGTCAGGGCAACCAGGCCAGCAGTAACGAAAACCTCGTCTGATCATACTAGTTGTAAGGACCGAGTTCAGTGGTACGAGTCACACCTTCGTTTTGTTTTCTTTTTTTTTTTTCTGGTGTTTTGTTGTTCCTAGGCTAGAGTTCCAGGGTTCGTCAAGGGTGAGATTTTGCATCCGTATGCAATTGTTTTTTGCCCTCCGTGAAGGTAGCTCCATTCCAGCATCGGGGGATGTATGCTGGGTTTGTTCGTGTTTTTGTTAACTCACTGAATGGTGACATGAATTACGGGATCTTTAATGTGCGTGTTTGATCTTTTACAGTGTATATACATGAAGGGAATCAAGGCACTGGCAGGTCTGCGCTTGAAGTTGACCTGGGAGATGGTAAAACTCCCCACCCTTACTTCACCAGACGCTGTTGCCGAGATTCAAACCCACCACTTCATGGACCCACGGGACTGAAGTGGAACGGTTTAACCATTCGGCTATGGCGTCTTTCAATCAAACATATAATACGGTCAATGAATCATATATCTGTATAAAAAAGACTCCAGATAATAATAATAATAATAATAATAATGTATGGAATTTATATAGCGCTGAATCTTGTAAAGCAACAAATCAAAGCGCTCAGATTTTATTTCATACCACTTTAAGTTACGGCAGATTTCTCTCTGTGAAATTCGGGCTGCTCTCCCCGGGGAGAGCGGGAGAACGCGTCGCCACTTAGCGCTGCGCCACCCTTTCACCCTTTTTTTTTTTTTTTCTGCAGCTGTATTTGTTTCCCTATCAGAGTGGCTTTTTTCTAAGAATTTTGCCAGGGACAACTCTCTTGTTGCCGTGGTCTTTTTTACGTGCGCTAAATAATTACGTGTAACACACGGGACCTCGGTTTATCGTCTCATCCGAAAGACTAGCGCCCAGACCACCATTCATGGTCTAATGGACGGGGGAAAAATTTCCGGTCCAAACGGGGTACGAACCGCCGCACACTTCAGACCCGGACTTTTCGCTTTCTAGACAGGCGCGTTACCTCTAGACCACCGATCCACCAGATGACATGTTTTAACAAACATATGGCTCCCAATTTTTTCACCTCCTGCCAAGGTAAGTATACATCAACTAAGTCAATGCCATTTATAAACAGATTTTAAAATTTAGGACATTAACAAGAAATTGTTACTTTTTTCTGCCTTGCTTTCTTTAAAAAAATATAATTTACAATATTAATATTCAAAAATAAACATAAGTCACATTTCACAAATACTTTGATATGAAAAAGGAAAAGACATAGCCAATCAAAGTACAGTCAGCTGCTTTTACAGTGTGATAAACTATCAGCACTTACAAAAATGGCTTGAAGAAATATGTATCTTCTAGTATGTGAGGAATCCTAACCTGACATCAAACTTACAACACATAACATTAAACACTGAATCGACAACAACAATCAATAAGTTCAGATACTTAACCCACTATATACAAAGTATCTCACATGAACTTTTCAATTCATCACCATAAACCTCAGGTTTTTTTCAAGCAAATTAGAAAATGACATCTACGTAGATGATCCTCTTTGTTTACAATCATCCATTTTCACTAACTGACTTGATCACTTTAAAAAAAAAGTGTACACCTTCATGAAATGAACATCTGCTTTGTGACATATATAGCCTGCTGGTATTTCTCACAAAAACCTTAACCCGTTGGTAACAAACTGCAAAGCAGTGCCATTAATTTGTACTTACGACTTTTGACATAAAACATGCCATAGTATGCATTTTCAGATGAATGTTGTCAAAAAAAAGTTAGGGTTTTTTTGGTCAACATAACCGATTAAATGAATCCAATCATACAACACACACACACACACACAACACAACACACATCACACACTTTGCAATAACTTACAAACTTTCTGACTTCATCCAAATACTGGAGATTGCATTGGGGTCCATACTGCGGAGAGAAAAAACACACACACACACACACACACACACACACACACTCTTCATGTAGCTTCTGATTACACAAAATGTAACCTGGGAAAACTTTCTTTTTTTTTTTTTAAACAAAAATGTGCACAAAAATAAAATTCACATGTAACAACATCAACAACAGCGCATATCAAACTAAATGTAAACAAAAAGCACAAAATCATTCCTCATGTATGTCAACTCATTGCAAATCTTGTTGGGTTTTCTTCTTCAAAAACAGGGTGTCTGCTGCGTGCATGCATGCGTGTGTGTGTGTTTGGAGCGTCACCAGTTATTACTTGATAAATATTTTGATAATGTTAAATATTTTGATATGTATACATAAATCTCACACAATGTTAAATAATTTGATAAATCTCACACACACACACTCACACCCACACACACACACACAAAACACACACAAAACACACACACCACACCACACACAAAACCACACAAAACCACACACACATATACACACACACACACAAACAACACATACACACAACACACACACAAAACTACACACACACACACACACACACACACACAACACAGTCTGACTGACTGACTGACCTCTTGCGGCTGTTCAAAGTTCTTCCCAGCTGTGCGTAAAAGCCATGCGGACAGAGATGTGAACATGTAGAACTGCTCTCCTGAATTGGTGGCGATGGCAAAATAATGTCTGTGCACACACACACACACACACACACACACACACACACACACCATAAAAAGTCTTGTACACGATCCTCAATAAACGTCATACCGTGCATGTAAGAATGCCTGCTAAACACACACACACACATCCTTTAAATGAGATAACAAACCAAGGTCCCGTGTGCAAACACACGCAGAACATCTTGCGCACATGTATAACCTGTTCCGCTTTTCAGAAGAGCAGATCGCTATGTTCCAGTAGGAACGGATGACAAAATTTACAAAACTGCATACACACAGGGACTGGATGTAAAAAATCATGAGTGCTTTTTCCATTATCCTCGAAATAAAAGAATAAAATAAATAAAAACAAATAAACAAATAAATCAATTCACACACACACACACACACAGAGTTTGTGTGTGTATGTGTATGTTTGTCCGTCGTGTCCGACGATGACCTCCAAAACAGCAGAGGAGGCAGCTTGTTTTGGAAATTGGGCAGAAATTTCATTATAGTGGAGATGCCTTGCCCACAGTACATCCCCACTCTCTCGGCCAAGTGGGCATAAGGACAGTCAGCGTTGGAGATGTTCTCCAAAGGCCAACCAACCCCCAGGGCTGCAGCACATAAGGACTGTGCGAGTCAAGCCTCCTAGTCAGAGAGTCATAGTCAATCACTAAAGACTAAGCTGTTAAGTGGAATTCCATGAGTGGGAAAGCCACTGGTCATACATCCTCTCACTTTGCTGTTGCCCCCAGTGTCAATGGTTTAATCAAGAACTGGGATAAAGCCCAGGCGCTGACTGGTGCCACAGAGTTTAGCAGTCTAGCAATAACACACCATCCAAAAACATGATAAGTTCATGGTTCATATCCAGCAAAACTCTAGATACACTTTTTCCTTTATTCCACACACCTATGAGCTGAGCTGTGACCTGGGTTCTGATTTTTTCAGATGAGATAATAGTCCCAGTTCCCATACATGTCCAACATGTATAATTAAGTGCTTGTAACACTAACAGCCACAGCAAAACAGGAATCATCTACGGAAAATTTTTACAAGAAAAAGCACTCTATTAATAGTCAAAATAAACATAGACAGGAAACAGTAAACACACACACACAACACACACACACACACACACACAACACACAAAAGCTATCAGATCACTGTGACACACTCTCTCTGAAAGAATAGGTTGAACACCTCAAAGAAAAATCTGCAGACACCATAGAAAGTACACACCACAATGAAAACTACTTATGATACTTTCTCACTAAAAAAAACAAAAAAGTCCAGAAAAAGGCAGGTGTCTTCTGATTCTACAGACAAGCTATAAACACAGTGCAGTTACGCTCTAAACAGCCTAGTTTTTCCCTAAGTCCAACCATTTTTCAAAAGACACTTTCTCAATTTGACAGCTGTTTTCGATGGTTCTTGAAAAAACAACTTCAACACAGAGAGAGAGAAAACCAGTAGTTTTAACAAAATTTTAATAATAATATTTTATGTACATCTAAAACCTTAATTACAATAAAAACCATCCACAAACTGCAATAAGTCCACATGTATATCAAGTTAAAATACACAGGAGTCACAGTTTATTGTGCTCTTCTTTAACCTTTACCCTATGGGTCAGCCACTATAGGGTAACCAACCATCTACTAACCCTCCCCTCTGTATCACCCACTACTGGGTTATGGTGGCATACAAATGTACACCATGCACCAGTGCTAGAAAAGAGGGGTTATCTCCCTTGACATAGGGATAGTGTTAAAAATAAAACAAAAAAACCAAAACCCTCACTTGGAAATGGGTTTGACGTTCATTTTGCGCAGAAAGTTTCGGTCGTAGTCCAGCAGTCGAAGCTTGTCTGTCAGCTCCTCCATAATGACAAAGGGCATGTACACCAGCCCTGGACCCCCATCCTCTCCTTCATCTCCTCCCCCTCGACGTCGATCTTCTGCCATTGTGCTGATGCTGAACGACACAACAATATAATCACAATAATGCCGTTTCTTTATTATAAAGAAAAGGAATTTTGAGGATAAAACATATGCAGCAATAATACACAGACTACTTTTAAACAGTCTGACCACTGGAAAAAAAAACATGCACCTCTATGATGCAAAAATCACGAGAAAAGTTATGGAATTTTCAAAATATTCAACATAAAACTTCAATAAACTTTATAAAGTGTTGATTCTGAACATAAAAGTAATTCACAGAACAAGAGAACAAGGCAAAAAGAAATGTATTTCTCACACACACACACACTCCAGACTGGACAAGCCATTTTTGATTTTTTTTCTTGTGAATGCAACCAAGAATGTTAAGTGTAATGGTAATTTGGTATACATTAAAAATACCTATATTAGTCCAAACAACATGCAGTACCCACAAATGTGTTGAGGAGAGTAAAAAAAAAATGTACACTGATGGAGCAGCGTCCTAAATAATGATGATGATAATAATAATATCATCATAATAGTATAATAATACAATAATAAATCAGATTTCAACAGAACCCATTCCACTGTAAACTGAAACTTCCAATATATTAAAAATGCTGACTTGATCAAAATCTGAAAAGTATCAACAAATCAAACTTTCATATATATAAAACTACTGATACTGTACATTAAAACTAAAAGTGAGTAAAACTAAAACTAATTAATATAAAACATGAACAACATATCCATTACCATTTCTAAATAAAACATGAACAAAAGATCTGTGTCATTATGTTTTCCTGATATCATAAGCACTTCGAAAAACAAAGTTATAATACAAAATTAAGTTTTAGTGAAAAATTAAGTAAACTGCTGTACACACAGTGTACACAAAACAATAGTGTCAAGCCAACATCAAAAAATCTACACTACAGCAACTTCGATTTTTTTTTTTAAATCATCTCAATACAAACTAAGACATACAATATGTATTATAACACATTCTGTATTTAACCATTCCACTTGTCTTACGGTTTTTCCTTTATACTGCGTATAGTTTACGAATCTTTGCAATTGTTCAACTCAAGATGTACAAGAATCGATGTTACCTCGCAACTGAACGCTAAAATGCATGGAGAATGTGCATAGTGCGCATGTCATCTACTTGTTTCCTTTTCCGGTGAAGTAGCAGAGAGGAGAATCAAGGGGGGTTACTTTCGGTGCTTTTCTTTCCCCCTCAAAAGAAAACACAAAACACATATTATGCATTCATTGTTCATAAGGTGGGGAGGGGGGGGGGGGGGGGGATCCCATGAAATCGATGAATAAATAAACTGATACGTAAACGAAAAATCCTCTTCGTCGTCAAACAGTCAAACAGAAACTATGGTTGTCTGTCATATGAGCGATAATGCGTTGCGCCAAGTGCATCCAACTACAGTGTGGGAAAGAATTCAAGTCTTTGGGGGGGGGGGGGGGGGCAGGAGAATGGACCAAGAAGGCAGCAAAACAGAAAAGAAGGCGGTGCACAGGAATAAAAGGAAGATGGCAGAAACAAAGAGAGGAATTAAAAAAGAAAACTGGGGGGGGGGGGGGGGGGGGGGATTCCTAGCACATACTGTTACTGAATAATAGCTGCATCATGTGTGTGTGTTCACTGTTGAATGTGTCTTTTCTGTCACATGCTTATTATTGTATCTGCGCATTTTTCTTGTTTCTAAATGCTTTTTGTGTTGCTATTTCTTTGTTTTTGTTGTTGTTTTAGTGTGTGTGTGTGTTGTTGCTATTGTTGTTATTGTGTTGGTGGTGGTGGTGGTAGTGGTGTATGTGTGTGTGTTGTGTTGTGTGTGTGTGTGTGGTGCGGTGCGGTGTGTGTGTGTGTGTGCGCGCCGCGCGTGTGTGTGTGTGGCGCGCGCGCGCGTAGTGTGTGTGTGGATGGGAAGGGGGGGGGGGGGGAGTTAACTACCACTGCGGCGTTGTTCTTTACCGGAATACTTAATAATTTATTTTTTTAATTTTTACGGTCCTTGTTTTAGCATTAAAATAATAATTTTTATATATATTATATATATATTACATTGTGTGTGTTGTTGATTTAGTGTTTTTGTTTCGTGTGTGTGTGTGTGTGTGTGTGTGTGTGTGTGTGTGTGTGTGTGTGTGCAACTTTCTTAGATTGATGTCTTGATTAATTTAAGAAGGGGAAAAAAAAGCAATTGCACTGCTTATTCAAGGTACCAACTGGAAAGTTTGACTTTGATTTCAACTTTCTACTCCCTAAAGACTAGCCCCTGACTCAAAACTTAGGACAATACAACAAATTTGGTAGGTTTGAACTTTTTATTCAGCAAACAATGTACCCCCCCTCACAAATGACAATGACAAATTCTTTTATTTCGAGGATAATGAATAAGCACCCGTGTGCTTTTATACATCCAGTCCCCGCCCTTAGGGATATATATGGTAATTTTTTTAAAAATAATAAAGCCAATACCAATACACTCACACAGTAAATGAAGAGGGGGGGGGGGGGGGATCCATGCACAAAAAAATGACAAAAATCACCGAAAATGAAAGAGAAAAAAGCAACAACAAATAATTATAAAAGAAAGCAAAACAGAGCAAAACACAAAACACAGAAACGACAACAAAAAATAGCAAAGGACCAAGAGCAAAATGAAGCAGCAACAATAACAAGGGGAGAGGGGACAACCGAATAATCCACCCTCAAAAAACCCAAAACAAAACAAACAAAAACCTCCATTATATAAAGGAGAACAAACCATGTAAATAATATCATTTTGGCTAACGGAAAGAAACGTCAACAAACTGTACTTTTTATGGGAAAGCAACAGCAATAGTAAACTACACAAAAACAAATAGTTATATAAGAAGACTTAAGAGATTATGCATAAGCAATTTATATCCCCATGCGCACGCACACACACACACACACACACATACACACACGCGCGCGCGCGCGTACGCATGCCTGCACGCACACCATGCATAAATGCCAAAATAAAATATTTGTGAATATCATATATAGTCATAAAAAGGACATCTACACATTGAAATTAAGCTATACATAACTGATACACTCAAAACAAGATATTGAAAGAAAACCTTCGCTAAATCTTCAATTAAGTCAACTTACGCAATAAAATTGAACTATTAAATCTGAATAAAGCATTCAACAGGATACAAATTGTAAGCGCTACAATTTAATATATAAGCAAAACAATAAGAGAGAGAGAGAGAGAGAGAGAGAGAGAGAGAGAGAGAGAGAGAGAGAGGAGAGAGAGAGAGAGAGAGAGAGAGAGAGAGATTCACAGTAAGATCAATACCCTCTGTTTTAAATCTGCACCCTCTTATCTCTGTAACTGTCTTCACCTGTACACTCCATCCCGTTCCCTTCGTTCAGCGCAGATACTTTGTGCTTTCGAACATCCAGATTCAAACAAACCACTGTTGGCCGTCGCTCTTTCTCTGTTTCTGGTCCATCCACCTGGAATGACCTCCTTCTTTCACTTCGCCAAAAGCCTTCACTTGATACCTTCAAATCCAGCCTCAAAACACACTTATGTCCTACCTGAGACTTGCCCCCACATATCTGTCCCTAATTTTCACCAGCATCTTTCACCTCCTAAATGTGTTCGCGAGTGTGTGTGTGTGTGTGTGTGTGTGTGTGTGTGCGTGCGTACGTGCGTGCGCGCTTGCATGGATTTGAAATCTGTTCTTATGTTTAAGGAGAGTTGCATGCGTGTAATGATTTGAGTGCAAGGGCTTGGATTTGTTTTCTTCTAAGATTCAGTGCTATATAAATTCTATATATTATTATTATTACAGTACATTTTAATTCCATATGATATTGCATACAATTTTCAATTCATCAACACTATCCCCATTAGTACTCAATGTGATTGAACATTGTACAGGTTAAAATCATCCTAGAGTTATGATAGATACAAGATGAATAACAAGAGGAAGTGAAATTATATGAACATCCAATGCAATAACACAAGAGGGAATACTAGTTAAAAATTCAATATACAGAAAAGATGAGAGAGGAGAGAGAGAGAGAGAGAGAGAGAGGAGAGAAGAGAGAGAGAGAGAGAGAGAGAGAGAGAATTTGGTTAGGTAAGGGAGGATATATTTACTTTGTTTGCAACAGATCAAGTGTGGTTTGTTATTAATTTTTTTATGCATCAAGTGGAGGGGAAAAATGGCTTTTGAAGATTGTTAATGATTGGTGGGGACGGGATAGCTCAGTAGTGGAGCACTCCTTTCCCCCAGCCAAGTTCAGCAGCGTCGAGTGGTTACCAATTGGATGGGTGACCGTTTGTGCGCCTTGGCTTCAGTACAGTTCCCCCAGTTCACCCAGTGTAAATGGGTACCTGCCCTCTTTAGGGTCAGGGAAGGTAAAGCAGTGAGGTAGAGGAGATGGGCGCCGCCCTCAATATGCTGGCCCTAGAGAAGTGAGGTATCTGACGCCTCGGTCCCCTACGACCTTATAGGTTATGGGACTCCTTTACTTTACCTTTTTTTAATGATTGGTGCTGTCTAAATGAATCAGGAAGGGAGTTCCACAGCACAGGGCCTGAGTAAAGTAAACTAGACTGCAATGCATGGGTGGGGTCAGCACTGCAGAAACACGAGCAATCCTCATTTGATAACAATTTCCCACTTTCTCATCACCACTGGTGTTAATCTATGGCATCAACCCCCAAAACAAGTATACAGTGCATTTTTTCATACTTTAGAAAATCTGTGAAAACCAGCGAACGTTTTCAAACTGGCACTCTCTACAAATTACTACATTACCCTGCAAGCTAACCCCAGAGTGTAACCGAGGGGACAAAACTATGCTTTTGGAGGGGACATAATCGGAAGCGAAAACAACCTGGGGAATCCCCCAAAACTGTAATGACCTACTTTCCTCTTAGATTGTGTAAAATGTGGCATGGGGGTGAGCTGTGATCACCATGGCTTCGGATATATTCTGGAAAGCTCCAGCCTGTCTCCCTTCCTTTAGTCTGCTCAGGTAAATTTTAAGAGATAGAAATAGACAGCTGTGAATTTGGAAGATGGAAATGTGTTGGTTTGCAGTTGCGAAATGGTGAGATCTATTTTTTGTTGCTTCCTGTTCTCCAGCCAGTAAAATCTAAGGTGAACCTGGCTCGGGTTCGAGAGCCAACTTCTTTGCTTGTGGCGTTTCAGTTTCTCTACTCGCTCTCTCTCTCTCTCTCTGTAGTGGGGACTGAACAGTCCTTTACTTACTTTGATGATCATTTGCAACCTTTTGTCTTGTTGGCATTCAGCCATTAACACAGTCGCTCCTGTGCTGCGTGTGTGTGTGTGTGTGTGTGTGTGACTGTGTGTGTGTGTTGTGACTGTGTATGTGTGTGTCTTTCTCCAAAAAAACCATTCCCCAAAATAGGGCCTAGCCCAATCATGCGTTGAATCGTAGGCGTGTAGTTTTGCACTCAAGACACACAATGGCTGGTTAGAATAACACAGTGACAGGTCACACGTGTACACATTAAGGGCTTGTGAAATCCTGAGTCGCATTGACTGTAACTGCGATTTCCTTTTGGGGAGCCGTGTAAAACCAGTCTTGCATTGGTACTTGTTGTGTGACCATGAATCATTCTTTAGGCTAGGGCAGTGGTAAAACACTTTGTGCTAAAAACAGGAACAGCTCTTAGTCCATCCTACCAGAAGTTTCACACAATCACATACTTGCCTTTCCCTAATGTTTTAGTCAGTCAGAATTATTCTAGTACAGTGGGATTTGTTGGGTTTTTGTTGTTGTTGGTCATTGTCATTTGAATTGATCAAAGACAGATTGGTTATTTATTATGAAAAGGTGTTTGACACAGACAGACATTGAGACAACACAAAAGAGGGTTGGTGGTTTTGCTGCATTTTGAATTTTGACTCTCTCTCTCTCTCATATGTGTGTGTGTGTGTGACTGTGTGTGCGATTCTCTCTCTCTCAACACTCTCTCTGTCTCTCTCTCTCTCATCTCTCTCTTTTTCTTTCTTTGTGTGTGTGTGTGTGTGTGTGTGTTTACATGTGTGCGTGCAATTGTGTGTGTACATGTATGTATATAATATGTCTCATTCTCTGAATTTGAGATTCTTTTTCTCTGTCTCTCTCTCTCTGTCTCTTTGTCTTTCTTCTATATATATCTATAGATCTATCTATCTAGTATCTATCTATCTGTCTATCTATATGTCTGTCTGTCTGTCTGTCTGTCTATTGCGTGTGTGTGTGTGTGTGTGTGTGTGTGTGTGTACATGTTTCTTTAATTTAACATCCTTCACACAATTACAATGGTATTACTAGACAATACCATGTCAGTAGGAAACTAAACATTGACTCAGTTTTACAAAAATGTGTGTGTGAACTATGTGTGTGTGCACTATGTGTGTGTCACTGTGTGCACTATGAGTCTATGTATGTGCACTGTGTGTGTGTTTTATTCTCATTTTGTCTGAGTCTGAGAGTAAGACTCTCTCTCTCTCTCTCTTCTCTCTCTCTCTCTCTCTCTCTCTCTCTCTCTCTCTCTCTCTCTCTCTCTCTCTTTCTCTTCCTCTCGAGTCTCTCTCTCTCTTCTCTGTCTCTCCCCCTCTCTCTCTTTGTTTGTTTCTTTTTTTCATGTGGTGTGTGGTATGTGTGTATGTATGTGTGTGTGTGTGTTTACTTTATGTGTTTGTGTATCACTCTGTGTGTGTGTGTGTGTGTGTGTGTGTGTGTGCTTGTATGCGTGTTTGGAGAGAAAGAGAGAGAGAATGTTATAAAATTATTTTGTTTGTTTGTTTGTTTGCAAAATGTGAACTGTTTTATTCAGATTAATCATTAAAACAAAGCCTCCCCCTCTCCTCTCCCCCCCCCCTCCCAACCAAATGAAGGGGTTATCATGAAACTATTCAACAGAAAAAGAATGTATCATTGTAAATGTTATACATGCATGTTATTGTAAATGTATAATATGATTTCAGGTTGACATCTGAAATTCACATTATATATTTATAACCACAAACTAGCTCTGTTCTTGAAAATGTGGAGTGGAGAAGAAAGTCAAACTGAGACTAAGTTACTCACTAAGCTCATCTGCACCATTTTGATAAACACTTCGGATGAGACTATAAACCGAGGCCCCATGTGCAAACACACACAGAACGCGTTAAATCCTGTTCCACTTTTCGAAAGAGTAGGCCATTGTGTGCCGGTGGGAACAGATGACAAAATTGACAAAACCGCATACAGACAGGGACTGGATGTAAAAAAAGCACATGAGTGCTTATTCCATTATCCTCGATATAAAAGAATAGATAAATAAATAAATAAAAATTTAAAATAAACAGGGGGGCAGGAAAGCATAGTTCAGTTAAGTTCGACTTAACTTCAACTAAAAAATATATATATATAGTTCAGTTAAGTTCGACTTAACACTATCCATCCCTACGTTAAGGGAGAGAACCCCTCTTTCCCAGTACATACATGTGCACTGTGGACATTTGTATGCTACCGTAACCCAGTAGTGGGTGATACAGAGGGAAGGGTTAGAAGATGGTTGGTTACCCTGTAGCTGTTACCTGTAGGGAAAATGTTAAACTAAGTCAATTGTGCTCATGATTTGCCAGCCTGGGATCATAGACTATAATAGACTATAGTAGTACAGAGCCTGGCTTTGAGTTTGAGCCACCACCAAGTGTTAGTGATGATGCCCGTTCAAAGGGATATATTAATATATATATATATATATATATATATATATATATATTATATATATATATATATATATATATATATATATATATATTATATGTACATTTTTCTCTGAGTTGACATTAGTACTGACTCAGGGACTGACTCCTTGCCCCTCAGAGTCCTTGGGATGAGACTGTGTTAAACTGTTCAAACCTTGTGACCACATGCAAGCAGAAATCTTGTGTGCAATTTGCAAACCTGTTCTACCTTTCAGAAGAGTAGGCCATTCATGAATGCCAGTGAGAAAAGATGACAAGAGCTTTTTTGTGTGTGTGGTAAAATTGCATGCACACAGTGTCACATATTAATTTACAAACCATCCACCACATGGTTTAGCTAAGTGGTTAAGACCGTTTGACTTCAATCGCATGGGGTCCATGAAGTCCTGGGTTCAAGTCTTGGCAGTGTCTGGTGAATTGAAGTTGAGGATTTTTATGATCTCCCAGGTCAACTTCCAGCCAGTGCAGTGCAGACCTGCCAGTGCCTTAAAATTGCCTTCGTGCACAGTACACTGCAGATTCGTGGTCAAATAATCCATACTGTGAAAGATCCGGTATTTCGTGTCTGTGTTCTGTGGGTTTACAGAAACGCAAACATACCCAGCATACATCTCCGAAGTTGGAATGCAGCGCTCTACTTTCAATGTTTCATGGCGGACAAAAACTGTTGAACATAGTCACAATCCCACCATCGGTGCAGGCATTGGTGAACCTCGGAGCTCTAACCAAGGAACAAAATCAAACGAAAAACAAAAAAACGACACCATCCCTGAAGTCGGAATGTGGCTACCTTGTTAACGGTGGGTCACAGCGCGCAAATCCAACATCACTCGGTCAAGAGTGCTAAAGTTAGCGCCCTGCCCCTTCCTTTTAGTTTTACCTTGTCCAAGGGCGGTCAGTTCCTGCTGTAATAATCAGCACCAGCTGGGATGGGATGGATAGCAGCTGAGAGCAGCTGAAAGTGGGGGAAACTGACAGCTGTGGGGTCAAAATGGTTATGGCGTCAGAATATTGACAAAATCTTTCCATTGGTGAACCTTGGAGCTCTAGCCGAGGAATACACCCCCCCCCCCCTCCCCCAAAATATATAAGGTAAAGGTAAAGGAGTCCCATAACCTATAAGGTCGTAGGGGAGCGAGGCGTCAGAGACCTCACTTCTCTAGGGGCCAGCATATTGAGGGCGGCGCCCATCTCCTCTCCCTCACTGCTTTACCTTCCCTGACCTAAAGAAGGCAGGTACCCATGTACAGCTGGGTGAACTGGGGGAACTGTACTGAAGCCAAGGCGCGCAAACGGTCACCCATCCAACTGGTAACCACGCTCGACGCTGCTTAACTTGACTGGGGGAAAGCGAGTGCTCCGACCACTGAGCTATCCTGTATATATATATCTATGTATAATATATGATAAATATAATATACACAAAATGGGTACGTGCCTCTTTAGCAGTTTAGGGTCAGGGAAGGTAAAGCAGTGAGGGAGAGGAGATGGGCCCCGCCCTCCATATGCTGGTCCCTGGAGAAGTTGAGGTCTGATGCCTCGCTTCCCTACCACCTTATAGGTTATGGGACATCTTTACCATTACTTTATGTGTGTGTGTGTGTGTGTGTGTGTCACTGTGTGTGTGTGTCACTGTGTGTGTGTGTGTCACTGTGTGTGTGGTCATGTGTGTGTGTGTGTGTGTGTGTGTCAGTCACTGTGTGTTGTGTGTGTGTGTGTGTGTTTTGTGTGTGTGTGTTGTGTGTGTGTGTGTGTTGTGTGTGTGTGTGTGTGTGTCAGTACGTGTGTGTGGTTGTGTGTGTGTGTGTCACGTGTGTGTGTGTGTGTGTTGTGTGTGTGTGTGTGTGTGTGTGTGTGTGTGTGTGTGTGTGTGTTGTCAGTCACTGTGTTGTGTGGTGTGTGTGTGTGTGTCCTGTGTGTGTGTGGTCAGTCACTTGTGTGTGTGTGTGTTGTGTGTGTTGTGTGTGTCAGTCACTGTGTGTGTGTTGTGTGTGTGTGTGTGTTGTGTGTAGTGTGTGTTTGTTGTAAGATGGTGTTTCGTCATGACACATGGCCATATAAATGTGTGATTCACAAGAGGATGGTTCGCTCATAAGCTGGTCGTGAGATATAAGGCACAAACGGTGAAAGGCATCCTTACCTCAGAGCGACGATATCCACTAAGTGAAAAGCGATCCGTTTCCCAGCAGCCCACACTCGCCGCTGCTGCTGTCGCCATCGTCGCCCTCCTCCTTCTTCTCTCCTGCCTCCTGCGATTTCGATCATCAGGGCTCCCACCAAGCTCTGCAGAAAGCCTTCTTCGGTCTGAAGCAGCGACTGGATGACTCCAACTCGCAGAAAAACGTTTTGATTCAGAAAGTCAGGAGGCTGGAATCGGCGCTTGATAGCGCTGCTGGAAGAGGTGAGAGAGGGAGAAGAGAGAGCAGAGGGAGGGAGGGAGTGGGAGGTGGGAGGAGGGAGAGAGAGAGGAGAGAGAGAGAGATGAGAGAGAGAGAGAGAGAGAGAGAGAGGAGAGACTCAGACAGACGGACAGAAAACAGAGCTATGCAGACAGACAACAAGATGAGAGAGAGAGTATTTGAGATTGTGTGTGTGTGTATACAACACAATGGTATTTGTTATTTTGTGTTTTATTTTTGTGTGTGTATGTGTGTTGCATGTGTGCATGTATATAATATTATGTGTTTGTTACTCAGAAAGAGACAGAGACAGAGAGACTCGGACACAGAGCTCTAGACAAAGAACTCAAACTCGAACTTGAAAGATTTATTCACAAAAAGGCCATTGGCCCATACATGAAGGGGGGTTGCCAAACTGCTTAGTATTTCAGTGAGAAAACTAAGTAACACAAAAAACCAAAATGTTATTGTATACCCACAACCACCACAATAAAAATAAGTTTAAAAAAAAATATGACTTCAGTCGTTAAGAAACCAAGATATCTCTTATTCTAAAAGCTTTACACAAATATAAAGCAAGGCTGCGCACAATCTCAGGGTGACTAAACGCCATGAGTAGACAGAATCTAAATCAATTAGGCTTGTCTACTTACTTTACCGGAATGAAATTTCTGTTTAAAAACCTTCAAATACGGACACCCAGCACAAATGAACTATCTTCACCTGTTGCTTACATAATGGGAGACAAAGGGAGCGAAGAGTTTACAAGAGGAAGGAAGAAGAAGAACTCGAATATTTAATGAGGGTATGGATAAGCCATAAGGCTTTTTACACACAGGCTCTCATGAAAATTGAAAACAACAGAAAAAATCAATTTAATTAATAAACAAAGAAAAAAGGGGAAAGAGAAAAGAGAGAAGAAAATAGAAAGAGATAGAGAGAAGAGAGAACAAAAAGACACAGGCAGAGAGAACGCACAGAGGGAGAGAGATCAAAAAGAGGAGAACTAGACATTCAACAAAGAACGGGACAGACAGAATTTTGGCATCGCTATCTAATCGATGCATGCACCGTTCCTCTTTATTTTGCGTGGCCACACACCTTCAGGTGGATCACCTGCACCATGGAGGCAGCGGCAGGCAGCGGCGGTGTGTGGTGGGGGGAACGGACCAAGCTGCAGGAAGGGGAGGCAGAGGCGGGCCGGCAGCTGCAGCAGGGCGGAGGAAGGCTTCGCCACAGCCTGCAGACAGCTGGCAGGCCAGGGTCCGACAGATGAAACAGGGGCACAACCGGCTGCTAAAACCATCCGTCGCTGCTTCAACAACACATCCCTGCTGCTGCATCTCACCACCGTCTTAAAAACCCTGTCTGCTTCTCACCCAGCCCTGTCTGCTTCTTCACCCACCTGTCTCTTCTCAACCATCCCTGTCTGCTTCTTCACCCATCCCTGTCTGCTTCTCACTTCCATCTGTCTGCTTCTTCACACCCGGCTGCTTTCACCCACCCTGTCTGCTTCACCATCCCTGTGCTTCTTCACCCATCCTGTCTGCTGTCACCCATCCGTCTGCTTCTCGCCCTCCTGTCTGCTGCTTCACCCAGTCTGCTTCACCATCCCTGTCTGCTTCTTCACCATCCCTGTCTGCTTCCCCATCCCTGTTATCTTCACGTTCCCCTCCCCCAACTTTCACTCCTGATGTATCAGGTGCGTGCACGGCTGTCTGCTTCACCCATCCCCCCACTTTCAGCTCCTCTCAGCTCCTCTCCATTCTGTCCCATCCCGGCTGGTGCTAATGATAGTAGAAACTGACCGCACTTGGGACTTGGTAAAAGGCAGGTCAAGTCAAGCCAAGTCAAGTCAAGTCAAGTCAAAAACGCTTTAATTAATTGATCATCCCATGAAGGGCAATTACGATACTGACAGGCACGTTGATACGTGTGATTATTATCTCGAAAGACTCGAGAAAGCTATGTTTCATGTTGGTACGAACATTCCGAGATAACTTGAAAGAAAAGTATCATCACACACGCACACACATGCGCACACGCATGTACACACTCGCATGCACGCACACACGCACACACACACACACATGCACACACACACACATGCACACACCATGCACACTAATTTTAACTCTGACCCTGGACCCTTGACTGAGTTATGCTGGATTTGTGTCACACATGTATGGGAATTTGTCTACAGGTAGATGGATGGATGTATATGTTATGTACATAAAATAATAAATAATCATGTATGGAATTTATATAGCGCTGAATCTTGTAAAGCAACAAATCAAAGCGCTCAGATGACTTTTTTTTTTTTTAAATCAATGACAATGGAATAAGCACTCATGTGCTTTTTTTTTTACATCCACTCCCCGTGTGTATGCGGTTTTGTAAATTTTGTCATCTGTTCCCACTGGCACACAATGGCCTACTCTTTCGAAAAGCGGAACAGGATTTAACATGTGCACAAGATGTTCTGCATGCGTTCGCACACGGAGCCTCTGTTTAGTTTCATCCGAAGGATATATACATGTATACCTGTGTATGTCTCTGTAGCCTGAAATGATAAGCATTATATATATATGCAGGCAGGCAGGAATGCAGGCAGGCAGGCAGGCAGACACATTCAATTTGGTGTAGGTGGATCGGGATCTGGAGGTAACAGCTAACTCACCTGCCTAGGAAACGAAAAGTCCAAGTTCGATTCCTGTTTGTGTCTGAAACTCCCCCCCTTTCCCCATCTACTATAATATACTGTGAGTGGTGGTTTGGGTGCTAGTCTTTTGGATGAGACAATAAACTGAGGTCCTGTGTGCAACATACATTTTACTATTTTTAGCGCACATAAAAGAACTCAAGGCAATGAGAGTTGTCCCTGGCAAAATTCTTTAGAAAAAGGAAAGGGAAGCGAATAAACATGAAGACAGGAGAAGGGAAAAAAATATAATGGGTGGCGCTGCTCATGTTGGTGACATGTTCTCCCCAGGGGAGAGCATCCCAAATTTCATGCAGAGAAATCTGCCATGACTTACTACTGTATACAGACTTCTCATGGGACGGGACAGCTCAGTGGTCAGAGCACTTGCTTTCCCCCAGCTAAGGTTAAGCAGCATAGAGTGTGGTTACTAGTTGGATGGGTGACTGTTTGCGCGCCTTGGCTTCAGTACCGTCCCCCAGTTCACCCAGCTGTAAATGGGTCTTTAGGGTCAGGGAAGGTAAAGCAGCGAGAGAGAGGAGATGGGCGCCGCCCTCAATATGCTGGCCCCTGGAGAAGTTGAAGTCTCTGACGCCTCACTCCCCTACGACCACACAGGTTATGGGACACCTTTACACATCTTAATTTTATACATGTACATTGTCACGCTTCTACTTAGCTGGAAAAAATGTTGGGGATTTGGGGGGGGGGGGGGGGGGGGGGGGGGTAAAAAGAAAAAGTAAGAACAATGCAGTCATTTTCTAACTTTTATCAGATATTTTGATTAAAAAAATGTTTTATTTTAATTGCTTCATTAGTTACAGATTTTTCAGTTTTATAATAAGTTTCTGAATAGAAATAGTGTGTAGATCGATACATTATTGTACAGATAAAGGCTGTGTGTGTGTGTGTGTGTGTGTGTGTGTGTGTGTGTGTGTGTGTGGTGTGTGTGTGTTTTCTGTTGTTGGTTTTGTGTGTGTTGTTTTCTGTGTTTTTTGTTGTTTGGTTTTGTTTATTGTTTGATTTTTTTACGTGCTTGGGTTTGTTTCTTTGTATGTTTGTTTGTGCTTTAATATTTTGTTGTTTATTTTCGTTTGTTGTTTTGGTTGGGTTTTTTTTGTTTTTTTTTTTTTTTTTTTTTGGGGGGGGGTGCATTCAGTTGATTTTTTTTCTTGTGTTCCTCAGCTAGAGCTCCTAAGTTCACCATTGGTGAGATTTTGTGAGTACATACATGCCACTGATTTTCCCACCATTTTAAAATTGTGTCCCACGCAGTAGGACCTTGGTTTATAATTGTAGTCTTATCTGAGGGATTTTCCGGGGAGTGGAGTTGGCACTGATGGTCACTCCACCCCTTGAACAGACTCCTCCGTGGTAGCTCACACCTGGGATCAATCCCAGAATTGACAGAAACCGCATATATACAGGGACTGGATGTAAAAAAGCACATAAGTGCTTATTCCATTATCCTCGATATAAAAGAATAAAATTAAAATTAAAATAAATCCCGGGCCATCAGATTATTCATGAGCGCAGTGACAAAATGAGAAATTGACCAGTTAAGTGTGGTAACGGCTAGGTGGCCAGAATGAGGGCTTGGGTATGTTCAAAACGCGTTTTGGCTGCACACCGGTATTAATTTGGGGGTCACGTAGTATCTTCTATAAAGTGGGAGTGGAAAAAAATGTTGGTGATTTTCACAGATTTTTTTAAGCATGAAAAAATGGACTGTGCACTTGTTTTTTTGGATTGAGGACATAGAGCAATACCAGGTAGTCACGAGAAAGTTGGAAATAACCATCAAATGAGGTTTGCCTGTATTCCTACAGCGTTGACCCCGCGCATGCATATTGCGGTAAGGAAGCTAGCAGACGACAAAGGACTGAGGGGGTACAGTGTTTGCTGAAAAATTAAACCATTTCAAACCTACCAAATTTGTTCAAAATCACATGAGTTTTGAGTCAGAGGCTAGTCTTTCACAAAAAGTGGTTTTTATTTCTGTGGATGCCTTAGTACGTGCGCTATGAATATAAAAGTTACATAGAAAAAGAAGGAAAAGAGTGATTTTTTAATAACGGTGTGCAGCCTGTATTTAAAGCAAAAGGAAACAAACTTACGCCTTAATATTGCAGTACAAGATAGAATAATGGCTATAGTTTTTTAATCAATCAAAATCTCAAAATCAACAGCCTGACCCCCACCTGCCTTTAATGGCTTCTCGTGGAAAAGTGGGTAAAGCGCAAAGTGACTCATTTCATGGTGGAACGTCACATTTCAGGGAAGTGTTTATAATGATGGCTTGACAAAAACAGCCATTTCCCTCCCCCAAAAACCCCAACATCCTCTGCAGACCAGTTTATTGAATAATCATAAAACTTACATCACCAGCATTAATACGTAGCGGAACTTTGCGAAGCAGTCGAGTCAGTAACACTGCACACATCAGTTTTAGCTCTAGACAAAGCATAAAAACTACATTAAAAAACAAACAAACAAGGAAATCTTGCATTGCATACCGCTTACATCACAGCAGATTTCTGTGTTGTGGGAAATTTGGGCTGAATTTCCTGGGGAGAGCACATTGTTGCTAATACAGCATTACTCAATTTTTTTTGTTTTTTTAAACATTTGTTATTGTTCTGCCTGCTGAAGTAATTTCTTTTGTTATGAGTGAGGTTTTTATCTGAACAGAATTTTGCCTAGGAAGACTCTCTTGTTGCCGTGGGTTATTTTAGTGATCGTAGGGCTTGTTTTTCTGTTAATCTTTTATCAGATGTGAGTGTTGTATTAGTGAGTCTTGGAAAAGTGAAAGAAAGCGACTGTTGCAATTTGCTGTCATGAAGAACACGTCAGCAGGTGAAAATTTGAACAATAAAATTACGAATAGGTCTTTTTTATATGTATATATATATATATATATATATACATATATGGTTGTTATGCTTTCACTTTGTGTGGTATATATAGAGAGAGATATTGATATAGATAGATATATATATGGATAAATGTGTTTTTAGAAGATTTGATTTAAGAATACCTTCTCCTGTAGCTCTTATGAAAAATGAGAAAACAACTTTAAGTTAGTCTGCCTTAGAGAAGAGCTGACCAAACTCAAAAAGTTTTTTGTTTTTTTTAAAACCACCACCACCACCACCATCCCCCCCTCCTCCCCCACACCCCCCCCCCACCAAAAACAACAACAACAAAACCCCCAACCCAAAACAAAAACAAACAAACCACTTACAAATTACAAAACAACAAAAGTTGCCATGCATTAAGGAAGAAGACACATGGAGGAAGGAATCTTTCGGATGAGACTATAAACCGAGGTCCCGTGTGCAAACGCACACAGAGAACATCTTGCGCGCACACGTCATGGGAGATGTTGATTCCCCCACCCCTACCCCCACCCCCTCTAGAAAGCTGAAGAAAAAGGATGTTTTGTCAGATAGACGGCTTGAAGGTTTTTCCTTTTCCTTTTTATTTTTTATTGCCAACTCCTTCTTTTCTTCCTTGTTGGTCTGTTTTATTTAGTTCACTGAACTTCCTTCTTCTCTTTTCTTTTCTTCTTCTTGTTGGCCTCTCGCTTCTTCTTCTTCTTCTTCTTCTTCTTCTTCTTCTTCTTCTTCTCTTCTTCTTCTCTTCTTCTTCTTCTTCTTCTTCTTCCTCTTCTTCTTCTTCCTCTATTTCTTCTTCTTCTTCTTCGTCCTTCTTCTTCCTCGTCTTCGTCTTCTTCTCTTCCTCTTCTTTCTTCTTCTCTTCTTCTCTCTTTTGTGTTGGTGTGTGTGTGTTGTTGTTGGTGGTGGTTTCCTGTGGTTGACACATGTTTTGTTTTTGGTTTATTGTTCTGTTTGGGGTTTTATGTGTGTTGTGTGTGTGTGTGTGTGTGTGTGTGTGTTGTTGTGTGTGGTGTGTGTGTGTGTGTGTGTGTGTGTGTGTTTGGTGTGTTGGAAATTGTTTTTGGTTTGTTGGACTTTTTTTCCAGGGGGGGAGGGGGAGGGGTTTGTGTATACATGTGTGGGGGTGGGGGCGTGGATGGGGATGGAGTGTGTGTGTGGTGGTGGTAGTGGTGGTGGTGGGGTGTGTGTGTGTTTTTCAATTTATTCTTTTATATCAAGGATAATGGAATAAGCGCTTATGTGGGTTTTTTTTTATATCCAGTCCCCGTGTGTATGTGGTTTTGTAAATTCTGACATCTGTTCCCACTGGCACACAACGGCCTACTCTTCTGAAAAGCGGAACAGGGTTTATCGTGTGCTCAAGATGTTCTGCGTGCGTTTGCACGCGGGACCTCGGTTTATAGTCTCACCTGAAGGACTTTTTGGGAGAGTGGTGTGTGTGTGTGTTGTGTGGTGTGTGTGGTGTTATTGTGGTGTGTATGTGTTGTGTGTGTGGGTGGTGGTGTGGTGTGGGGATGTGTGTATTTTGTAAATTTAGGTGTGTGTGTGTGTTGTATGTGATGTGGTGTGTGTGTGGTGTGGTGGTAGTTTGTGTGTGTGTATGTATGTATGTGATGATTGCATGCATGCTGTGTGTGCTTGCTTAACACTTGGACCATTTCCAAAAAAAGGAGAAGGGGGAAGTAGAAAGACATGCTTAAATTGCCCCTCTATCCAAACCAGCGGGTGCCAACTGTCCACTTTTCAACCCCACACCCACACCCACACCCACTCCCTCCCACTTCCCACCCCCCCTCCCACCCCACCCCACCCCACCCCACCCTCTTATTTCTGTAACCCCAATTTACTTCCTGTTTGGTATTCATGAGTACTATAAACCAAAATTTTATGTGATCAAAACAAAATGGCAGCAACGCATAAAATATACGAGTACAATGCTCCGTCTTTTAAGCTATATAGTATAAAGAGTACTAGAAAAGAGAACACAAGGCTGCATTTGAACTATATCACATTGTAGCCTGTTGATGGAAAAATAAGGTAAAGCTGTGTAACTTGTTAAGACTGAAAATATCAGGGGGAAAAGGGAAGCAAACTATTGAAAAGGGCAGATGTATGAACTATAAAGATGAGTACATGTATCCGTGCAAGGTTATTATATCCCATTACCCTGCCAAAGCCTACAACCTGTGTGTGTGTGTATAGGTGTGTACATTTGAATTTTGTTTAAGCTTTTGATAGTTATTGGCTGCATGACTCTGTAAGAATATGTTGAATGCAAGCGCTCTGATTTGTCTTTGCAAGATATAGCACTATACAAATTCCATGTATTATTATTTATTATTATTATTATCATGATTAAAACAAGGTGTGGTGATGCCCACACCAGGAGAAATGATTGAAGCACAGGTCTCTTATATTTGGTGCTTGTTGTTGTAACCTGAGAATGCAGACTTGTAACACACAGGCATGCGTGCACACACACATGCATGTACATTTACATGCATGCTTGCACACACACATGTATACATCATACAAACACACACACAGACATATGATAGGGACATGCGCATACACATTTTATATTGACATGCACACACATACACAAACACACACAGTGACACACACACATATGCATGCATGCATGCACACACACACACTCCAACACACACACACCACAATACACATAGAGTGTCACACACACAGAGCATATACAGCACTAAAAGTCTTACATCATACATGTATCCTTATTTGCTCATGACATTATGTAACACCTGCACATATGTACAGGATTGTATATTGTATATTCTCATCTTCATATGGGCCAGATGTGCTGTGAAAACTGAAATAAACCTTTATTTCTTCACACACACACACTCTCCTCTCTCTCTCTCCTCATCTCTCTCACACACACACACACACCTACACACACACACACACTCTCTCTCTCTCATACACACAGACAAACACACACACACATGCAACACCACACACACACACACACACACTCTCACACACACACACACGCACACTCTCTCTCTCTCTCTCACACACACACAAACACACACACAACACACACCACAACACACACACACACACACACACACTCACACACGCACCCCATGCATGCACGCATGCACACCACACACACACAAACACATTCATGTCTAATTGCACAACCGTGAAAAGACGTAAAACAAAATTGAGTGCACACACATAATGACATGTGCTTCTCTCTCTCTCTCTCCTTCTCCCTCTCTTCTCTCTTCTCTTCTCTCTCTCTCATCTCTCTCTCTCATCTCTCTCTCTCTCTCTTCCCACTCTCGCCCCCCCTCCTCTCTTCTCCTCATTTCCTCCCACTCTCTGCCCCCCCCTTCGTCTCTCTCATCTCCCTCCCTCTCTCTGTCCCCCCCTCTCTCTACTCTCTCATTCTCCCTCCCCTCTCTGCCCCCCCCCTCCTATCTCTCTTCTCTTCTCCCTCCCTCTCTCTGCCCCCCCCCCCCTTCTCTCTCTCATTTCCCTCCCTCCCTCTCTCTGCCCCCACCCCCCTCCTCTCTCTCTCTCATTCTCCCTCCCTCCTCTTCTGTCCCCCCCCCCCCCTCTCTCTCTCTCTCTCATTTTTTCTCCCTCCCTCTCTCTCTCCCCCCCCCTCTCTCTCTCTCTCTCTTTTTCCCTCCTCTCTCTCTCCCCCCCCCTCTCTCTCTGCCACCCCCCTCTCTCTCTCTCTCATTCTCCCTCCTTCTCTCTTCCCCCCCCCTCTCTCTCTCATTCTCCCTCCCTCTCTCTGTCCCCTCTCTCTGTCCCCCCCCCACTCCCCTCTCTCCTCTCTCTCCCTCCTCTGTCCCCTCCTCTCTGCCCCCCCCCCCCCCCACCTCTCTCCTCTCTCTCCCTCCCTCTGTCCCCCTCTCTCTGTCCCCCCCCCCCCCCCACTCTCTCTCTCTCTCTCTCCCTCTCTCTGTCCCCTCTCTCTGCCCCCCCCCCCCACTCTCTCTCTCTCTCTCCCTCCCTCTGTCCCCTCTCTCTGTCCCCCCCCCCCCCCACTCTCTCTCTCTCTCTCTCTCCCTCTCTCTGTCCCCGCCCCCCACTCTCTCTCTCATTCTCCCTCTCCTCTCTCTGTCCCCTCTCTCTGTCCCCCCCCCCCCCCACTCTCTCTCTCTCTCTCTCCCTCTCTCTGTCCCCTCTCTCTGTCCCCGCCCCCCACTTTCTCTCTCTCATTCTCCTCCCTCTCTCTGTCCCCTCTCTCTGTCCCCCCCCCCCCCCACTCTCTCTCTCTCTCTCATTCTCCTCCCTCTCTCTGTCCCCCCCTCCCCCCACTCTCTCTCTCTCTCAGTAGAGTCCCCTTTGTGTTGGGCTGGGTGGCAGGGCCATTTTTATTTTTATCAAAAAATAGATTTGTGTAGACGATGCAAACTGCAGAAACCCACACTTCTTCTTCTTCCTTTTTTGTCATGTTTCTCCCAGGGGAGGTTTGACATTGATGAGCCTTCTCCATCTCTCTCTCTGTTTTGAGCTTCCTCCTTATTTATGCCCCTTTCTCTAAGATCATCTGCAATACAGGCAGCCCAGGTCTTGCTAGGTCTTCCCTTTGGTCTCTTTCCATCCACTACGAAGTTCATTGCTCTTTTTATGATGTGGTGGTCTGCTTTCCGTTGAACGTGCCCAAACCAGCGCAGTCTATTGGTACTAGCTACAGACTGCAGAAACCCACACTGCGTTTGTTTAAATACTATTTATAGCTGTCTGTTGTGTATAAATGTATACATGTATGTTTGTGTGTGTAAGTGGGTGGATATAAACTATGATGAGTTATTCCTGTTGTATGTGATAATTTGTAATTCTACCTTCCTGCTGGTGGGGCTGTTGCCTTATGCAATAAATTTTTATCATTATTTATGTTATTGTTTTTATTCTTGTATTTCGAGGATAATGGAATAAGCTCTTGTGTGCTTTTTTTTTACATTCACTCCCCGTGTGTATGCAGTTTTGAAAATTTGTCATCCGTTCCCACGAGTACACAATAGCCTACTCTTCCGTAAAGCAGAACGGGTTTTAATGTGTGTGCTAGATGTTGTGCATGTGATCGCACACAGGACCCCGGGTTATATAGTCTCATCTGGAGAACTTAAAAACGGTTTGATTTGTTTTTACAAGATACAGTGCTTTATAAATTCCAAGATTTATTATTATCATTATTATTACAATATTATTATTATTTTTGTTGTTGTTATCATCATCATCATCATCATCATCGTCGTCATTATCGTCATCATCATCATCATCATCATCATCATCATTATTGCTCATTCTTCCGGGTCTACTCTGCTGTTATATAACTTACAAATGTGTATTTTTATATTTTTATTTCATATCATGTGGGCGGAGGGGGGCTGCAAGATAGCCTAGTGGTTAAACGTGATCTAACAGCACAGGATTGAGACACCCATTCAAGGGGATTTTTTTTCTCCCTGAAAGTTATCATCAGTGCCGACTTCATTCCTCTGACACAGCTGTCAGTTTCCCCCACTTTCAGCTGCTCTCAGCTGCTGTCCATTCCATTCCAGCCCAGCTGGTGCTGATTACAGCAGGAACTGACCACACTTGGACTTGGTAAAAGGAAGGGGCAGGGCGCTAACTTTAGCACTCTTGACTGAGTGATGTTGGAGTTGTTTGCTGTGCTGAGTCCTTCAGATGAGTCTGTAATTATATATTAAACTGAAGTGCCGTGTATGAATGCACTCAGAACATCTTGCACACACATTTAACTCTCGTTCCACCTTTCGGAAGAGTAGGCCAGCACATGCCAGTAGGAAAAGATGACAAAAATTGTTTTTTTTTTAAAAAACCCGCATACACACCGATGTGTTTATTACAGGTCATTCCTGAAGTCGGAATATGGCTACCTTAATGGTGGGTAAATGGTCAATAGCATGCACAAAATCTTAGCACTGGGGAACCTCATACCACTTTTAAGTCACGGCAGATTTCTCTGTGTAAAATTCGGGCTGCTCTCCCCGGGGAGATCACATCACCACAAGAGCAGCGCCACCCTTTATCTTTTTTTCTTTTTCCTGTCTGCAACTGTATTTGTTTCCCTATCAGAGTGGCTTTTTTTTCTAACAGACTTTTGCCAGGGACAACTCTCTTGTTGCTGTGGGTTCTTTTACATGCGCTAAATAATTGTGTGTAACACAGGGGACCTCGGTTTATCATCTCATTCTAAAGACTAGCACCCAGACTACCGCTCATGGTCTAATGGATGGGGGAAAAGTTTTGGGCACAAGGGGATCAAACCCAGACTCAGACTGAACCTGGACTCTTCGCTTTCTAGGCAGGCGCGTTACCTCTAGACCACCGATCCACTGGGAGGTTTAGCTGAAGAATCATCATCATCATCAGACCCGTGACCTTGGCGGTCGTGGGGGAGACACGAAAGACGATGCCGTGGTAAGCCTCATCCATCCATCTCGGTCCTCGGCTCTGCGCAGTAGTGCCGAGTCATTCATCCTGGTCCATTCTCTGATGTTGTCCATCCATGACTTGTTCTGTCTTCCCCTCTTTCTGCCACCTTCGAGTGTTCCCTGCAGTACTGTTTTGGGCAGAGTGTTGTGGCGGGTGACGTGGCCGAACCATGTCAGCTTTTTCTTCTTGACGATGGTGAGAAGGGGTTCCTGTGGACCTGCCAGCTGTGTTATTTGACTCTTGACAAATTCATGGGTCTTTCGTTCTCTCCAGGATATGCCCAGTAGTTTTCTATGGCATTTTGTTTCAAACGACTGAAGAATAGAGAGAGATAAAATTACAGCAATTTATATTATATTTCTTTTCTTAATTATTTCTGTCCTGTCTCGTGACAGGAAAAGCTTCAGGAAAACGACAACATGAAGCAGGAACTGGAAACAGCCCACGCCCAGATCGCGCGGCTGGAGGAGGAGAAGACGACTCTGCAGGAGAAGTACGAGGACGAGAAGCAGGAGAAGGAGGGGGCGCTGCGGGCGCTGGACGACCTGACGCAGAAGTACGAGGGCCTGCAGCTGGAGAAGGAGAGGATGATCAAGGACGCGGCCATTTTGCACAACTCCTTGCGGAAAGTGAGTCTCCGGGGTTTGAGTGGAGTCGAGGTGTCTGTCTGTGTGTGGGAGGGGGGAGGGGGGGAGGAGCAGGGGGGGGGGGAGGCAAGGGGGGCGGGGGGGGGAGGGGGGGTTGTGGAGGAAGGGGGGTGTGTAGGTGGTGGTGGTGAGGGGGGTGAGGTGGGGTAGGGGATGGTGGGGGGATGTAGGTGGTGGGAGGGGGTGTAGATGTGGTGGGGGGTGTAGGTGGGTGATGGGGGAGGGAGGGGATGGGGAGGGAGTAGGTGGGGGGTGGGTTACTGGGTCTGGAAAGTGAGTCCGGGGTTGAGTCGAGTCGAGGTGTCTGTGTGTGTGTGTGGGGCAGGGGGCGGGGGGGGGGGGGAGCAGGGGGGCGGGGGGAGGGTGGCGGGGGTTTTGGAGGAGGGGGGTGTGTAGGTGGTGTTGGGGAGGGGGTGAGGTGGGGTTGGGGGGGGAGTGTTGTAGGGGGGGGGGGGGGGGGGGGTTGTGGGGGGGGGGTTGGGGGGAGGGGTTGTAGGTGGGAGGGGGTGTAGGTGGGAGTGGTGGGGGGGGGTATAGGTGGGGAGGGGGAGGGTAGGTGGGGAAGGGTGGGGGTGTAGGTGGGAGGGGGTGTAGATGGTGGTGGGGGGGTGTAGGTAGGTGGGGGTTTGTCTGTGGTGAGGGGGGAAGTAGGTGGGGGGGGGGGGGTGTAGGTGGGGGGGGGGTTTAAAGGGGTTTGATGGTGGGGGAGTGTGGGTTGGGGGGGGGGGGTTGTAGGTTTTTTGGGGGGGGGGTGAGGTGGGGTGATGAGGATATAGGGGTTGGGGGTTTGGGGGGGGGGGGGGGGGGTAGGTGGGGGGGGGGGTTGAAGGGGGGGTTGGGGGGGGAGGGGTTTGGGGGGAGTAGGTGGGTGGCTGAGTGGGGGGTGGGGGGGTTTTACTGGCTCTGTGTGTTTTTTTTTTTTTAATTTTTTAAATTTTAAAGGGATAATGGAATAAGCACTCGGTGTTTTTTTTAAAACCCAGCCCCCGTTTTTGCAGTTTTTTTCAATTTTGCCCCACCCTTTCCCAAAGGGGGAACCAATAATGAAAAAAATAATAAAATGAATGGAATTTTTTATGGGCCCTATATCTTGCAAAAAAAAAATCAAAGGCTTGCTTTACAAACATTACACAACCACAATCCCAAATTTAAACAGATTTGACAAATTAAAATGTACACAAATGCATGTGTAGAAAGTGTTACAAAATATATTGCTTCTGGGGGCACATGCATGTATGGGGTTTCAACAAGAAACCATGCATGGGCGACGCCCCCAAAACCCTACACACCCCGACAAAAAAATTCATGCACGGGTATAAAAATTGGTAAAAGGTTTTTCATTGTTTCTCTTTCTCTCTCTCTCTTTCTCTCTCTCTCTCTCTCTTCTTCCCTCTCCCTCTACTCCTCTCTTTTCTCTCCCCCTCTCCCCTCTCTCCTCTCTCCCCCTTTTCCCTCTCTCCCCCCTTTCTCCCTCCCTCTCCCTCCTTCTTTTCCCCCTACCCTCTCTCCCCTTCTTTTTTCCCCTTCTCTCTCTTCCCCCTCCCCCTTTTCCCGTCTCTCCCCCACTCCCCCCTCTTCTCTCTCCCTCTCTCTCCCCTCTCCCCCTTCCTCTCCCTCTCTCTCTCCCTCTCTCTCTCTCCCTTCCCTCTTTTTCTTTCCCCCTTCTCTCTTCTCTCCCTCTTTTCCTCCTCTTGTCTCTCTCCTTCCTCTCCCCTCTCTCTCTTCACCCCCCTCTCCATTTCCCTCTTTCCTCTCCCCCCTCTCTCTCTCCTCCTCTCCCTCTCCCTTCCCTCTCCCCCCCTCTCTCTCTCTCTCCTCCCCCTCCCTCTCTCCCTCTCTCTCTCCCCTCTCCCCCCCCCTCTCCCTTTTCCCTCTCCCCCTCTCTTCTCTCTCTCTGTCCCCCTTCTCCCTCTCTCCTCTCTCTCTCCCTCCCTCTCTCTCTCTCCCCCTTCTCTTCTCTCTCTCTCTCTCCCCTTTTTCCCTCTCTCTTTTCTCTCCCTCCCCCCTCCCCTCTTCCCCTCTAAATCTCTCTCCCCTCCCCTTTTCTTTTTCCCTCTCCTCTCTCTTTTCTCCCCTTCTCCTCTCCCTCTTTTCCCCCCCTTCTCTCTCTCTCTCCCTCCCTCTCTCTTCCCCTCTCTCTCCCCTCCCCCCCTCCCCCTTTCTCTCTCCTCTCTCCCCTCTTCTCTCTGTCTCCCTCCCCCTTCTTCCCCCCTCCCTTCCCCTCTCCCCTCCCCCTTCCCCTCTCTCCCCCTCCCTTTTCTCTCTCCCTTTCTCTCTTCTCCTCTCTCCCTCTTCTCTCCTCTCTCCCTTTCCCCTCCCCCTCTCTTCTCCCTCTCCCTCTCCCCCCTTTTTCCCCTCTCCCCTCTCTCTCTCCTCTCCCTCTCCCCTCTCCCTCTCCCTTTTCTCCCTCCCCCTTTCCCCTTTTCCCTCTCTCTCTCTCTCCCTCTCCTCCCCCCTCTCCCCTCTCCCCTCTCTCTCTTTTCCTCGCTCTCCTCCCTTTCCCCTCTCTCTCTCTTCTCCCCCTCTCTCCCCCTTTCTCCCCCTCTCTCCCTCCCCCCTCTCCTCTCTCTCTCTCTCTCTCTCTCTCTCTCTGTCTCTCCCCAAACCCAGGCCCACCATGAGCTGACCCTGTTGAAAAAGAAACAAGGGGAGGGAACTGAGGCGGTCAATGCGGTTGAACTTGCGGCCGAGGTGGCCTACATGCGCCACGTCATCAAGAACTTGAAAGATTTGGTGCTGGACCAGAAACAACGATTAGGTTTGTGTGTGTGTTGTGTGTGTTTGTGTGTGCGTGTTTGTGTGTGTGTGGTGTGTGGGGGGGTGATTTTGTGTGTGTGTGTGTGTGATGTTGTGTTGTGTGTTTGTGTGTGTGATGTGTGTGTGTGTGTGTGTGTTTGTGTGTGTGTGTGATATGTGTGTGTGTTGTGTGTGTCGTTGTGTGTGTTTGTGTGTGTGTGATGTGTGTGTGTGTGTGTGTGTCGTGTGTGTTTGTGTGTGTTTTTTGTCGTGTGTGTGTGTGTTTGTGTGTGGTGTGTGTGTGTGTGTGTGTGTGCGTGTCATGTGTCATGTGTGTGTGTGTCATGTGTGTGATATGTGTGTGTCGTGTGTGTGTGTGTGTTGGTCATGTGTGTGATATGTGTGTGTGCTGTGTGTGATTTTCGTGAGTGTGTGTGTGTGTATGTGTGTGTGTCATGTGTGTGTGTGTGTTGGGGGGGAGGGGGGTGCTAGTGTGGGGGGGGGGGGATGGGTAGTGTGTGTGTATGTGTGGGGGGGATGGGTAGTGTGTGTGGGGTAGGTTGGGGTAGTGTGTGTATGTGTGATGGGGATGTAGTGTGTGTGGGGGGAAGGGGTGGTGTGTCAAGTCAAGTCAAGTCAAGTCAAGTCAAAATTTTATTTCCAGATGGTACATTGAATAAGCAATGCATTTGCTTTTTTTCATCAAGCCATCTATCTAAGAACAAATTTCGTAATGATTATACTAAGACATTACATTATTGCATCATTTACCATTAAATTAAACCAGAAAAAAAAAAAAAGAGGAAAAATCGATAAGGAAATACATTGAAAATACAATTTACCACATATACATATACAGCCCCACACATACTCATGCACACCTGAGCGCGTGCGCGCTCACGTCCACACACACATTTAAATAAAAATGTTTTAAGAATTAAAAAAAGAAAATCATAAAATGTCAGGACAAACAAATTACTTCACTTACTGTTTCATCCATTTTTTCACGTTTATACTTTAGATGATACAGGACTAAAACGTTAGAAAATACTAGGCATTCGTCATTACTGACAATATTACCTTCAATGACCTCCCTCCTCTCCTCCTCGACCAAGCAAACGTGTGCTTTTTATGCGCATGTCAAGTCAAGTCAAGTCAAGTCAAAATTTTCTTTCCACATGGTACATTGAATAAGCAATACATTTGCTTTTTTTCATGTGTGTGTGTGTTGGTTGGTATGGCATGGTGTGGTGGGTTAGTGCATGTGTGTGTGTAGAGGGGGTGGGGTGGGGGGTAGTGTGTGTGGTGGTGGGGATGTGTGTGTGCACCTACATGCAGGGGTTCATCAAGAACTTGAAAGGCTTGGTGCCTGACCAGAAACAACAATTAGGGGAGGGGGGTAGATGTGTGTTGGTGGGGGGGTTGTGTGTGTGGGAGTAGTGTGTGGGAGGGGTGGGGGTGAAGGGGTAGTGGGTAGTGTGTGTGTGGGGGGGGGGGGGAGGGTGGTAGTGTTGTGTGTGTGTTTTGAGATTGGGGAAGAAGGATGTGTATATGAATTGGACAGAGAAGGGTGTGTTATGAGGGGAATAATTTAATGCATGAAGATGAGAATTCACTGAAAACATTTTTTTTATATCGGTTGTCAAAATTTGTTTACGTCATTTTTTTGGGGGGAAGGGTAGATGATTGTGACTTTGAAATTAGAAAAAAAACAAATTAACATCCTGAGCTGTATGTGTTATCAGTAAAGGGGTGTTGTAATGGTTCTCATGTGAGAAAAAAGTCATGATTATAGTGATATGAAAGCAAAGCTTATGTATACAGATACATACATACTCATAGTTATAAATGAGACTGCTGTGATATATAGGGACGGGATAGTTCAGTGGTCGGAGCACTCGCTTTCCCCCAGCCAAGTTAACCCTTCCACTGCTGGATATAATTATTGGCGCTCACAGGAATTGCACTTAAAACCAAGAATGTTTAGCGGTGGCTACCTTGTTCTGTTTTAGGGTTTTTACACGCTTATGATTAACACTAGATTGGTAAACCTATACATTTTTGGAAAGTAGAGACAATGTAGAATGTGATACAAAAACAAAAAAGACATTACCTAGTATGTAGCAGGAGATATCCCACAAATTGTATTGAAAAAACTCCCTGACAGGTAAGCCACCTCACCCTCTACTTTTCATCAACTACACCCCTTTCATGGCAGAGACACAGAACAGAATGAACAACAAGGCCAAGCAACATGTGTTAAAGGCATTAGAAGTGTGAGATAAGACTCCACTTCATTCATCCTCTTATGTTGGTCACTAGCCTATCACTTCCACAACTGACTCCTTTAGGGTGGTGTCAACAACATTCCTTTCCAGATCATCATCACTCCTAGTAACCCTAACCACACAAAGGACTGGAAGTTAGACACTTGAGGGACCCTACCAAGAGAAAAGGAGGCACTTTTCCCTAAAGCTACAATAATATGAACCTGATGTTGAACCTGACTTATGCAAGGCCATGATCGTGGCCCATGAGCTGTACGAGCTGTACAGGTTAAGCAGCATCAAGCATGGTTACCAGTTGGATGGGTGACCCTTTGCGCACCTTGGCTTCAGTACAGTTCCCCCACTTCACCCAGCTGTAAATGGGTACCTGCCCTCTTTAGGGTCAGGGAAGGTAAAGCAGTGAGGGAGAGGAGATGGGCGCCGCCCTCAATATGCTGGCCCTAGAGAAGTGAGGACTCTGATGCCTCACTCCCCTACAACCTTATAGGTTATGGGACACCTTTACCGTTATAACTGTAATGCTGAGACATGAAAAAGTAAGCAGATCAGCTGATATGAAAAGGAATATGTGTAAACAGGAATATATGTAAACTAGGTATGTGTAAACTGAAATGTGTGTAAACAGGAATATATGTAAACTAGATATGTGTGAACAGGAATATGATTGCGTAAATAGGAATTTGCACAAACAAGGATTTGTGTAAACAAGGCTCTGTATAAACAGGAACATAATGTACAAATGAGAGTATGCACAAACAGGAATATATACTATGTGCAACTATGAACATACATGTAAAACAGGAATAATATGTGTAAACAGGAATGTAGGGAAACAGGAGTATATACAATATGAATATGTCCAAACAGGAATGTATGTAAACAGGAATTTGTACAAACAGGAATGTGTACAAGCAGGAATATGTACAAACAGGAATATATGTACAAACAAGAATGTGTACAAACAGGAATATGTACAAACAAGAATGTGTACAAACAGGAATATGTCCAAACAAGAATGTTTACAAACAGGACTATGTACAAACAGGACTGTGTACAAACAGGACTATGCGTAACCAGGACTATGTGTAACAGGACTGACGTGTAAACAGGACTGACGTGTAACAGGACTGTAAACGACCGTGCAGGTAACTGCGGCAAGATGCTGTCCATGTCCAAGCCTTCCCTGACGCCCCCTGACCCCGGCCCCCTCAGGGAAGCGAACCCCACCCCTTGGAGCAGCAGCAGCCGCCCCCCCGCAGGCTCCGCCTCGGGCCAGAGCTGGGAGATGGTGAACGTCACCAGCTACCCCCCATCCCTCAACCCCCGGCAGCAGCAAGAGCAGCAGCAGCAGCAGCAGCTGAGGGCGATGCAGCAGCGATGCGTCACCTCTTCCTCCAGCGCCGTGCAGCCTGCCTGGAGCTCTGGCAGCGCGGTGTCTCACAACACCAACACCAACACCACCACAGCCCTGAAGCCGGCGGTGGAGGCTTGCAGGCCTCAGACGCTGAGCAACGGGCCCCCTGCGAAGGTGTGGGGCAGCCAGAGCGAGGTGCTGCAACGCCTCACCCCCAGCCACCAGCCCCTCCCGCCCAAAAGCAGGACGGACGTGCTCAAGGCCAGGCCGCAGGACTTTGTGGACGGCCACCTCTTCTTCCCGCCAGGCGTGCTGGGAGAGGAGAGGACCCCCCACCTCCCTGCACACCAGCAGCAGCAGCAGCAGCGGTGTGCTGCCGCCCTGTCCCCGGATCCTCTAGCGGGGCTGAACCAGCTGGGCGGAGGCGTGGCGGACTTGGTGCCGGACCTGACCAGCCCCACCCCAGCGCTCTCTACAGGAGTGCCGGCAGCAAACCACGCGCTGTTCGCGTCGCAGCTGACGTACAGCCCCCCCATGCTGGGAGTGGACGCGTTCAGCAACGGCAAGGCCTCCCCCTCCATGCACATCTTGAACCCTGGGGTCATGGCCGGGGCTCGCGTCATTCGCAACGACTCGGACAGCTTCGGCAGCAGCAGCCGGGGAGGAGGGATGGTGATGATGAATGCATCGTCTGCGAGGCAAGCGTTTTTGCCGTCTGCCCGCGCCGTCAGCACGGGACTGACCTCTGGCCTCAGGAGCACGACGACGGAACGCGGTTCACGGCGGCCATGTCGGAACTCGGCCCCATGGACGAGTCGAACTTCATCGCTCCGCTGCCCCCAGGCCTGTGATCAGCCCCGCCCAGTCCGCTCTCGACCGTCGGTGCCCAGTGTGCGGTCAGGATTTCTCGCACGTCGCCATGGACGAGTTTCAGATCCACGTCTTTGAGTGTTTCGACAACGCGGAGGAGAACGCCAGCGCCCCACAGACGTTGCAGGCAGAGAGCCAGACGAAGGAGAAGCGGGGTGGTGGTGGGGTGGGTGGGGGTGGTGGGGTTGGGGGTGGGGATCGCGTGTGCCCCATGTGTCAGAAGCGGTTTGCGGGGAGCACCACCCAGGCCTACTTTGAAGGTCACGTGCAGAGTCACTTTGAAGAGCAGAGTCGTGTGGCCGAACAGTTTGAGGTTTTAAACCTGAAAGAGTCGTAGACGTGTGAGGTTGGGGGGGGGGGGGTGGTGGGGGGGGTGGGGGTTGGGGGTTGGTTGTTTTTTTTGGATTACTGACTGGTATCATGTCGGTGTAGCTGGGTGTGGGCGGTTAATGCTGTACCTGGTGATGCCGACAGGTGAGAATTGACGTGTGTGTGTGTGGGTTAAGTGTGTGTGGGTGTGGATGTGTGTGTGTGTGTGTGTCATATATATTGTGATGTATCTCTAGTATTGTTTAGTCTTGTATTTTATTGTATTGTATCGTACTGTAGTGTGCTGTATTTTACTGTATTGTTTTGTATTGTATAGTATAGTATTGTACTGTGCTGTATAGTATAGAATTGTATCGTATTGCACAGTTATGGCTGATTTTTCCCTTGTGAAGTTCAGGCTGTTTTCCCCCCAAGAAAGAACGCATTCCACGGTACACATGCATGATTGTCCTGTTCCCTTCCCAGTGTCTAATATTTGTTTGCCAACAGGAGTGCGGTTTTCTACAGTAACTGCCATGGATAACTCTTGTTGCTGTGGGCTGTTTTACCTGCACTGAATTTTGTATTGCGTTCAGGACCTCAAGTTTTATTGTCTTGTCCAAACGACAAGCAACCAGATCATCACTTGTGGCACGAGTTACATCGTGAGACCTTGAATCATGGCCTAGAACTGTGGAACAAGAAGGGAAGACTTGTTTTGGACAAGATTTAAAACTAACTGCACAGTATCGCATTCGTACTCTTTCATTCCTGCACAGATGTATATACGCATCATAATGTTGTGAAGGTGCCATGAAGCAAGGATAAAGGCAGGGCAGGGAAAGAGTGGAACAACAATTCTCAGCAGCCACAATTCAATGTCCTTCAGAGGAGACTATAAACCGAGGCCCCGTGTGCGAACGCATGCAGAACATCTTGCCACACGTTAAATCCTGTTCCGCTTTTCGGAAGAGTAGGCCATTGTGTGTCGGTGGAAACGGATGACAAAATTGACAAAACTGCATGCACGCGGGGACTGGATGTAAAAAAGCACATGAGTGCTTATGCCATTATCCTCGATATAAAAGAATAAATAAATAGATAAATAGCAACTGGGGTAACAGAAGACTCGGGGGGGGGGGGGGGGGGGAGGAAGCCAACAGCTGGAAATTCATCTTTATTCAGGCCTCAGCATGACAATGGTGTGCAGGGATCATTCCGACCAACCCCAATACTAACTATCGCTTAAAAAAAAACACCCAAAAACCCCCACCCTATCGCTACCTAAAAACACAGAGTGTCGCACTTTTCACTGGCGTGTCCCAATTTAGAAACAGAATCCTGCGACAGAACTATGAGCATATGGGAGATAATCTGTCACACGAGATCTAGCGTACAAACAATTTGCGTTAAAGGGAATACATTTCAAATCATACCTCTCTCTCTCACACACACATGCACCCGGCTACAATATATGTGTACATGTGTCACTGTATACATATAGTTATACATTTTGTGTGCGTCTGTATGTGTGCATGCGTTTATTTGTATGTATGATTGTGTATTATAATGTAATGTATGTACATTTATGTACGTATGTAAATAAGTATTATGACATGCACTATAATGTAAATATCCAATATAATCCATGCATTAACTTAAAAAGAAAATGTTAGCATTCATTCAAGATGTTTTGACATTCGTTCACAATTTTTGTTATCCGATTCAGGCAAGAAAGGGTGTTTTTTTCCCCACAACTAATGATTAATTAATACATTAACAACATGATCTTTTCTTGAAAAGTATTTGATCTTCTTTCCAAAGTGTTTTTTTTTTCATAGTAGGCATCGTCAGTCTCGTAGTAAGACTATGAAGTTGTGCTCTAGCTGTTTATACTCCAGAGCGCAAAGCCTGGGTAAGTCAGTATGGAGGGCAAGCTGTTACCCATGCAGCAGACCCGCTCCTCTCCACGTTGCTGGAATGGTCCATTGGAAAGGCAATCGCCGATACACATGGTTCCAGTGCCGTCACAGGAATTGCCAGAACGATGCTGTCTACGGCTCTTAGATCCAACAGACCTCCAGGCAGAATGGGTTTTTAACGTGTGTGTAAGATGTTCTGCGTGCGTTCACACATGGGGTCTCGGTTTACAGTCTCATCCAAAGGACTTTTTTTTTCATAATTTATAACATAATAACAGAAACGACTTCTGATATATATTATATAAATAATTGCAGTTCTTAGGACCGTTTTACTATATGGACACATGTGCAACTTTTAAATTAATGTTTGTTGAAGATACCATGGTCAATTGCCTTAGTCACCTGTGCCTGATTTAATGTCTTGAGATGAAAATTCAATCAACACATTAGATTTCTGACGATACAAACTGCTCAAAAAAGAATCTTCAAATGTTTTGATTAATCATATCCAAAATAATCTGCATATTGTGAACAAGAATCATTATTATACTGAGACTTTAAGAATAGAAATTCACTAGTAAGCAGAAAAATGGTGTCTATTTTTGTTTCATTTTTAAGATTTTGATTGAACATTTTTGTTTTATGGAGAGTGTGTAGACATATCAGACATGTGATTAGAATTTGCCCATTTCATTTTAGATATTTCATTTGAAATATTTCATGTTACATTTTAATTTAAGATTGTTTAGTGGAAGGAAATCACTTATATCCAATCGTGATTTTATATAATTTTGAGGGAAAGAAGTGTTATCAGCTCACTAACTTGTTAAAGAGCAAAACAGATTTTAAGACTATAAGGAGCAGGGTGACAAGAATATTTTTGGCCCTTTGTTTTTAGTTTGTTTTGGGTTTTAATACATTTTCATTTAGGTTGCAAGATGTCACTCTAGCCTCTTCAAACACGTCTTTTTTTTAAAAAAGGATTAATCAGGCTGATTCTTTCCCAGACCTTGTGTTTTCTGTGCCACATCACTTTTCTTTGTTTAAAATTAAATACTATATGCCATGCTCTCTTATAAAACATAGTTTGATCATGGGGATGATGGGGCTCTTTCAGTGTAACAGCATCTCTCCTGTGTAGATATTCTTAGTCGAAGATTTCCCTTAAATTGCAGTTGTTCTAGTCATCATTTTATTTTATTTTATTTTTTTATACCACTTTAAGTAACGGCAGATTTCTCTGCATGAAATTCAGGCTGCTCTCTCTGGGGAGAGCGTGTCGCCACAAGAGCAGCGCCACCCTTTATTTTATTTTTTTCTGTCTGCAACTGTATTTGTTTCCCTATCAGAGTGACTTTTTTCTACAGAATTTTGCCAGGGAAAGCACTCTTGTTGCCGTGGGTTCTTTAACGTGTGCTAAATAATTATGTGTAACACACGGGACCTTGGTTTATCATCTCATCTGAAAGACTAGCACCCAGACCACCACTCCTGGTCTAATGGATGGGGGGAAAAGTTATGGGCCCAAACAGGGATCGAACCACTGCACTCTTCCGACCCAGACGTTTCGCTTTCTAGGCAGGTGGGTTACTCTAGCCACCGATTTTGAACAAATGTAAAAATGTAATGCTTTTAACACTATCACAAGAAAATTAAGTACACAAGCTTGTAGAAGGGGTTTTTTTGCACCAAATTTTGTTCAAGAAAGTTGTAATTCATGGTCATATCAAATTTATAAAAACAAACTCTTTTTGTTAATACTTTTGTAAAAAAAAAAAATCTTTTTGTTAATATTTTTTTTCAAAAAATTCTTTTTGTTAATACTTTTTTCTTCTTCATGAAATTAGGATAATCAAATTCAAAGACATAATATAATACATCCCTTCTTTGATAAAGATCACGTTTGGAAGATAAAATAAATTTCATCCTTTATTTCACCAAAAAACTTATTTTGAACCTTGTCTCTCTTCGGGTACCGGATAGCTCAGTGGTCAGAGCACTCGCTTTTCCCCAGCCAAAGTTAAGCAGCATCGAGCGTGGTTACCACTTGGATGGGTGACTGTTTGTGCACCTTGGCTTCAATATAGTCCCCCAGTTCACCCAGCTGTAAGTGGGTACCTGCCCTCTTTAGGGTCAGGGAAGGTAAAGCAGCAAGGGAGAGGAGATGGGTGCCGCCCTCAATATGCTGGCCCCTGGAGAAGTTGAGGTCTCTGATGCCTCACTCCTGTACGACCACATAGGTTATGGGACACCTTTACCTTTACCTTTAGTCTCCCTTCATAAAGGATATTCAAAACTCTTCCTGTTTTAA
>CM054159.1:31429099-31479099 GCA_028751875.1 Rapana venosa
CGAAAACCGATTCCAGGTTTTTTCTATTAATGTGTGTGTGAGAGAGAGAGAGAGAGAGTTTGTCATCACATTTTTTTTCAATAACAAAAACTCCACACAGTTCATGAATGAAATGCACCCCCCCCCCCCTTCCTTCCCCTCCTCCCCTCCCCCCCCCCCCCCCCCCCCCCCCCCCCCCCTATGACGTCAACAATTTCTATTATGAGTGAATTCTCACTGCAGGGACAGGCTGAATAAGAAGGCCTATCCACTCAGCGCGGAAAGGACTGAAAAAGACAGGAAAGGCATTTTGTGTTCTGACCCGCAAAGGCAAAGCTCACAATGGCGTCGTTTTACTGACAGTATATAAACATTCAAATTGTATATAGTTTATCGTGGCTGAAGAGTATAGGGCCTAGGCCTAGTGCGGTTAGTTTTTAAACATCCCTTAATATTGGTTGGTAAGCGTGTTATCAGTGGTGAGAGAGAGAAAAAGTGAAGAAAATCTTGTGATTGTATCAGTGACAGTGTGGTGGAGGGGAGAGGTGGGAGTGAGGAGGGGGCAGTAGCCATGCCGTGGCCAGACCGTATCCGAGGAGCCATCGTAGCTGCAAGGAAGGTAAGAATCTTGGTTGGGAGAGATTTCCAGCTGTTACCCCTTTTTCTGCTTTATAGAGAAAGTGATGTTGTGTGTGTGTGTGTGTGTGTATTCTTGTGGGTAGGGGGTCAGTGTGTGTGTGTGTGTTCTTGTGCTCAGGGTTTGTCAGTGTTCAAATTAAAACTTTTTTTTTTTTGATGGTACATTGAATAAGTGTGTGTGCGTGTGCGTGCGCGCGAGCGTGCGTGCTGTGTGCATACTGGGGATGAGCAGAGGAGGAGGAGATTAAAAAGTTACAGTTCTGATTTTATTCTTTCCTCCCATCATTTTGGTTGATGTGGCAGCATTCATCTGTTTGTTTATTTATCTATTTACTTTTTTGGTACTTAAAGATTCGAATCTTTTTGTTTATATTTTTTCTACCATACCATTATATTCTAATCGTATTCATAGCAAACGGGGCATTTTGTATGGGACTTTTTTCTGACTTTTGCCACACTTTGTAGTCGTCTCCCAAGATTCCATTTCTTGTCCAACTGCTTCAAAATGCATGGTGTCCTGATCACCATGCAAACATTGCTTTCCTGTACTACAGTGCATACACTGCTGGGTATTTGGGTGAGTGTGTTGTTCAACGTTCAAGAAAAGATGAACAGAATCCTTTGTCCATTTCAGAGTAGGCCATGATACGTATTTCCACGCCTCTGTCTGGTAGTTAGGTTAACAGAACGGAAATCCTAGCTTTTGATTAAAGGATAATATTGCTACTGCTGCTGCTGTCACTACTACTACTACTGAATATTTAGTATGACATAATTATACTTTCAGAAAAGCGCTTTGATTTGTTTTCCTAAAATATACCGTTGTAATATTCTATCATCATCATTATGATGATCATATCATCATCATTAAAACTGCTCAATGTGCTTTATATGAGTAGCCTACCTTCAGTTTCCAATTCTCTCCTTATCACTCACCTCCCCATCTTTCAGTCTCTCCTAAAGATAATGAATTCCAGGTGATCTGTGTATCAAGGCAAGGGTTTTATATTTGATGGTTTTAAAAGACAATTTGGTTAGCTAAACATCAAGTGCACACAGTAAGTCTGTAACTATTGCTAGAGAAACGTGGAAAATTCATGGGTTGGTTTTATTGAGGAGGGAACTGTACAAATTTTGAGTGGAAAATAAAAATCGTATAGTGTGGGTTTTTGTTATTGTTTTTGTTTTTAGGAATTATTAAAGTAAGCTACAAAGAAAGATGAGAATCTCTTAAACTTTCTGAGATTGAGCATTGGGGAATTAGACTGAAGTGAAATTGAGTGTTGAGGAATTAGACTAAAGTGAGATCGAGCGTTGAGGAATTAGACTAAAGCAAAATTGAGTGTTGAGGAATTAGACTAAAGCGAGATTGAGTGTTGAGGAGTGAGAATAAAGCGACTCTCCCTCCCTCCCTTCCTTTCCCTCCTCAGTCCTTCGATGAGACTATAAACCGAGGCCCGTGTTCGAAGGCATGCAGAACATCTTTATCTCCTTTATCTCTCCTTTCTCCCTCATCAATCCATCTCGAAGGGGGACCTGTAATTTATGTTGAATATTATGGGTAGTTTATTTACATCAACAGCAAGATAATATGTGTGTGTGTGTTTTTTTAAGGATGATACGAGGCTAGAGGTCCACAGATTCTGTTAGACAGACTGACAGACTGACCTACAGAATGATTGACTGACCCCAAGATTGCTTGGGGTCAGTCTCCAGTTTCCCTTCACATAATAAGTTAAACTGAATGGTGGGGAGGGTGGGTGTTGATGACTTGCATGACAACGTACCTTTCTATTGTTGGATGTTCCCCTGTTTAACAGCTTGGGGGGGGGGGGGGGATGTTGGCTCATCCAAAGTATGCACTTTATCACATAATCGAGAGACTATATGTACACTCTGGATGAGCTTGCATGCATGGCTGTTGTCAAGTAATAATAATAATAATAATAATAATAATGATGATGATGATGACGGTGTAGACGACAGCAACAATGATAATGATGATGATAATAATAATAATAATAATGATGATGATGATGATGACAATAACGATGATGATCAATGGAACTCATATAGTGCTATATCTTGTAAAGACAAATCAACTCGCTTGTACTTTGCCATAGAGGCAACCCTACCCCAGCTTTAGATGTTTTTCCTCTCTGTAATGGAGAGCACAGACTGTTATGCTATGAGCAATCTCATAGTGACATTGCAAAGTATACCAATATCTTAATGGAGTCTTAAGCACGTTGTTTACACCAATAACAGTAACTACAAGAGCTTTGGACCTGGGCCGGTTTTGTTTTACACACCTGCATAGAGATGTACCTTCAAATGCATGCATACACAGGTGTCTTCAAGCACAGGCCTGATGTCCAGTGTTAGTTAGCCCTGTTAATTATTAAGTCAACGTTGTTGGAATGGGGGTTTGTGTGTCACCGTTCATCGTAGTGTCTGTTTGCTTTCTGCCAGAGACGCCCAGACACTGACGACATGGACGATGACCCGCGGTCATCTGCTGACACCAGTGCCGAGTCCTGCACGCCCTCTTCAGCCAGTGACACAGCTGACCCCAGACATCTCTGGCCTGGTGCTGCTCACAGGGCAGTCAGCCAGGAGCATTCCTCCAAGGCCAAAGAGTCAGTCAACGTTCCGAGTTTCTGCAAGTGTTCACTGGCTCGACACAGAAGACTGGACAGAACCGCCAAGCAGATCTCAAGACTGAGCAGAGTACCAGTGTGGGCAGTGCTAAGAGCGTGCCCAGAGATAGCATTGGGGAAAGTTGCAACGAGAGCAAGACAGACAGCTCTGCTATTAGTTCATTTCAATCAGAAAACACCACTGGCAGTTGTTTGGATTTTCCTAATTCACTGACAAAGAATGGTGCAAATCAAGAAAGTGGTCGTTCACCTTCGAAAAGTCCATTCTCAGCTGGTTCTGAAAAAGAAGTGGAGGAGGAAAACGTGTGCAATTCCAGTGATGCCAGAGTAACCAAGATACAAGACAGACAGCAGCAATGTCTTACTGATGCACAGGAAACAAAGACCAACACTTCTGATGTGCTGTCAGCAACTCTTCATCCTGTTGGCTCCCCACATAGTCTGGCAGACAGAATTGACAGAGCTCAGAAGTATTGCAGGGCAATGCGGAGCGACATCACCAGCCTGTCAGCGCGATGTGACGTTTTGCTCACACAGCTGAAAACCACTAGGACTTACCTGACCTCGGTCCCACCGAGACAAACAAGTTCAACAAGAGACACTGTATCATCAGTGTCTCTGACAGGTGATGTGAAGCAGATATCATCTATGACCTGTCCACCCTCTTTGGTTCCAGATGCTACACTTTCAGATTCTTCTGCAGCTTTGACGGTCAAACCACACTCCAAATGTGATGGATTTGTTGCTGCGGCCAGTCCTCAGACTTCTCTGAGCATTTTAGAGCATGTTGAGGAAGAGTTAAGCTTTCGTCTGGACCAACTGACAGCGTACATTTCCAGCAATAAAGACACCAAAGGAGAGAAAGAGACTGTCGGACCATCACATTTTACCAAAGCCATTTCAGGGTCACCAGATTCTGAACCAGCTTCAAATTCAGCACAGCTTTCAACAGGAGTAGACCCTTGCAGGAGGAGCAGTGGAAACAGCTCCACCATCTCTACCTCCGTCATGTTGACTCCTCCCATGAGTGACGAGTCCTCTTCTGTGAACGAGGAGGACCTGGACAAACGACCGTGGTCAGAAATCCAAATCCTGAACCCAGTGAGTACATCACTGGCTGGTTCTGCAGATTTCATGGCCTCAAGTCCAGTCCTGCAGAGTCAGTTCTTGGAGTCAGACTGCGGCACTCCGGACATAGAGGCCTTGACCTGTCTGGAATCCTTCAGTGACTCGGGCAGACTAAAACCTATTATTTCCATAGCGGACGAACAATCTCTCCAGACTTCAGTGATGCTTCACACTCCCCCTCTCAGTGATCAATCTGCAGAATCAGAAAATCAGAGTTGCGCTGATGTCAATAGCAATGTCCTCAGGTCACAAGCAACCCAGCCTGCTATGACAGTTGGCCCAGGACAACACAGATATTGTGGCAGTGTAAGTTCTCAGTGTTCCTCAGAGTGTTCAGAGTCAGACTGGAAAGAAGACTACACAGACAGCTACTGGTCTTGTCCCTCCCACCTCACAGACCTTCAGGAATGGGATGGTGCTGCAGATGATCAAGAGGTGAACGTCCCAAAAGAACCTGTTTCACAGAGAGAGAATCAGAATGCCCGAAGCAAAGACAACACAACCAGCACAAGTGTCGCAGGCTCTGTGGCCAAACCTTGTCTGGATGATGCTGGGGAGGACAGAGCATGGTTTGCTACTTATGAGCCCGCTCAGAAGGTCTATTTACAATCTGAAATGCCACAAAAAATGGCACATGGTCTTTCAAATCTTCAGAATGGATCACAAAATCAGGAATCAAATGCAAACAGTTGCAAAGATGAAACTGGAAGCTGTTCAGAGCTCTGGTTGCAAGGTGAAGAAGAACCCAAACCTTTACGAAAATCACTGAATAATTCAAGCCCAGAAAACAACTGCGTACAAGACGTGGCTCTGGACGTAGTGGAGTTGCAGCGCACTGGTTCTCCAGAATGCCCACAAGATCTGTCTGAAAGTGATAACAGCAACAGGATGAAGTCGGCGCTGTCAAGGCCGCCATCATTTGCTCAGGCACTGTTGAAAACCCACTTCTCAACAAAGAAGCGACAGTTGGCCACAGGTGGAGTAGCCAACACCCTGACAGAAGCTAGCGCTCAAACTACTGCCAAGACAAGTCTTTCAGAAAAGGAAATTGTCAGCGTAGATAAACCTGATCGTGACCTGGTTCCTTGCATCTCAAACAGTCCCGCAGGGCAACAGAAGCAGACGACTAAAGGTGCAGATGCAGCTGTCGCATCCACAGCTATGTCACGAAATTCACAGCAACAAGCTTTGAACAGATGGAGGCTTCACCAGAAGAGAAGCAGACAGCACAGATCTGCTCGTCATCTACAGCACCTGTCCATGGCAAAGGCAGGAGGCTGGCCTCTGTCCGAAGTAAAAGAGAGAGTGAATCCAACCGTGGACAGCAGTAAGAGTGGGATACAGCCTTACACCACTGTTGAAGGTGTGTCCTGTGGTTTCAACTTCCTGCGACAAACTTCAAATGGCAGCATTCTGACATGGGCAGATTTGAACAATAATGTCTTCATTCCAGTGAATATTGTTTTCGCAGAAAGGAACTGTTTTGAATCATCGGAAACTAAATCGGCGCCAGAAGATGCTGATTTGCAGGCTCATATTTCTACTTCAAATTGCATATGTCCAACTTCCAACATGTATTCAGTTACAAATCACACCTCAAGCAAGACATCTGATGCTGATACTCATTCCCAACAAAGCATGACCTTTGGACAGTTTCTTTCCACTTGTGATGATTCATCTGTCCAGCTGAACAGGAAAGGCATTGTGACCATGAAAGAGTTGAAGACAAGGATATACCTGGTAGCAGAAATGCAACCCAAAGGAGCTGGACTCTTTGTAAAACGGTGTTCCTCAGAGGTTGGAAATGAGATGACACACTCGAAAGAATTTGTCACCACCACAGAAAAAGTATGGAATAAAGAACACACCTGTTCTGGAACAGAGTTCACTTCGTCGCCTTGCTCAAAATCAGATGAAGAGATTGCTGCAGCATGTGTGGGCAAAACCTTAGTGAGAGAGAATAGCACAGTATCAAACATCACTTACAGTATCATGGATACCCAGAAACAACACATCCTCAGTTGCATCGCTGAAGGGGAAAGTGAAATAGTGGATGAGGAAGGTGCAAAAAATGTCCACAGCAGAAATAATGATATACTACAGGTGGCACAGAATACTGAAGAAGAAACAGAGAACTCAAGCTCAAAATCTGTCCAGTCACAGACATCAGAGACACAGGGCGGACAGGAAGATGCCTCATTGAAGAACAGGTTTGGGTCACAGATACAAGACCCTCCAGCAGTTGAAGAGAAAGACAAGTTAGGGCAAGAAAGTTCAAGTACTCAGGAATATAAAGCAACCAATGATAGACTAGCAGACGTTCAAGCCAACTTTGCCGATGTAACTTTTGACAACCGTGTAGGGCTCCTGAATATATCGGCTCCAGCTTTTAACAGCAGGACCTATGGAATGCTGACATCAACGCCAGTTGTTTCCAATCAGAAGATAATGTCTGCCTGGCAAAAAGAGGGCTGTATGGTTCACACCTTTTTCAACCCCAACCAGTCACTGGACCAGTCTTGCATTTTGGAAATGACGGAAAATGCTCACCCCACCATTCATTGTTCACAAGTTCAGCCTCGATGTGTGAACAGTCTAAGAACATATAACGATAATGACGTTGAGAACAAAGTTGTGGCTGTCAGCCTGAACGTAAATGACAATGTCAACTCACCTGGACACACAAGAGATTCCCCTTGCCTGCCTGATGAAGACACGGATTCGACATCAGTCAGACCCAACTGCAGTATCTTCCCACAGGTACTCTCTGACATCCAGTCAAGATCCAGGGCACCTGAAACGTTTCTGACAAGAAAAGAAAACGGTGACCTAAAGGACCATCACCCCCAGGTAAGATTTGCGCAAACTTTCGTGATTGCAGCGCACATTCCAGAGAAGGTAGATTCTGTCGGTGCTGAATCTTCCCAGCTGGAAAAGAGGTCGGTGCCTGCCTTCACCGCTAACTCCACAGAAGAGAGCAGGTCTCCCAAGCCTGGAAGCCATGACAGAACTGATCTTGGAATACAAAGCTCAGAGCCTGGAGAAAGGATTGAGTCTGATCCTCAAGTACTGGATGAAGTTGAAGGGAAGGCAGCTGTAGGAGCAAAAGTGACAAAAAGTACAGGTGATGCTACAGACTACCTGTTGATGAAGCCACGGCCCAAGCCGCTGCTGCCTACACCCCCGTACAGGCGTTCCCCAGTGTGCGGCAGCATCCCCCCCTGTCCCCACTGCTTGAATCACGAGGTGACTGGAGTTCTCCTGTTTCCTGCAGGTCAGACTCCAGCCCTGTCCAGGCCCCAGTGTCCCCAGGAATGCCAGTGTGGCTATGGGAGTCACTGTGCGCCTTTCAGCCAGATGCTTCAGGCCAAGTGGACGTCGCCCATGGAGGTGTGCAGCTCTTGGAGCAGGGCCTACAACGGCCCTGTCACCACCTGCCTCCACCACAGTAGAGGAGCATCCCAGATTCTTCATCCTGCCCAGACTGCTGCAGAGGCTTCAGACAGCTCAAAGGAAACACTGAATCTCCCAAACCAGGCACCTTACCAACGGATCCCCATGTTGAAAAATGCTGTACGCAGTTCTGCAAAATCAAATTCCCAACACAAACCACCCACAAACCAGGACAAAACGCTGCAACCTGGAAACTCAAGAAGCAGCCCAAGAGACCAAGCTAAACCCTCAGCCCTGGAAACCAGCACTGATGTTTCGATAGCACAGCCTCAGACAGCTGGGACAGATACCGAGCTGAAGGAAGACATGTTGCCCTTGTTGGCACTGACGTGGACACTGCTGATGTCAACACTCTACACTGTGATGCACAGCAAAGACAAGGACTGTCCACAAGGGGAGCGTCAGATGCTAGCAGAGCGTTGATCCAGAGTGAAATCCCTACCGCGCTTTGTCCAGTGCCAGAGTGTGTGGGAGGTTTGCTGTGGGGCACTTTGCATTTGGCAGGTTGGGATTCTTGTTGGTGGAGGATTTGAGGTCAACATCAGACAGATTGCAGGACATTGGGAAATGTTAATCCAATGTAAAAAAAAAAAAAAAAGAAAAAAGTGAGATGGTGAACATGACATTTGTGACGCATAGAATAAAATACTTGCAACATAAAGTTCATTTTCACTTTTTTCTCCATTTCTGATTTCATTCACGTCAAAACCAGAATCTTGAAACATGCTGGAGGATGGTGGTGCAAAGAATTGAGTTTCCCATGTTACAGTTTTTCTTATGATCTCTTCCTTCCATACAGAGAATCATTCTGGGTTAAACTGTTTCCCATGGGAAGAAAAAGGTGTTAAGTAGAAAATAAGACATTTACTTCAATGACCTGGAAATTGTTTCATGAATCTACCAAAATACAAAAATTATTTTTCAGCCTGCTACAACTTTCATAAAGATCAAATTTAATTTCCATTTACCCTGTTTCAAAAGACACTTATTGGGTAAGGCTGAAATCTTGAAATGGATAAAAACATTTTTCCCCCCATTGAATTCACGGTTCCTCTGTGTCCAAGTGATCATTCTAATGGTTGTCTCTTTCTCTGCAAGCAAGGAAAGGTCTGCCATGTTAAAGCCACCCAGTTGTGTTCATTTTTGTACACTGATAATAATTATCGCTACTGATATAACCTGTATAATGAAAGATGTCTTGCTATTTAATGGTTCGTCATTATGCCTTTCCTATTCTTACTAAGTTATTCCCAAAGATAATTTATATTTGACAAGAAATAAAGTTCAGAAGCTGATCTGAAGCCAAAAGAGGGCAAGAACTAGTCTCGTCTTAACCATTCTTTTTAAGATAGTTAGGTCAAGATTATCAGAAACTGCTTCCTCTTTTGTTATCAGTTGGAGTATTCTGTACTTTATCAGTGCACGTCTGTACAAGCTACTGTGTAAATGTTTCACTGTTAATTTTTAAAATTTATACATATTTTATACTTTTTCACAAACATTGCTCTGGTTTGATTTTAGCATCGTTACAAAATCTGAAAATATACATGTCTACATCTGTGAAAAGCGGACTTTTGACGCAGTCATTTTTATTATTGCAGTGGAAGTGCTCAAACTGTATAAAAGAAAAAAAATGCGTTTATTCCTTGGTGCCTTTAACATTAAAATTTTTTGCCTCATGAATACCAGAATTTGTAGGCAGTGATTATTCTGACACAGAAAAACGTGTTAAAATACAAATCAACCAATGGGCTTTTAGTGTTTTTATGGTCTTGTAAAGGAAGAAAGGGAGGATTGTTTTAACACTGCTTAATGATTCCCAACATAACTTATTTATTTATTCATACCACTACCAATCAACTCTTTGCTGTTATTGCTGTTGTGTCTGCTTAGTCTTCTAGGTTGGATTCAACCTGTCTCCCATAACTTTGTGAATGGGGCTTTCCAGTAAGGCTCATTGGCTAGTTACAATGGATTATTGTTTTTTGTTGATTGTTTTCCAAACATTAATTTTTGATTATTTCCCAAACTTTAATCTTGATTATTTTCCATTCTTTTATGTTTTCTTTTTTAAAGTTGCTTCTGTATAGTTTTTGTTTTTGCTTCTGTTAAAAGAGCGGGCATCACATAGTATATGTTTTTGATTAATCACATATATATATATATACTTTGCTGATACAAACATTCTCAAGAGGATTTTTGACTTGGCAAATATAAATAAGAAAAACGGCAGTATTCGTCTTAAATTTTTTTTTTAAACAGTCACTAGCTGTAGACTCCATCCATCCAGGAGTTTCTTTTTCTTTTTTAAAAGCCAAGAATGAATAAAACTTATACTAAACAAATACCTCATGTGGGTATTGATTACTGCACATTTTCTTGTAAAATCAGCACCAATGTCCTTTTTTCTGAGCTGATTTATCTCATCTTTTGACAACCTGATTTAAAAACAAACAACAAAAAACACCACAAACCCAACAAAAAACACCTGAATAAAGAGCTCAAGATTTTCTTGAAGAAAATGATTGAGAATCCACGGCTAGGAAGAAGCTGATAGCTGGAGAAAGTCGTCAAGAGGATATTTCGCAGAACTGTATCATGAAGTTGAACAACTCAATGTTGATGTCCGTTTTTCCCTGAATCTCACTCACTCACGAACTATGGGTTTTTGCCTTTCTCATTATTTTACAAGATCAATTTTACCCCAAGCTTTGTAGAGACAGAGTTTTGGGTTTTGATCTTGCAGCAGTGTTATGGTGGTTGTGTGTGCTCTTTGCTGCTCTGTGTGTGTTTATAAATTTTTACAAAATTGTCACATTACCGTATTATTCCAAAGACATACCTTTTCCTATGCTCATCATTTTTTTTGTTTTTTGGAAGGGGTGGTGGTGTCTTAGATACCATCATGATTGTTATTGTTGTTTTCTTCCTTGCTACTGTTTTTCGTTTGTTATATTCTGTACATCATTTACGTTTTATTTGTAGTGTGTTTATTGTGTAATCCAGCTTGATTGTTGTATGTGTAGGTCTTCTCTTCAGTTGGAATCCCACGTTTGTTTTCTTCAATCTTTTAAAATGTTCTGATGTGTTCTGGAAAGCCACACAGCCTGGTTCTTCACCACACTGATTTTTTTCTTTGCGGAAGTGTGCATGTTTCATTGGCAAAAGTCTGAACTTTGTGCAAAAATGACATTGTCTCTCTTTTGTAAATATAATGCAAAAATGACATTGTCTCTCTTTTGTAAATATAATGCAGGTTATTATCACATATCTTTGTAAATACAGTTTCTGATTTCACTGTGTACCTTTTTTGTGTGTTTTTGTTATTGTTGCAGTGCGTGTGTGTGTGCTCGTGCGTGTGTGTGCGCGTGCGTGCGTGCGTGTTTACTGTGTGAGGTGGGGTGGTAGTGCCTGTTTTTCTCCCTTGCTTGTAACTTTACAGCTAAGATGAGAGCGCACACACATGCACACACACACACACCAAATACAAAAGAAAAATCAGACAGATCATCATCACTCAAACCAAAAACCGAGAAAACACCACTCAACTGTGTCTTGTACATTTAATAGTAGAACGAATGTAATCATTGGTTAGTACAGAACTGGCATGAAGAAATAGAACGACAGCTACAATACATAGAGGTAGACATAAAAACACTTCCCACATATTCGGGGACAAGAACTACTACCAGTCTCTGACTCTCTTGCCGGCCACATCTCTCCGGCCTAACCCTCTCCACGAATCGTTCCAATACTCTTCTACTTTAATTCAGTTCACTCTTTCTCTCTCTCTCACACTGATCAGTCTTTTCTGCCAACAGTTGATCCTTTCTTTTTTTTAAAAAATCTGACAAATTTGGAGGCCAAGCTACTTAACATTACGGATAATTTGTCATGATTTCATTTTTAAAAAAAGTTCAAATTGATTAATGAAGATGGATGGAACAAAAAATTAACTTTTGAATTTTTTTTTTGCTAAAGTGAGGGAAGGGAAAGAAAGAGAGAGAGAGAGAGAGAGTCCTTGCAAAACTTAGTTTTAATAATCCTTGCGGCTGACAAACTAGTTAAAGTCCTTGTCACGTCGCAACAGATGAAGAGATCATGAATAAAAAAAAATAAACCTCACTCGGTAAACAAAACAGACATTACAGACTCTGTTACAGGTATATTTCTTCTTCATTGAACGCTCAGACAGCAACCACTGTTGTCAAGTCACATGAGCAAAAGTGTGTTGCGCTGCAGTTTAACGCCTGACAAATCAGGCCCAGTGCTGCTGTATATTTAAGGAATAATCCATCAATTAAGGAATAATCTATCCATACACCATTCTAATCAACATTCCACTCCCAGCATCATCTTCGTCACATCTCCAGCATCCTACACTTGCTCAGCTGCACTTTGCTGAGAGACAAAACCCTCTCCAAGGTCCATCCTGTTTAATAATAATTATTATTCAACTTTCCATCAAACACACCATTTTAAAATTATGGATAATATGTTCAACATAAAAAATGTCTTCAGAATAATGGATTAAAAAAAAAAAGGGGTGGGGAGGGAGGGGAAGGGAGGAGAAGGGGAGGGGTGCATAAAAAAATGACGAGAGAAGTCACTCACTGCTTGTTGGTTCAGTGGTAGGTAACATAGATGAGTGAAAGTGGTTCTACGATATTTACACTAGTAGTGGTGTGACACTCATACACAGAGACATTCACTTAAAACTGCTTAATGAAATGTAAATCATAGTCACACATTTCATAGGATTTGACAGAAGGGACCACAAATTTAAAAAAAGAAAAAAAAAAACATTTCATGAAACTGTAATGAACACAGGATGATCATGGAAACTACAGTACAATCCATCTATAGTTATATTTCTTTTTATTTAATTTATTATCTTTCTTTTTTTCCCCAAGACATCCTGAAGTATGCAGAAATTGAAAAAAAAATCATGGCAACATGCATAAACACATCCTCATTTTCTAACACATCTAAAAACTCTCAACTTTCCAGACACTTTTGTACAATATCAGCTTCAGATTGGATATTAACAAGTCATACTATGTGATCGCAAAAATCAAACACATACATATCCACTGATTAAAAACAAATCTTAAAGAGTAATCAAGCCATACACATACACACCCACACTGGGATAAATACTGAGATATCTTGCGACATGTGCAGTTACGATATACGACAAATGCTCTGTTTATCGATGTCTGAGTGAGCGCAGTCAGAGCACTCCTAGTCATACTCACACAGCTACACAACACAACAACAAATATAAAAGATTTCTCTCATTCCAACACGACGCAACGCAAGTCCACACACACACACTCTGCCTTTGATGAAAACATGCAACTTGACACCACCCACATCGATAATGATATACAAAATGTTGTGCCTCTATCAAAGGTTATGCTCATGTCTGATTATTTCAACGCTTTCTCCACAACAATAATAAAAAACCATTCACGGCAGGCGTAACATTTCCTTTTCTTCCGCATTCTCCACCAAGCAATAAACAAACTGCAGGCACGCACACACACAGTTCTATCTTTTCTGGTTTTCCTTGTAAAACCTTTCCTGGTATGTGAATGCAATGACACTGAACATAGACATTCTGTGCAAGAAACTTCTTTTCTACCACTCCCCACTTCTAAGAGTGCTGTGTAAGAAAAGATTATTAAAAAAAAAAAAAAAAGGCAGAAAACAACCCCCCTCCCTTTGTAGCACTGAAGTTGTGGGAGCTGTTTAATTCCTGAAAGAACCACCGACATCCTCATTAGCATAGCTGCCAACCTCTGAGACTCAAAAACAGGAATCCTGGAGGGGGGTTGGGGGGGGTTCGGCTTGTAAAAGTGGGGGTCAGGGGGCACAGCAGCCCCCTGAAGCTGAAGCACTTGTTATATTTAGACCAGCACATTTCTCATCTCCTGAAATGAAAACCACAATAAATCGAATTTTAAAACCCCACACATTAAGAAATATACCATCCGTTAAGCAAACATACATACAGATTCAACCAGACTGAAGCTGGAGTAGCAGTTCTGGTCTACTACACATTGCCAATAAGAGAATGGAGATTTCTTCTTCTATGTACTAAAGTTAACGCTTTGTTCACAGTTCACTTGGACTGGCTTCTCTGGCCCTGGGGCAGCTGACGACACAGCACGCCCAAAAAATAGGAAAGAAGACGAAAATTAACCTACCAACCCTTCTGCCCCAAACAAACAAACAAAAAACCCTCTAAAAAACCATTGTTGTTGTGCACATCTCCTCAAAGTCAGGCTCAACCATTTTCTCTTCTTCACCATTTGCGAGGTTAACGACTTTATAATTTCGGAAACTGGAATATTTTCTTGTAAAACGGAAAATCAGAACCGAGATTCCAATCTGGAAAATCCGGAAGGGTTGGCAGTTATGCATTAGGAACTGTCTCAGTTTTCAGGCAACCAGCAATGAGTTGCCAGTTTCAGACATTCTACTTGTATGCACGATCTTTCTTGCTATAAATCATATACACTCGTATAAGAAGACAAAGTATACATACACACAGAGCAGATCAACGCACAGTCACTGAAAGGCTTCGCAGTACATTACACCAACAGTGCAGGACATCAATAACAATGGCCGAGTACTGGCAGGGAGAAAAAAAGCTGCAATGGGTTTTCCCATTTTTTTCGTCAGAGAAAACCATATAAACATTAATAACACATAACAATAAAACAAACCAGCAGCAACTACAAGACCCCCCCCCCCCCCCCCCCCAAGTTTCAACATTTTGTGTTATTTCTTTCCACTTTGTGACGGAAATGATCCTTGTACCAAGAAAAAGTGCTGTGACAAAACTAAACAAACCAAGTACTGATTGTAACAGTGATAGCAGTTGTCCTAGAGGTAGAAGAGGAGGCTATACTGCTACTGCTACTACTTCAACAACTACTTGAATACAAAAGAATCTTGCAGAGTAGCTCAGTGTGCTGAAAAGAAATGGTAGCTTAAGTGTAGTTTAAACCTGACACCCCCCCTCAACACCCAAAAAAAATCCCCAGCTGAATACCCTCTCAACATTACACTTTTCCCTTGAACTTTTCAGTATCACTCTGCTTTGACCTGGATGTTTGATAACAGCCAAAAAATGGAGGAATAACAGCTGAAACAAAAACGCATCTGACCCATCCACAGTAGACATGATATTTGTCCTTTCTTTCTTCCATCAGCAGAACACCTGTCTTCACTTCTTCCAGCACTCAACACAAATGCCACCGTACAATACAGTGTTCACTCTTTTTCATCATTGAATAGCCACCCAGTAAGCAAGACTATAAAATGTCAACATCACAGTGTTTGTATCGTACATTATTTTAACAGTCAAAACCATATTTTTTTGGTTACAAATTGTGGATGCTCCCCTCTCCCCATCATGAAAACATGTAATAGTATGTTTTTAAAAAAAAAAAAAATTTTTTTTCCTGTCAGTATGTATATTTCTGTGTGTATACATATTTGTTAGGAGTTTTTATTTTGGGGGGTGGGGGTGGTTTTCTGTTGTTTACCTTTCTAATTAAAACTTTCTGCCAGCGACAACTTTCTCATTACCGTAGAATCTTACCCAAACATTATTTCTTGCACACAAGTTTCTGTAAATTCATACTTTGAATATTGATCAATCCTACAGATGTTGCAGGAATAAAACAGTTGATTTCTAATTATCACAAATGAACGCAAAGAAAACAAGCCACAATTTTCTTTCAAGGCATGTCACACACCAAAACCAACTTTCCATCGCCAGAAAACAGGTAAGGGAACACTGGCAAAATGTGATCAGGCAGTATATAAGGTAACGTTGTTTGTTACACAAAACAGCTCCACTGAGATATCACAAGGACAAGCCTAGGTATCACTGTTGCTTCAACTTCTCTGAAGAACTGACAAATCATTCCAAAACCGATACACCATCACATACAGCAGATTCCTCAAGCTGACAAGTTCACAAAAGCGGAGACAAGTTTTCAGCACTTTTCACCTTTTCTTCACGTTTCATCAAATTGCTACCCAAATCAACAATATTCCACATACTTTCCCGAAATTGCTAACATTAACAAAATCAGCAATATCCCTCATACTTTCAACGGAATTGCTAACACTAGCAAAATCAGCAACATTCCTCATACTTTCAATGGAATTGCTAACACTAACAAAATCAGCAAGATTCCTCATTCTTCAAACTTTCAATGGAATTGCCAACACCAACAAAAATCAGCAATATACCTCACACGTCGCTGTCAAAGGTTTTACCAACACGAGCCGTCTGATATGTACGACTTAGCAGCAGTAGCACTTGTTTTAACAGAAAATTCCAGAAAGACATGGCACTGTTCAGTTGACATAACAGTGGATCATTCCAAATTTTTTTTACACTGCATTAACATAGCAATTGTCTGGTCCTTTATATATTCTGTACTGTGAGTAAAGACAGAGAGAAAGAAAGGAGAGAGAGAGAGAGAGAGTCAGTCAAAGCTAACAGGTCATTAAAACTGAAATCAAACAATGGCAAATGGCTGCATGGAACAAAAACCTCGTTACTGAGACAGTTTTGAACGCTTTTTGTTCATCGAATGCAACTTCTATATCATACGAGCGAAAATGGTTTTGAATGCTATCGGTTATTCTTCTTGGGTTTCAGATTTGCTGCACTAGGCAATTTCCACTCACCATACACATACAACTTCTTTACACAGGCACTCACTCTTCCTAATAACAACAGGCTCTTACTACCAAGATGGTTGCTGTCCACGATATATATAATAAATTAGTAAGCGTTAAAACTACAATTTTTAAAAAAAGGGAGAGAAAAAAAAGAAAGGTTACGTGTTTCTAGTCACGTTCAATAATACCTTCAGAACAATTAAAAACAGACAGATAAATACGCCATCAGAAAAACCCCGAGAACACAACACTTGACACATTCACACAAAGACCACACACACCACATAAAATATCTTCAGGACAAGTCTTTTTCCAGAAACAACAGACATGAGCTAACTGAGCAAAAAAAATGGAATAACTGCAAACACAAGGTAATCCACCCCCGGGGGGCTAGTTAAAGGGACCAGGAAAACCACCAACACAGTTTTCTACATCAACCACTGCTGCATTGCACTACCTGCTTCTACACGTACAAACTTGTTGGCCCACGTCTGAGGAGCACTACACAGGGACAATGTTGGTTACAAACAGAAACGACTGGATACAAACCAAATGGCAGTGAGAACAGATCATCCATCAACACACAGGTACACACCACAGCGCAGGGGGGAGGTAAATTTCTTAAATTCAACGACAACAACCCCCCCCCCCCCCCTCCCCAAAATCCTGAAATAGTTTACCAGTTGTCCAAATTCTGGCCCACTGTGACTGACAGTGCAGTGGTGTGGTGTGGACATCACAGGGAGAGAAAATACTGAACGCAGAATTTTTTTCACAGTCCATAAAACGGCAATCACAGCCTGCCAGTAACTCAACAAATCTGACCTGTCAAAATCAAGCATGGGTAGGAGGAGGAGGAGGAGAAGCATGAGACGGTACGACCTCACAGAAGGCATGTACAGTTACGACGTGTAGGAGAGGAGGGGGACCCACCAGTGACATCATTCATACCGCTCTATCTCTAACCTGTTAGATCACACTGACGAGGTCAATAACAACAACTTTGGTCCGGTCACTTCCATCGTTTTAACATCACACCTTGGTCACAAGTTTGGAATCCATCACAACATCGACAATCATTGAGTTGATAAATACTGGGAATCAAACAAGTACAAAAAAATAACAACACACAAAAAAACTGAAGGCTGAAATGGATTTTGTGGTACACACGGACTGATCATACATTGTTTCATTGTGACAAGGTGTCTGGACACTAAACCATACAAACTTGCCAACAACTTTTCTAACATGAACCGAAAGACTCTGACAACTTACATGTGAATATTGGCAGGTTGTGCACCAAACATTATCGTCCAATACTACTAACGACTACATGTCTCCCACCTAAGAGGCATTCTTTCTATTGTTCATCTTGACATAGGCAGAAAGCAAAAACTGGTGTCACATTGGTGTAGTTCCTTCCCACAATGCTGCTCGGGGATGTATACATCAACAGGTGTTATCTTTGAACTCCACGACCACTCAGGATCTTATATTCTGTCTGAACAACACTTGAAGATTCAACAAGAGAGGCAACTGGTGAAAATTAACAACCAAACAAGACATAACGTGAACGAATTATGTGGTCACAGACAATAATGTATAACGAAACAAACTCTTCGTTTTCTTCAGTTGTTAGATATAGCTGGATAATTAGCTCATGACAAATCTTTTTTTTTTCTCCTCATCTTGTTTTCCAGTGATAGGTTTTTTTGTTGTTGTGGTTGAGATATTTAGAATATTCCATGAAATAGCTAGGATTTTTCTGTCTTGCATGTTCGCAAAAAGTATGGATTTAATAACAGAGCAGCATTGTGCACAACATGGTACGTGTGAGCATGTATGCATACTGACCATTTCCTTCCTCTTACATAAAAACCCTTTTCGTTATGTACTACACCATGAAGTCTTTTTAGTAGTAGTAGTAGTCCACCCATCTTCACACAGAACCACATACAGCTCATCTATCTGTGGTAGTCACATTACCAGCACTGTTCTGTAAATATGGAAAGTTCATTTATTTATTTATTTATTCTTTTATATCGAGGATAATGGAATAAGCACTCATGTGCTTTTTTACATCCAGTCCCGTGTGTATGCAGTTTTGTCAATTTTATCATCTGTTTCCATCTGGTTCTATCACTGTTAGCCACCACGAGGCCACATGCCTAAGGTGACCCTCCACTGCTGCTCAGGCACTTTGTATGTTCCAGAAATGCTTAGTCTGACAACTGCCAATCATCATCTATTCAATCTTCTTGCCCTACAGATCAGATGAAAAGAAAACTTATCAATTCTATGAGCCAAGTCTTATTACAGAACAGATTTTTCAAAAGTCCAGCACATTCGATAATTCAAAGTCACTGATGTGAACTGATCACAGACAAGGAAGCATAATCATGAGAACTCAAGATCAAGATCATATTGAGATCAGTGTATGAAAAGCCATGACATCTGAGACCCCCCCCCCCCCCCCCTTATTTCACAACTGATAAAGACGACAAAGACAAGAGGTTTCAATTTGACTGAGATTTCATTTGACAGGGTTACACTCATTTCAATCATGATGTCCCCCCCTACCCCCTCCCATGAGAAATCTAAGCCACAGGGAGTGGATGGTACTGAACTTCAGCTTCTAGAGTATTCATGATGAGGCTATGTGATGAAGAAAGGGAGGTAAGGTAGAATACCACAAACACGTCCCTTCCTTGCTCCACACACACACTAAACACATACACACCCTCCTCCAAACACCACTCTTTCACAGACCAAAACCAGCACTCTATTCCACATTGTTGAGGTCATAATATCACTGAGTAAAACAACAAAACACTTTGCAAACAAGTCAGAAAGGTGGTCGGATTACAATAAAACCACTACCTTCAAAACCTGGACAGTCATGGTAAACATCCTCAGGCAAAGACATGCAGAATGACCATAACTGTAAAATTGGGAAGAATATTTTTAAAACCCCCCACAAATTTTTGTCAACAGTTGGGCATTTCTTTCTAGCTTCACTCCATATTTCTGTCTGTCTTTTAAAGGGCACACCAGTTAAGAATCTGTTTTAAAATTAATTAAATAAAAAAAAGTTTCTGCCTAAATTCTTGTTGGCTGAACAGATCCCTTTCAATAATGTTCTGGTGGAAAGCACCTTTACTTTTGAAGACGGCAGATGTTTCAAACATTGTTTCTCTTGATCTTGAGCAAAAGCTTTTACCATCTACAGTCTTTTCCTAAGAATGTTCCGCATCTCAAGCCTCATGCAATTACTGAACATGTTCACCGTTGTTTTACACTCTCTTTACACAGACTTTATAAGCATCAACAAACAGTAACAGAAAAAGACATGGATACATTTTGATTGAAAATGATAGTCGATCTTTATTCCCTGTGCCGTTATACATGATAAAGACATTATTGCTGAAGACAACCAACATTGGCAGTTGTCGCCATGACATTGAGAGACACTAACTAACTACAGCACCCAACTGCTCGTTATTTGGTTGGTATCAGTTCAAACACAACAGACACGATAAACTGATAATACCTTGTACTGCTGCTGTCTAGAAAACACACCAATTCAGAACCAAATTAACGTCAAAATACAATGATAATGCCAACTCAAATTTCGGTTTGTTCTAAAACATTTTGAATGACATTGATATGAAAGATGTGCTTTTGTGAATAAAAATGAAAAGAAAATGTTAAAGCAAAAGTGTAAAAAAAGACATGTGACAATTAAATAACTACTGATTGGAAATGATGCATTCATGCCTGTCGGAAATAATTAACAAAAACACCCACAAAGAAACAATACAATGAACGTCACTGAACACCATAACTATGCAAAACTGAGGATTTACAAAAGCTTTTTCCTTTATCCATTTTCTTCTTCTTGCTAACACTGCCGTCTTTTGTTCAATGAACAGGCGATGCTTTCTAGCTCTCCAAGTACTTTTAGACGTCTTGGAACGCTGACAAGAAAAACTGAGAGTCTGTAACATGTACTTTTTGAGAACGAGTGTCACACGTCCATTTTGATCTTCTGCATTTCTATTTATACGTACACATTGCAGGAACGACAAGAGAAAGATGAGGAAAACACTGGTTATTGTTGGCAATGCCCTTTATGTGCTTTGGGGGAACAGTCCTTGTAGACAGAACAACATGACACAAGTGGAACGAACACGTGGCCATTATAACCAACATCTTCTTTCATGTCTACAGCTGTTCACTGTCTGTTCCTCACGCACTGCTGAATCAGAATCGTTCCATTCACCAGCTTCTTTAAAACAGACCGGTCAGGGTCAACAGTGGTTATTGACATGTTGTAGCACTCAATGTACAGAGGGGTTATTCAGACGGTTTTGTTTGGTATTGAGTCTATATATATTCAGTTTGTTTGGTATAGTCTATATATTTAGTTTTCTTGAAAACTGGGCTGCTCTCCCCCAGAAAGAGCACTGTAGGGTGTAGCTCTCTACTTCCTTTTTTTGCTCCTATTTCATATACGTGTATTTCACACCCCGAAGCTGGAATGTGACTACCTTAAATAGTGAGCAAAAACGGTCGCATACGCAGAAATCTCACCAGTGGTGAACCTTGGATCTCTAGCCGAGGAAGGGATAAAAAAAGAATGTCCATATTTGCCCACAACTGCTTTTTTCTACAGGAAAATCTGGACACAGGAAAATATGACACAATTTAATTCTTCCCGCCATAGTTTGTTCCCCCTTTTATTTCTACATGCACTGACTTACAGTACACACAGTTTTTGTCTCATTTGAACACAGACCAATATCTGAACAACCACTCTTGGTCCTGCTTCAGATGAGCTCTGAACTATAGACCATTTTCTTTATTTTTTTTGGACAGGAGGGTAATACTTCTACACTCTTGGTGCGAGGTTAGCTCAGTGGGGGTGTCGGATCTGGGAGTATTTGGTTCAAACCTCTTCTCACCAGAGGCATGGATAATGTCTGAGTAATTCTTTCTTTCCTGTGTGAACAGCACTGTGGGCTCAGTGGGAAGACTGGTGCCACTCTGTTGAATTTCACACATTTTGGACAGATAGTTTGTCAGTGTTGCTAGTTGTTTGTTTGTTTGTGGTCAGTGTTGCTAGTTTGTTTGTTTGTGGTCAGTGTTGCTAGTTTATTTGTTTGTTTGTGGTCAGTGTTGCTAGTTTGTTTGTTTGTGGTCAATGTTGCTAGTTAACATTACTTGATGCTAAGCCTGCAGGTGTCTGTGTCACTCTGACCTGGCTGAAACTGGGATGTAGTGTGAATGGTACAGAAACAGCTTGCTCCTTCTCTAACTCTCTCATTTTTGTTTGCTTTATTGAATGGACACCTCTTCTCTCCACTTGTCTTGAAAACTGTTTTGCTGAAATACAACCTACTCTACATGACATGAACTTTACTTACACACACACAAACACACACAAAGAGGCATGTTAAAATATATAAAACACAAGATACCATACAAACAACTGTAACAATAATGAGGCAGGCTGTAATCTGTTCGTTCAACACAAACACATGCATATTCCAATACCAAAACAAACATTCATCCCACTTTGCTCGCTATAACTACATGAACAAGAATTTAAAAAAAGAGCTCGCCAACATTCAAACTCCCTGCCTAGTATAGTGGTGGTAACACTGAGTTGAGTCTTCTACAGGAACTGGTCTAATTCATGGCGTACATGTCCAAAAACAAAAGTTCACACACAAGAAACGTTATGTTGTCGTGTCTTCATCACATGATTCTTTCCCAGCTTATCCTGTAGCTCATGTCCACCTCCTTCACTCCCACAGGTTAACATCACTGGCACTGGTGGCAGGTTTGGTTTTTTTGTTTGTTTGTTTGTTTGTTAATATTTTATTTTTAAAGTTGGTTGTGAATATTTTTTTGCTGCCCTTGCATCTCGTCTGGATCGACTTGATGAAAACATAGACCACTGGCAGAGCACAGACTGAAGATAACACACACACAGGTTTTGCCGCTGGTGGCAGATACACACATAGATTTGTGTGTGGTGGCAGATACACACATAGATTTGTGTGTGGTGGCAGATACACACATGGGTTTGTGTGTGGTGGCAGATGTACACATGGGTTTGTGTGTGGTGGCAGATGTACACATGGGTTTGTGTGTGGTGGCAGATGTACACATGGGTTTGTGTGTGGTGGCAGATTTACACATGGGTTTGCGTGTGGTGGCAGATTCACACATGGGTTTCCCTCTGGAGGCAAATTAACCATGGGTTTATATCTGATGGAAAAGAAGTAGGTAACACCCCAAGCCCTGTGTCCTCAAGAACCAGGGACACACATAAGATTTCTTTGTGTCTGGTGACTTCACCACCGACAATCACACAGGTACGTGTCTGAAGGAACAGTGACAACACAACTCACACAGGTCTGGGTTTGGTGGATTCAATTTCTCACAGGCTTTACATCTAGTGAAACAAAGAGTTAAAACAAAAGGCTCCCCATCCAAACAGGAGTGTGTGTATGTTAAAACAACTGCAGGTTCCGTAAGGCTGGGTTTACTGGATAAAACGATGTCCCTGCTATAACGACCACTACCACCACAAACTTTCGCTACCACAGACCAGCGAGTTTTCTGCCACATCTCTGCTACGCCACGCACACAACTCTCCTCTTGCCAGAAGACCTTCCTTCACCAGTCATGTGCCCTATGAGCAGTGGTGCACCTGAGACGTAAAACACTTCCTCTGCTCTTTTCTCTTCACACTCCACACCACGGACGCCATTTTTCTCTTTGCACGCAGAATTTTGTTTTACTATCTAGCATTTGCCGAAGAAAAAAAAATCTCTTTGCTACCAGAATTTTCCGTACTACCCGCTCTTTTTGTAAGTGTCAAAATACTTCTGAAGCTGATGTGAGTGTTCCCTGATTCCTACAATCCCATGAAACTTCACTGTTGCTGGGTTAACTCAACAGCCTGTGAAACGTCACTCTTGTGATTTAACTTGACGTCCTTCAAAACTTCACTTTGCTAGTTTATCTGAAACAGATACTAATAACAACTACAGTTTAACATTTTTTTCCCCCCACACAAAATGAACATACCTTTTGTTCTCTAAAGAGTTATTCAGTATACCACCAGAGCGGACGCGTGCTATCACCATCCTCCTCAGGGAGACAGACAGACAGATGGACAGACCCTGCCAGTAGAGTCCCTCTGACGCTCGCTGAATCCTCCTCCTCCCTCTCTCTCTCTACACAGCTTTTCTCAACACACACCGTTGGCCTCCCTCCCTCACTGACTCCAGCGTCGTCTCATTTGTCTTTCTTCTTGCGGTTTCCCTTGCAGTTGGTGGCCAGGTGCTTCTCCAAGGTCTTGGCGGTGACGAAACCCTCTCCGCACTTGGAGCACTCGTTCTGCGACTTGAGCAGATGGATCTGCGACTTCATGTGGCGGTTCAGGTCTGACTGAGTCACCCCCTTGTATTTACACAGCTGGCAACAGTACTCCCGGATTCCTGCAACACGGCGGCGAGTGTTTAGATCAGTGGTCAGGGTTTTTACTTTTGTTTAGATCAGTGGTCAGGGTTTTTACTCTTGTTTAGATCAGTGATCAGGGTTTTTACTCTTGTGAGTTGTTGTTGTTGTGCGTTCCCCGGCTTAACACTCTGGGGGTGACCCAGAATGTACACTCTGACTCACTCATCCCATCTAGGAATCACCGTGAGATTGAAATTGGAACACTGAATGAGAAATTTGCGTGTATGACTGTTTTTCAGTACCTTGCAATATAAGGCAGCCATACTCCGACTTCAAAGGATTTTTTTCTCCTTTAAAAGTAGAGTGCGGTTGTTATGTTAAGAGCTTGTCATGGCTGAAGGCAATCTCAACACAGCATTTCACAACAACATTTTAGTGTAGACCTTGGCAATTAGCTGACATCAATAACTGACACAGCTTTTGGCCTGGGCTAAAAAAAAGAAAAAAGAAGTAATTTCAGAATCTTCATACATAACAAATAACATATCTTCTGAACCAGTGTGCAGACTGCAAAACCACTCTAACTTTCTTGGTTTTGAACATCGCTTGAATATCCACATCATAATGCCACACAGTCGTTGCACTTGTAGCAAAATAAGAAATATATGTTGAGGAATGTGGCTTCTGTACAGAGGCTGTATGCATTCCACAATTCATAGTACAGGCAAAATGTTCATCGGGTGAAGTCACAACTACCACCCACAGAAACAGAGCCTCGCACAATTCAATGGTGTGTCCCATTTTGGTAACACAGGGCGTCACACTGTAGCTGTTTCCACAAGGGAGGTAATTAGGACATCCCCCCCACCACACAAATATCCCGATAGGTGTGAAGGCACTTACCTTGATGTCGCATCATGTGAACTTTGAGCTGACTGTTGGTGCGGGCGTAGTAATCACAGAAGTTGCACTTATAGGGTCGTATATCTGCTAACACACACACACACTTACACTGAAAAGACATGCCACGAAGCACGCACACACCTGAACATAAGTCATACACACATGTACAGCAGTACGATCACACAGACCACAAAGTTTAAAATATTCTTCTGAACACATCTCAACAAAAAAACTATCTTTCAACTGTAAAAATTCCTCAGTGCATAACATTTCAAATATCTACTCAAGTCAACTTTCAAAATAGTTCTTTCAACTGTAAAAAAAACAAATAGTTTTTGCTACACAAAAAAAAGCTGGCTTTGAGTAAAACGCTATAATCAATGGACAAGAAAAGAACTGCACTGGAGGAAAAAAGGGTTAACAGCGCTAACTGGAAACTTCTAACAGTCTGGCAAGTCCTAGTCATTTTGCTTTCTTTGTGTTTTTCTTTCAGGTCAAGATGTATCTCTCGGTCACTCTGACATAAGGGCAGGTGATGAAAAATGACCATCAACTGGAGGCTTTCTAAACACACTGCTGTAGTCACACGTGTGCATGCTGATTGGCTGTAGAACAGGCACATCAGCAGAAGCAAGGTTTAGGCAAAGGAGGAATGTCCAGTCAGTGAAAAGTTTTTCTATAAATGGTACACAAATCACTTCACAGGAGATCAAAAGCAGTTTGTTTTTCAAAGCTTGTAAGTCACATTTCAGCACAGTAGAACACAGCTTTCTCTTTTTTTTTTTGAGGGAGGGGGGGTGTCTTCTTTTTTTGTTTGTTCTTTGGCTAATAATAATAATAATAATGTATGGAATTTATGTAGCGCTGAATCTTGTAAAGCAACAAATCAAAGCGCTCAGTTAATCTATCAGCCAGTGTTTCTTCCCCAAGGGCGAATTGTGCCTGGTGCAGCCAATCCCTCTCCCAGGTACACGGTGCATGCTGGGTATGATTTTTGTGGTTTTTTTTGTTGTAACCGCCACTGAACACCGACATGAATTAAAGATACACACGAGTGACTGATCTTCTGCATGTCTACATAAAAGAAGGGCATCAAAGCACCGACATGTCTGCCCTTTGAGTAGACCCAGGAGATTGTAAAAGAAACCCCCAACCCTTAGTTCACCAAACGCCACAGCTAAGATGTAAACTCAAGACTCCATAAACTCGCAGGACGGACATCAAACACTCTATCCACTCAGCCATACCATCCATCCAGATATTCAATACAACCCCCCCCCCCCCTCCTCCACCAACCCCCCAACAACAACACAAACCAAGCCCACAAATGGAAGTGAAAACAGAAAAAGAGGCAAAATGCTTCCCTCTCCTGGCCCCTACCTTTAGTCAACTGACCTTCATGGAAGTCCATGTGTCGGTTGATGTCGGAGTAAGAGAGGAAGTCTTTGTGGCAGAAGATGCAGCGGAACACCGTCTTGCCGTCAGGCAGCACCGTGGGCTTGCACAGCCGCTCTCTGTCCACTGGCTGGTTCACCACGTACAGCCTGAAACAGCCCCCCAGTTAGGTTAGTGTGTGTGGATACCTACACCCAAACACTCCGCCCAACCCCCCTCTCTCTCTGTGTCTGTCTGTCTGTGTCTCTCTCTGTTTATCTTTCTGTCTCTTTTTAAAACTGCACCTTTACTGTCATATTGAAACGATTTTTATAGAGATCTATATATAATATACAAAACTTTATATATTAAAAAAAAAATCTCATTAAAACAAAATCTCAAAGATAAATTAATTTGTTACGGATTCAGTCGCATCATTGTGGCTGTTTTGCTTACTCTCAGGACACATGTGCGTGTGCACACACACACACAAACATGTATACTCACACACACATGAACATACATACACTCACACACACAACTATTCTCGCGAAATAGTCTCAGTAAACATCAACATCATTCCACTGTGGATTAGTCTGAAGAAAAAAAAAAATTAACCACATCAAAATTGTTTCTGAACAATTTCAGTCAGTTACACACCATCACAACACTCATGCGCATATCTTGAGGATCCACAGAAAAAAATGAGAGAGGAGAAGGAGGGAGAAAATGATGATGGAGTGGAGGGGAACTACGACAGAATGGGAGAGGAGATGGGGCCAGGTTTGAACACAAACAGCAGAATCACCACTACTTCAAAAACAGGCAGAGAACAAGGCAAAGAGAGCTGGGAACTGAGGCAAGGCTGGTCAGTAGTAGCGGCCAGAGATGACTGACATCGCTTTTGTCTGTAGGATCTACAGGTTCTACACAAGAGCCTCTTTGTACAGAGAAATGTATAGAAAACGAATATGTACAACTTCAGCTCTAGAACAAGGAAAGAACATAACATTCCTTTTGTTCTCTGAAATACCTATTCTACATGTTCTACACAAAAAAACCCTCTTTGTACAGAGAATTGCATAATGAGATAATGTCCAAAATCATTTCAATTCACGAAAAAAGAACAATTATATTCTCTTTGTTCTCCCAAAATACCTACAAACCCTTTTCCCTCTTCTGGCCATTACATGGAGGAAAAAGACAGCGAAGGGAGAAAACGTACAAGAATGTTCTTTTCTTGCTCATAACCGTGCCAATTTTACTTCAACTCAGCACATGAACCGAGAGAAGTTGAGGCTAGCTTGTGAACATGATGCACAAGAACCAGATAGAAACACAGAACTCGAGGCAGTACTTACAGAACAAAATGGGGTTCGGACACTGGATGGGTTCAGAAGAAGTCAGAGCACAGAAGTGGATGCAGGGTGGCGAGAAAAAGGATACAAACAGAAGAATGCAACACACAGACAGTAAGATGGGGGTACAGAATGACCCAGGGTATGGTTCTTCCAATCGGCTTGATGTGACGTGACGTGACTGCCATTAACTCATTCTGGAGTCATCAAGGCATTGCACTGAATGTTACAGGCAGCGTCTTGGACAAGTTGAAGCTGCCAGAGGTCATAGATTCTCAGTGCACAGATCCAGCATAACTCGGCCAAGGGCCCTGGTGCTTAAATTAACGCACCCCTTACTTTTACCAAGTCCAAGTGCTGTCAGTTCCTGCTATAACTAGCACCAGCTGGCCCCAGATGGGCTGGAACAGGATGGAATGGACAGCAGGTGAAAGTAGGGGAAACTTTCGTACAGCTGTGAGGGTGGGACTTTGGTGAGAACGCAAAATCGGACAACAGAAGACCTAGACTGGTGACAGAGCTGGACACAGCAGAGAACTACTAAAATCGTGAAAGAATAAAGTTTGGGGGAGACAACTGGAAAGATGAGATAAATGAATGGGTGTGGGGTGGGTGGGTGAGGGGTAGTACAGAAGTGGACACTGGGAAGAGAACTGTACAAGAACACAGCTCTGGATCCTACAACCCAGAGCTGGGAACTAACTGTCACCACAGTAAAGCACTGTTCTCACCACTGAGTACAGACCTGAGCCACAAGTCCATACTAACTAGTATCAAGTAGTACAGAACCAAGTGACAGTTTAAGGCAAGGTGGCCATGAGCTACACTTCACAATTAGTTTTCAAAGAGTAGGATGATGTCCGTCCTCATTCACACAAACAAACATGTAAAATAAAAGAAAATAGATCTATGCACCGCAAGCAGACAACATTCAGATCTTCCTAATTTCTAACGTATGCAAAATAAAACATACATTTATAATGCATTCTAAGGTTGCACAAAAAAACTAAAGAAACATTCACACTGCAAACAACTGACGCAAACTGAAAAACAACAAAATTTAAAAACAGAAAAAAAAATTTGGGAGAAAAGAACTGAACAAAACAAGATTTTAAAAATAAAAATCAAAGAAAATAAGTCAACGCAAATCCAAGGGAAGCAACACCCAGCATGATAAAGGGCAGAAAACCACGAAGAAATTTGTTGCTATCTGAGCTTCAAAAGGAAAAAACCAAAAAAAGAAAAGAAAAACAACAACAAGCAAACAAATTTTTGTGGAAAATGCGCCTACCAATTTCTGAACTGAATGAGTAATGGGGAAAAAGGAAGAAATCAATCCAGACCAAACCATGCTTGCAAGCACACAACATCGCAAAACTAAAAAAAACCAACAACATATTAAAACATAAAAAACCATGCCACAACACCAAACAAGTTATAAATGCTTTTAACACTCATCTAAAGAAACAAATGCATAAATTCTTTAATAAAAAAAAAAAAGAGGACACAGAAAGCAAGCACATTTTTCTGGGATGGGAGGGTGGTTTTAGTTCGCGTTTGAAGTCGTCTTGCAATGTTTAACCTTTTTCCTACAGGTAACCCGCTATAGGATAACCAACCATCTGCTAACCCTTCCCTCTGTATCACCCACTACTGGTTACAGTTCCCTTTTTAAAACAAAGATTCCGTCACCTCCTCCTTTATTTTCTGCTTTCTTGGCCCACTCTCCTTTATCATCCAGAAAGACTTGAAAGATAACCATTCTCTCCCACTGCCAAAGTAGGATGCACTAGTCCAGACTTGTCCGGCACTTGACAGCAGTGCAACACACATTCGCTCCAATATGACAGACAACAGTAGCAGCTGCGAGCATTCGATGATGATGAAGAAATTTCACTTTTCAATGACCATACACAGCCGTAAACACAACTAGGAGACAGATGAGCATTTGCAGAGGGACATAGCAGAAGAAAAGGAGAATAAAAAAAATAGAAGAAAAGGTGCAGGTAAGCGAAACGTATGCGACATAAGTTGCCAATACTTTAAAACAAAAAAAAATCTAAAAAGCCTTCTCTGAAAGGGTGCTAAACAAAAAAAAGAAAGAAAAAAAAAGTGCTACAGTGAGAAATGAAAATAGGCACAGAAGCCAAACATGAAAAAAAACACAAACAAAACAAAGACACAAGAGACTAGTAGAACCGCTTTTATCACAAATCACCCACTCGAACAAAACTAACCAAACCTGTACTGTAAAAGAACACACACACACATGGGTACTGCCATTTCCAAAATCGAAGTTCAACAAAAACTGATGGAAGCTGCAGGAGAAGATTATGCGAGTTTGAAGCTTGCACAAGAAAAAAGTTTAAATTTTTTTTAAAAGCAAGGAAGAAAATGTTTACAACAGCGACAACTTGAATAGAGCACAAACGTGAACTGTACACCACTGAAAGCAACAGCTAAATCAAAGCAGAAAAATTTAAAGCAAAACTGTTCCCCACCTACAACATACAGGACAATGTTTTTTGTTTGGGGTATTCTATTGCAATTACCCTTCATCGGATGATTATTTCGACTTGACTTGATTCAACTTCTAGTCAATGTTCCTGAAGTATTTTACTATTTGTATGTTTCTTCTTATCGGTATTATTGTGGCATCTCTAACTGGAACTAAGACAGTTTTCTCAGTCTGGTGGCAATCCTTTCTGAATTCTTTTACTCTGGGAAGGGGTGGGGAGGTTACGTCCTCGTTGTTGTTTCATAGCTTTGTTAAAGATTCATTCATCTTCCTTACATCCCGACACAGCTTTCCATAAAAAAATGCTCTGCAACTTTTTGATGCTTTGCCCTCTCATTTTCATAATCTGAAAGGTACTTCCAGCTGGGCTACCCTTCGAAGAATACCACTTCTTACACTACTCCTTGAAAAGATAACACCACCTGGATTACCCCTTGAAAAGATAACACCACCTGGATTACTCCTTGAAAAGACACCACCACCTGGGTTACCCCTTGAAAAGACACCACCACCTGGATTACTCCTTGAAAAGACACCACCACCTGGATTACTCCTTGAAAAGACACCACCACCTGGATTACTCCTTGAAAAGACACCACCACCTGGATTACTCCTTGAAAAGACACCACCACCTGGATCACTCCTTGAAAAGATAACACCACCTGGATTACTCCTTGAAAAGACACCACCACCCGGGTTACTCCTTGAAAAGATAACACCACCTGGATTACTCCTTGAAAAGACACCACCACCCGGGTTACTCCTTGAAAAGATAACACCACCTGGATTACTCCTTGAAAAGACACCACCACCTGGGTTACCCCTTGAAAAGACACCACCACCTGGGTTACCCCTTGAAAAGACACCACCACCTGGATTACTCCTTGAAAAGACACCACCACCTGGATTACTCCTTGAAAAGACACCACCACCTGGGTTACTCCTTGAAAAGACACCACCTGGATCACTCCTTGAAAAGACACCACCACCTGGATCACTCCTTGAAAAGACACCACCTGGATCACTCCTTGAAAAGACACCACCACCTGGATCACTCCTTGAAAAGACACCACCACCTGGGTTACCCCTTGAAAAGACAACACCACCTGGATCACTCCTTGAAAAGATAACACCACCTGGATCACTCCTTGAAAAGATAACACCACCTGGATCACTCCTTGAAAAGATAACACCACCTGGATTACTCCTTGAAAAGATAACACCACCTGGAGTACTCCCTGAAAAGATAACACCACCTACACTACCCTTGAAAACAACACTACCAGAGCAACTTGAAAAGATAACACCACCTACACTACCCTTGAAAACATAACACCACCTACACTACCCTTCAAAAGAAAACACCACCTACACTACCTTGAAAAAGATAACACCACCTACACTACTCCTTGAAAATATAAATAACACCACCTATACTACCCTTGAAAAACATAACACCACCTACACTACCCTTGAAAAACAAAACACCACCTACACACTACCCTTGAAAACATAAATAACAACACCTACACTACCCTTGAAAACATAAATAACAACACCCACACTACTCCTTGAAAACATAACACCACCTACACTACCCTTGAAAAGGTAACACCTACACACTCTTGAAAAAGATTATTACCTGAACCACCTTTCGAAGGGGATATTTTCCCCTGGAGTTAACATCAGTGCTGACTCCACTCCCTCCAAAAGTCCTTTGGATGAAACTATAAAATGAGGTCCTCTGTGCAAACACGCGCAAAAGCATCTTGATCACACGTTAAAACCTGTTCTGCTTTTCAGAAGAGTAGGCCATTGTGTGCCGGTGGGAAGGGATGACAAAATGTACAAAACTGCATACACACGGGGACAGGATGTAAAAAAGATGCGAGTGCGATTTCATTATCCTCGATAAAAAAATAAAGGAACAAAAAAGGGCAACACCACTTGGACTACCCTTCAAAGGGTATCATGCAGGAGAGGCCACACCTAAAAGCACCATGTGTTCAACAGCACAAGAACTCAAGCTCCTGAGGCACACTAGGACGATCATACATAGGCAGGTCCACAACATACAGGCTCTTCTTGGCTGCTAACCTAACACTATGCCAAAGGACACTATGGCTAGAAAGTGAGAAAACGATGAACATTCGAATCTTAAACTGTTTTCCATGAATGGACAGAACAGAGTAATACCAGCATGCTATTCCAGCACATTTCAGTCCAGTGTTAAAATTAGCCCTTCCTTTTACCAAGTCCAAATGTGGCCAGTGTCTGCTACAATTACCACCAGCTGGGACAGAACAGATAGCAGCTGACAGGAGCTGAAAGTGGGGGAAACTGACCGCTGTGATAAACAGCTTACTTAGTAAAATTCTTCTGTGAAAAGGAAACTGCGGTAAGGACAAGCATGTTTCTACACAACACATTACGGCATTCTTCCAGAAAGTTTTCCAGTTACCGAGTTAGCCTTGCGAGACACAAGACTGACCATGTCAGAAAAGTCTGGAGGCCATCCAAGTAAAACAGAAACCAACCAACCAAGCACACAAAAAGAAAACCACCACCACCAACAACAAAAAAAGTGAATGCTGCTTGCAGACCAACATGACCACACAAAACAAAAGCCCGCAGATTTTGCCAATAAAATGAGAAGACCCAAGTCTAGATGACCAGCATTAGTTTTTGTTTTGCCTAACACAGCAAGTCTCTCACGAATGATGTCATTTCCCTCTTCTAGATCCTTGATTATGAATGCAAAGAAAAATGTGCTATATCCCTTTCAATGCAACATGTTACGATATACCCTCTAACTCATGCTGGTATGAAACAAACCCCAAACAAACCAACCCAAAACCCTTACCCTGCCAGAATGAACCCCCCCCCCAGCCAATTGCAAAAGTGTTTCTACAAATGTTCTTTTCCTATTACTTCTGAAAAATGATTTCCGTCCTCCCAAGAAAAAAAAAGGGAACATTTTCAAGTCTGTATAAAACTTTTGCAGCTTTAATTCCAATTTTGATTACTGTCTCTTAATGCCCCCCCCCCCCCCCCCCCCCGTCTTTTGTCTTCTTTTCACTGTTTTGATTTCTCCATTTTCTTTTGTTCTGTTTTGGTTTTTTTGTATACCAGAGACAGAGAAAGAATAGCAAGTGGAAATAAACATGTAGGAGCATTTCTGATATAAAAAATCAAACTTTAAAACAGGACAGAATCGTTAAGCAAAGAACAATAACACCTCAACTTAGAAAGTTCAGACAATACCTGAAGAAGACCCTTTCTATATTTTCACGCTAGAACAATCCCACTTCTAGCCAAACTAACCGCCCATCATTATAATTATCATCTTTAGGGCCATGATGGAGTGCTTGATTCAGATATCCACCAACTTTCCCTTCCTCAACCCCCCTATCCCAGCCTTATGACTATTCGGGTGAAGTAGTAGATATATATATTTATAGGTAGGTAGCAAGCTTGCATGGTTTGGAAGGGACGTGATCATCACAAGGGCAGTTGTTATCTGCTCCTGGCCAGACTAGAGGCTGCTTCCCTTGGCTCTGCCTGCCCCAGCCGCGACACTCTACCTGGAATGTGTGCGAGAGAGGGAGGTCACTTTGCGACCGTCAGTGACCGTGGCATTGCTCAGATCTTCGCTGGACAGCGTGTGCCACATAGGGGCCACCCGCTTCCCGTTGGCAGCGGAGGAGGAGGAGGGGGGAGAGGTCGAGACAGACGGGGAGGGGGGTGCTTCTGCGGGCTGCGACCAGCCGGGGGGGGAGTCCCACAGGACGCGGGGGAACCCCACCAAGCGGTCGGCCGCGTGGCTGCCCCCCCCTGACACCGCCTGAGGGGCGGCGGCCAGCGAGGGAGCTGGAGAGGAGGTCGTCACCCTTTCCCCCGACACCACACCTTCTACCTGACCTTCTTCCTGTCCTGACCGCGGGGAGCGAGGGGGCGAGGCCTGGGGCACGTGGGAGGAGGAGGAGGAGGAGGGGGTACACACAGACGGAGGAGGAGGAGGAGGAGCATGCAAACTAAAAGAAGAAGAAGAAGGAGGAGGAGGTCCAGGCAGGGGAGGAAATGGCCCCAGATACCCAGCAGCGGCAGTGGCCAGCGAGGAGGGGGGGAACATCCCGTTGTTGGAGTACAGATTGGCCAGCAGACCAGGCGGCATCCGGCTGAAGGCCGAGTGGAGGTTCTGCAGAAACGAGGGGTCCTGCTGCTGCTGCTGAGGTGGCTGCTGCTGCTCCTGTGCCGGATCCTCTGTAGTGGGGGACTCCTTGCTGAAGACCTCGTTTCCTGATGGGGGCTCTGAAACACTGTCCTCGGGGGTGTCCCTCTTTGGGGAGTTGGAACAACTCGGGGCACTGGGAGGATCTTCTTTCTGGGGTTTGGAGGGATCTTCTTCTTCTTGATCGTGAGAGGAGTTCTCTGTTTCTTGTGAGGAGGAAGAGGAGGAGGCACTTGGTTCTGGCTGCTGTGGTTCTTCTGAAGGATATGTAGAAGCAGGCGGGGAGGCCTGGGGTTCCGAGGAGCTGTCCAGGGCTCGGAGAGCAGAGCGGTGTCGGGTCGGAAGAGAAGACTTGCGTCGAGATTTTGATGAAGAGTATCCAGTCTTTAGAAATTTTGAGGGTGAAGACTCGCTCTTCTGAGGTATCAACTGTCTCTTGGGGGCAACACCGATTTCTGATTCAGTCACTTCGCTATCTTTGACCTCGGAGTCTATATCTAGCTCCACAGCTATATCCTCATCATCCTCGACAGGATCAGTGGGCATCACCACCACCACTTCTTCAATGCGCTCCTGCTCCAACCCTTCATCTAAGCCTCCACCTATGTTCACCACATGCTGCTTTGTTGACATTCACCGGAACACAGGTCTTCACTTTCTTGCCTTTCGTTTTCCTCCTGCTGGGCTTTGAGGACCAAGTCCAGCTCCCGCAGCTGCAGATACCTGTGGGCATCCTGAGGCACCACAGGAGGAGGCTGCATCAGCAGATCTTTGTGAATCCCATTGATGCTGGCTCCGCTCTTCATGGCCGATTCAATCAGATCCTGCCGGGTGTGGAAGGCCATGTGGCGATCCAGAAGGAACTTGGTCATGTAGCACTTGGAGCACTTGGGGCAGCGGTGAGCTCCTTTCCCACCCGCGTACTTGAAGGTCTCGCTGGCCGCCAGCCCATCGAAGAATCCTGTGGCACCCTCCTCGGGACGAGGCGAGGACGGCTCCGGGCTGCCCGGGTCTGAGCAGACGGCAACATCTTCTTTGTTGACATGGTCGTCGTTGTTGTTGTTGTGGTCGTCCAGGGCCTGGGAGCCTTTCTCCGAGAACAGGCCGTTGCTGAAGGACCGCCTGGAGCGGTCCTCGCCCTTCAGGGCCTTCAGCTTGTGGTTGTTGTTCTGCAGGTCCAGGTCGTTGAGGCAGACGTTGTGCTGGCGCTGGTAGTGGGCGTCCATTTCCGGCTGGGAGGTGAAGGCCAGGTTGCAGGCGCGGCACTCCAGCCCCACCTGGCCCTGCTCAAAGTGCGAGGACAGGTGGCAGAAGGCGTGGAACATGGAGGCGCACACCTTGTCGCACAGGCAGCAGCGGAACACCTGCATGGCCTGCTTGGTGATGGGGCAGACCCCGTCCAGCTGCGTCATCAGCATGGTCTCCTTCTTCACCGCCATGGGCACCTTCCTCGCCGCCTCCTCGCTCAACGACCCGTCCAGGGCCGGGAACTGCGGCAGCTCCACCTCGATCACGTTGGGGCCCAGGGCGCGGTCCTCCGTCCACGAGCCCTCGCTGGCCACCCAGGAGGCCTGGCGCCCCAGGCTGTGCTTGAAGTCCGGGGAGGAGGAGCAGGAGGCCTGGGGCTGGGGGGGCAGCGCCGGCAGCAGCAGCTGGTTTTCCTTCTCCGTTTCTCGCGACTGAGGTCGGGAGTCTGCAACATGAACATTTGATTTTCTGAAAGCGCGTTTGGTTAAGAGACCTTTTTTTCTACACTGTGGTGGGTGGGTGGGTATTGAGAGCAAATGAGTGAGAATCAGCAAAGACATGTATACTCAAAACCAGAAGTAAAATAAACGCAGAATGCTCGAGTCCATAAATACAACAAATACTTAAAAAAAACACACCTTTTTTGGCCACTCGCATTGGCACAATCAGCATACTTCTTTTTTTTATCTTTCCTAAAGACCGCTACACTTTACACATGGCAATGATATACAGGTATGATTTTAAGATTTTGCAGGGGGAAAAAAAGAAAGATTTTGTGGGTAGACCCCTTGCTAATATCAAAATCAACAACATTAAATGGCTATCATTTACACTGAACAATACCCCAAACAGTCTTCTTATTCAATTGCCCAATACGGTAAAATAAAACAGCCCCTACCCTGCCTTTCATGCTAACAAAGTTCATGCCTGCTATATCTACCAAACCAGCAAAACACCTACCACATGTATTACTTAAATGACTGAATATCTCATGTTACTGCTGAGAACGAAGCCACTAACCTCAGCTCCTCTCTGTGTAAGACCTTACATTCCAAGTGTAGCTATTATTCTCTATTATCATTATCCTCTTTGTCATACACGCACCTTCCCATTCCCTCCTAAAGACGACAGGTACCCATTTGAAGCTTTCATCTAGTCAAAGATTATAAGGAAATCAAATCATGGGTAATTTTCTGACAAAAAGCCCCAAAAAATATTAAAACAATTTCAAAGATTCTTCAGAAAAGAGAAACAAAAACAAAACCATTAATAGCTTCCCTCCCCCCCAAAAAAAATATTAAAAAAAATTAACCCCCCTCCCCCCCCCCACCAACAAAAACAAAACACAACAAAAGGAAAATGTTTGGCAAAACTTAAGTTATCAAAACATACACAAATAAAACATCCAACCAACCAAAAATCCCCCAACCAAAAACAAAACAATGAAAGGAACATTTCTAGCAGATCTTACATTTTTATTTTTGCTGTTTGACTGTTTGTTTTTCTTTACTATCACACACGCACGCACGCACACATACACGCACACAACACAAAACCGAACACCAGCTACAACGCCAGGCCACACCAGGCCACGAGGGAACTGACCGGCAAAAGAGGAGGAGGAGGACAGCTCCGAGGTGTACACGGCGTCCTGCCCCCCAGACTTGGGGGGGGGGGCCCACGAGTCCATGGCCGCCAGGTCGCGCATGGCCGCCCGCGTCTTCAGCCGCAGGTAGCGCTCCTCCAGACCCTGGCTCAGGGGAATGTTCACCTTGTGCGTGGCCTTGAGGTGGTAGTTCAGGCTCTGCGGCTGCTTGAAGCCTTTGCTGCAGAACTGCACAGCAGAGCATCCCAGAGTGAACGGTGACCAGGCTTTGTCTGGTGCACAAGGTGGGGCAACATGACTAGCACGATGGTCAAAAGCGCTGCGGTAGCCGAATGTGAAGCGACCAATAACACTGCAGAATTATCGTACTAATTTTTAAAATAAATTTATTTTCTATTTACAGAAGGATTTTATTTCAATTCCTCCAATCTTGGTTGTTTATAGTCCTGCCAAGCAGAGGCCATATCGGGACTGTGTTTTTCAATTCCTGTTCAGCTACACACACATACTGATCATATCCGACACATTCATTACATCGAAAAACCTTCTCTGTACATATAATATAGCTTTTAATGGTCAGTTTCTGCTTCAGAATATTTTGCCAAAACAAGAAAACTCTCTGAAAAATTCCTTGCAACATAGTATCAGCAAAATTGATTAAAGAAAAGAGAGAAAATAAAGTAAATACCCCCCCCCCCCCTCCCCCACCAAGCAGTGTAAAGCCCAGCAATCTCAAGGAATGTTCGAGCTGAAGGGAAGTTAAGCTAAGCACACCATGAAACTTTTATCAGACTTCTTTTAAAACCACAGTTTTATACATTCTTTTAAACAGTTTAATTCCAGAACAATAAATAAATAAACAAACAAAAGACTCTCCTATAACCTACAGATTTCATAACTTTGCATCTCCAACAATGATACCATACATACAGAACTGAAAATACTGGACCAAACATCACCCTTACTTACAAGGCCACAGAACAAAACAATAGAAACAACACTGTACAAGCCTTAAACAAAACCTCAATCACAAAATCATCCCAGTTCAACAACAGCAGCAGCAGCAACAACCTCAAGACAGAGAGAAACTTTGTAAGTGAACAGACCAATCCAATCCAATCCTGTTGTTTATAGCCCTGCTGACCACAGAGGCCATATGAGAGCTGTCTCCTCCACAAATTTAAAATCTCAGATTAAAACTAACTCTACAGTTGTTCCTTGTATCAACGCCCTGGCAAACCATAAGGGTCAACCCAGGACGGTCACCACATTGTGGGAAAAACCACATCACCCACACATAAAATGAGATAAAACCAGATTCCTTAAAACAACCTTGCTCTTAGTGACCAGCCGCAACACTTTCACTCATATCAGACAGAAAAAGCCCAATTCTCTCAAGACGTTAAACCCAACAACAACAACAACAGCAACCACAGCGACAACAAAGAACAAGGACTGACCTGGCATATGTGGGGCTTCTCGCCAGTGTGCACCATCAGGTGGCGTCTGAGGTCAGAGGGCTTGGCGAACTCTTTGTGGCAGAACTGGCAGCCGTGCTTGGTGGCGTCCAGCAAGGTTTCGTCTCCGTCCAGGTCGATGCCGTCGGCGCTGAGGGTGGACACGTTGGCGCTGAAGTCCTGGGTGCTCTCCCTGGGGGCCAGACTCGGACAGCCATTCTGGACCACTGAGGGAGCCGGGCCGTTTTTGCCTGAATGAAAGTAGTCACGTTTAGAGAAGGATGTTCCCTTTTTTTGTGTGTGTGTGGACAGGGGAAAGTTATAGATACAATCCAATGAATAGTTGCTGGATATTCGTCATGCATGTGAATCCATACAGTTCAAATATCGGTAAGTAAGAGATAGAAAAGTGTGTCGCCACATTTTGTTGACTTTCACAACCCAAAGGTACAGACTATGTTATATACCTTGGCAGTGTACTCTGACAGCCGATACAATTGTATGTATACATGTATATTTTGCTATGGTAATGTGTGTTACAGAGAAGAGATATATTTTTTATCAATATCCACACCCTTGTACATTCTGAAAGCTGAGTGTGATCAGAACAGTGAGAAATATAACACCAATAAAGAAAGCTATGAACAATCTGGTAGATGAATGCAAGGTGACTGCATGCACGGTTTTGCAGCTTGTTAACTGTTGTCCATTGCCTACTGTTCTGACTGCACTTTGCGCTAAGTAAGTTGTTTCAGCCTGTTCAAATTAATCCCATAATATAATCAGCAGATCACCAGCCACAAAATGCAGGAAAACTTGGCTCCATTCTCAAGAGAACTCGCACACATTTAAAAACAAGCCTAACTATTTCGTACAGTTTGACATTCACAGATGTTTCATAATCACAGACATCACATAACTTTCAAAACAATACATGATCAATTCCTAAATTTATATTATCTGATGAATATTATAACACACATAAAAAAAGAAAGGGAATGCAGAAAGAGTGACTCACACTGAATTATCATCTAAACCTAACTTTTGATTACAAAATAACAATAAGAGACTTTGCATAATTTACATTCTCTTATTTAGCATGTGAAATTTTTATGATAATCCAAAAAACCACCATTTTAAAAAAAAAAAAAAAAAAGGGAGGAAAGCAACGAAAACGACAAAACAGTTATACCACACGTATATAATACATGTATATACTAACCGTCCATGCTCTCCAAAGGACTGTCCTCTACCTCAGCTTTAATGGCGGAGGACTTGATGGCTACATTCGACACGGAGGGACTGACGGTCAACACAGATGGCTGGGGAGCTATCTGCCGCAGAATGGAGGGCTTGCGGCCCCTCTTTGGGGGCGTGGCTATGCTCTCCACATCACTGCCGTTGATTCCGTTGGCAGCATCGTTGAGTTCGGGGTGATGGGTCAGTTGATGGCACAGCAGGCTGCGCTTGGCTTTGTAGGCTTTTTGGCACACCTGTGTACATAGTTTTCAGTCAGAAAGAAATCTACATGTGTGGATCCATGTGCAAGCATGCATACACACACACATACACACAATCAACCTACCTAAGTCAAGTCACGATTTTACACATAAATTCCTGTGCACATTGATCAGAATCTACACACACACCCACATACACACTGTCAATACAGACACATGTAATGATGAACACACACACACAGTGACACACACACACACTGTGCACAAGTTCACACACTGTACACAAGTTCTCCAAGTCCAAGCCAAAGTACGAGTCTAGTACTTACTCAGTACACACTTATCTAACAGAGAATTTCTGAACTGTTTGGATGCAATAATGACAAGATCCAGGGTGCAATTTTAATTTAATTTAATTCATTCTTTTATATCGAGGATAATGGAATAAGCACTGATATGCTTTTTTACATCCAGTCCCCGTGTGTATGTGGTTTTGTAAATTTTTTTCATCTGTTTCCACCGGCACACAATGGCCTACTCTTCTGAAAAGCAGAACAGGATTTTATGTGTGCGCAAGATGTTCTGCATGCGTTCGAACATGGGGCCTCGGTTTACTGTCTCATCCGAAGGACTCTGACATTCAGTTCGATTTTTTGGGTCAAACTGGGAAGAAAAGGCGAGGCTGGGAATCGAACCCACAACCTCATCACGGTTTACTTGTTGGCAGGCGAACATCTTAACCATCCTGCCACCTTCCTTCAACAATATCCTGCAAAGTGCAATCAGGAAAACACCCCCCAACAAAAACATTCCAAATATATTCCCAAATAAAGTTCACCATCACCGTCATTACCTGACAGACAAAAGGTCGCTCCCCAGTGTGCTTCCTTATATGTCGTTGCAGGGCCGCGGGTGTAGGTTTGATCACACCACAGTACTCGCACGTCCTGTGACTTGTCCTCTTACCACCACCACCACCACCACCCTCCCCTCCCGCAGCGCGGGACGGTGAGGCCGCCAGCTGTAAACGAGAACTCTGACGCCGCGACGACTCTGCCGCCAGCACCAATGCTGTGGCGATGGACGACCGGGAGCGAGAATAGTCCGTCAGCGCCTCCGAGTCCTCAAACGATGGCGGCGCAAGCAGCGAGTTCCTCTTCCTGGGCGACAGGCCGATGTCGGAGGTGTTCACCTGGAAGGAGGAGTCGCGGAAGGTGGTGGGCGTCGCCGCCGGAGGTCGCTTGCTGCTTTCGCTGGTCGCAGCATCCTCATTGTCGGACATCTTCCTCTTCCGGCCTCTCAGGTCGCGCGTGCTGGGCGGGGTGGTGTCAGAGGCGGGGGTGGTGGTGGTGGTGTCGTCCGTGGTCGTGGGAGTGTGGACGGTGGGGGTGTCGGAAGTGGGGGTGGGGGTGGTGGGGGTGTCTGTTTTGGCAGGAGGGGGGTCCAGGTTGTCCTCTGCGGTCAGCTGTCCATTGCGGATGTCCTGCTGCTGCTGCTGCTGCTCCTCCTCCCCCTCACCTGAAACACAGTTCATCATCCGCGGTCATTCACCAGTCAAGCAGCCAGTGGGGACAGAAGAGCTGGGCATACATAGTCCATCTTGAATCGTATAAAAAACTAGGTTCAAGAATAGCATGGCACGATCATCGATTCAACAGGTTGGGTCACACTAGATGGTTGGGTCATACAGTTACTAGATGGCTGAGTCACTAGATGGTTGGGTCACATTAGATAGTAGATGGTTGGGTCACACTGGATGGTTGGGTCACACTGGATAGTTGGGTCACACTTGATGGTTGAATCATACTAGATGGTTGGGTCACATATATGGATGGGTCACACTGGATGGTTGGGTCACACTAGATGTTTGGGTCACACTAGATAGTAGACGGTTGAGTCACACTGAATGGTTGGGTCACACTGGATGGTTGGGTCACACTGGATCAGTGGATGGATGGGTCACACTAGATGTTTGGGTCACACTAGATAGTAGATGGTTGGGTCACCCTGTACGGTTGGGTCACACTAGATGGTTGGGTCACACTGTACGGCTGCAGAGAGTGATCTTTACCAAATACCAGTTATCAGGAAACTATCACACCTTTACATGATGCAATGTCAAGATTCATTTACCTGCACATAATGTTTGAGATCGTATTTTGAGAAAATACTGAAGAGTGAGCAAGCCATAGTCAGTGTGACAAAAAATTGCTGCAAGTGCTAACAACCAGCCTGCGCTTAGGTATTTGAAATCACCAAGGGTAGTAAAGTAGACAAGAGATAACACCACCAAGTTTTCTTCACACATCAAATCCATCAACCAAATCAAAATAAGTGGGGGACAAAAGAGAGTTGGTGAGACAGAATGGTGTGTGAAAGAGACAAGAAAGGGGAAACAAATGAGTATCAGTTGATCATTTCTTTCCTGGGCTATTTTTGCCTGCCTGTGTTGATTTTCAGATAAGATCAACAAACATGCTACAACATGATAGTGCTCAGTCAAGATCATCTGCTGTCATACACCAACTCTTGTTTATAAGAAAAAGTGGTTAATAATAGTACAAAAATAGTGATGAATCTTACATCATTGATCTCTCCTTTTCTCCCTTAACTAAAATCATCTTATTTTCTAATCTTCAGACATCCATCCACCTTATCTGCTACAACTACATTAAGTAAATCAATCCACAAACACAACTTTGGGACAAATTCAATTTTTTTTTAAAAATCGTAATACTTGTATAGTATAATATGCTCAAAAAACAATCTTCTTGAAATAACAACAAAAAAATCAAGGCCAAAAGTTTCAGTATCAGCTTTACACATGGTGAGTGAGTGAGATGGTTTAACAATCCAAAATATAGTAAGACAAATTCACACACAGACACACACACACTTGAACAATTCATTCCTTCACCGTAACAACACTACACAGATTGTTTCAAACATAAAATGTCACAGACTGAGAGAGATGCATAAAGCAATCTTTTAACAGAATGCTACCTTACCATACTATCCTTCTAAAACCAAACTTCACCCCCTTCTTCAGCAACAGCTACGACAAGAAACACCAATACTGTTATCAGTGTTAACAAACGGTTTCAACAACATCAACCCCATCTCTTACATGGTTACATCAAACACACAGGTATGAGGCATTACGATCTGATAGCTCACAACAGTGCAGCACGCAGTCTTGAACGTTTGTGACGTCCAAACACACTTCAGTCCAGAGCAAAGAGCCATGATTAACGGACCCAAACCACCACCACCTCCACAGCTTGTGGAGAGGAGAGGAGAAACCACGTGTTTGTTCTCTCAGGTGCGCACTCTCTCTCTCTCTCTCTCTCTCTCTTCTCACCTTGCACTACCTGTACAGAAGCCCGCGCTCTCTGAACCTCCCTACCTCCCTCCCTTCCTTCCTTCACTGCTCCTCAGTCCCTCTCCTTGTCTCACAGAAACCTCCTGCCCCCTATCCTCCTCTCTGTTCTTGGCTGGTTTAGTGGGGTGGGGTGGGGGGCCACGCCTCTTTCATTCAGGGTACTCCACCCAGTCATTGACAGGGAACAGTGTGCATCTTCCTTCCTCTCCCTACCTCTTTCCATTTACAGTCCCTATCTCTGCCTCCTGATCTCAACTGTACCTAAGGTACAGTGCATCCTTCTCCCTTCCCAGACAGAGGGACACACTGTGTGTGCGCGTGTGTGTGTGTGTGTTTGTGTGTGTGTGTGTGTGCGTGTGAGAGTGAGTGTGTGGTGTGTGAGTGTGTGTGCGTGTGTCGTGTGAGTGTGTTTGTGAGTGAGTGAGTGTGTGTGTGTGAGTGTGCGTGTGAGTGTGTGCGCGAGTGTGTGTGTGTGAGTGTGTGTGTGTGAGTGAGTGAGTGAGTGTGTGTGTGTGTGTGTGTGTGTGTGAGTGAGTGAGTGAGTGAGTGAGTGAGTGAGTGAGTGTGTGTGTGTGAGTCAAGTCAATTTTTTATTTCCAGATAGTATATTGAATAAGCAATGCATTTGCTTTTTTTTCTTCATCAAGCCATCTACTTTGGGACAAAAAAACAACTTGAGTGAGTGAGTGTGTGTGTGTGTTTGTGTACCTCTGTGTGTGTTCCTGTGTGTGTGTGTGTGTGTGTGTTTGTATCTCAAAGTCACACACACAAACACTCACCCTGACTTTTAAGTTCATGCCAGCCTCCCATGTCAACTTCAACAATGACTTTACAATGACTGTTCAGATTTACCCTCCCCCATCTGCCATTAAAAATTGCGAGAGAGAGAGAGAGAGAGAGAGAGAGAGAGAGAGAGAGAGAGAGAGAGAAGAGAGAGAGAGAGAGAGAGAGAGAGAGAGAGAGAGAGCTAAAAAGCTTTAGTCGATTTAATTGAGGAGTGAACAAAAAAAAAGAAAAAGAAAAAAGAAAACAGGGTGGGATTAGGGGTGGGTGGGAGAAAGGAAGAATGAAGAGAGAGAGAGAGGTGGAGGATGAAGTATTGTGAGTGACCCACGACCTCTGACACGTTGACCCCTGAGGGCAGAGCAGACTTGGAAAGCAGGATTTGAGAGAATGGATAGGGGAGAAGGTGATTCTGAATCCTCCCCCCCCACCTTTTTTTCTCCCTGCCTGCTTGATGATACACACAGCACCATGCAATACTTAACCTTACCTTTAGCAGCTGGCATGTTTTGCTATGGTAATTTGGCGGCGGCAAATACAAAGAGGGCACTGTATCAATGTATGTTGACATATATATGCTGTATGACAATAGTCAATACACTATAAAGTGTTGATGGGAAACAATTTGTGAAGAACGCACACATGTACGCAGTGCCCCATGAGGCTTGAATGGTGCAAAATGCCCACCTTACCCTGCCTCCAAGCACAATCATCTTCTTCTTCTTCCTTTTTTGTCATGTTTCTCCCAGGGGAGGTTTGACATTGATGAGCCTTCTCCATCTCTCTCTGTTTTGAGCTTCCTTCTTATTTATGCCCCTTTCTCTAAGATCATCTGCAATACATACAGGCAGCCCAGGTTTTGCTAGGTCTTCCCTTTGGTCTCTTTCCATTCACTACGAAGTCCATTGCTCTTTTTATGTGGTGGTCTGCTTTCCGTTGAATGTGCCCAAACCAGCGCAGTCTACAGCTTCTAGGCACAATGATGGTGGTAACTTGTAACTGATGATAATTATGTACATCTAAAATAATGTGATGAGATGTCCTAACACTTGCAACAGTTCCTGCAGTGGTCAAAACAAAAGCTGTTCAATCCATCCCATGTTCTGAGGCCAGTATCAATCATTAAACTGCACACACAGCCCACGCTGAGGGAGGGAGGGAGGGAGGGAGGGAGTTGTGTATTGATTCCTTGGACACACACACACACACATGCACGCGCGCGCACACACACACACAACCAACAGTGACAAACACACTCTCTCTCTCTCACAGAATGACAGTATTGACACACACAAAGTCTAGAGCTCTCTCTCGCATGCACACACACAGAATGACACACGCAGTCTTTCTCTCTCACACGCACACACAGAGAATGACACACACAAAGTCTCTCTCTCTCACACACACACACACAGAGAATGACTCACACAAAGTCTCTCTCTCTCTCTCTCACACACACACACACACAGAGCCAACTCTGCACTGGTCAGTGGGAAACCAGCATGTGGATGGACACAAAAGCTAAGTACTGTGCAGGGCAGGGCAGTGTAGGCCTACCTGTTGTTTGCGCAACAAATCCATGACCAGTGCGTATTTGTTTTACACTTGCATGCACCCATGATTGAGATATTGGGATATGAAGAAAACACCACTGCTACTCACTCCCCCACCCCTGTGTGCCATTGTGTGCCGGTGGAAACAGATGACACAATTTACAAAACCGCATACACACAGGGACTATGTGTAAAAAAGCACACGAGAGCTTATTCCATTATCCTCGATATAAAAGAATAAATAAATAAAATAAAATAACCCCCTCATTTTCTGCAAAACACCCTACATTCCATACCCCCCCCTCCCCCCCCTAAAAAAACAACAACCCAACCCAAACCAACCACCACGCACCAAAAACCCCTAATAGATCAAACACCAGCATAGTGACAATAACAACAGCACCATCACACCCAGCACCAGCAAAACACACAATGTATGTATACACACATATGGTGTATACACGCACGCACACACACGATACACACATACTGTTTTAAAAATATTTTTTAATATGTGTGATAGAGAGCAAGAGAGACTGACAGAGAGACAGACAGAGAGAGAGAGAGAGAGAGAGAGAGAGAGAGAGAGAGAGGGAGGGAGAGAGAGATGGAGGGAGGGAGAGAGAGAGAGAGGGAGAGAGGGAGGGAGGGAGGGAAGTTGGGGTTCTTCTGAAGGCTGGTTTATGGTTTGGGGTGGGTTTTCTCTCTGAAGAATTAAAAAAAAAAAAGATTTTGTAGTTACTACTACTAGACATGCATGATTCTTTTTAGCTTCAGCCTGAAAGGAATCTGTTAAGTGTGGTGTAATGTGCAAGGGTAAGAGAGAGTGAGAGTGTGTGCGTGTGTGTGTGCGTGCCCTGTGGTTATTCAATTTAAAGTCTATTTATGATGAATTCACACTCTGTGATGTTTATTTAAGTGTGTCATCTCACTGTGTGTGTGTGTGTGCATGCATGTGTTTGTGTGCGTGCGTGTGTGCATGAGCATGTATATGTGTGTGTGTGTGTGTGTGTGCACATGGGTGTGTCTACACATGTGCATGCAATGCATGCATAACTGATATTCCACCAAACTTTTCAGGCAAAGTGGTGAAGGCAAGGCGTTAACCCACAGGGCCTTATAAGTAATATCAAATACTGTTTACAGATGACAGCTACTCTGAGGGACTTTCAGGGTTAGTCAGTCAGTCAAGTCAGTCAGCACCAATGCCAACTGTATTGGAGGTTGGGAGGGAAGGGGGGATCCTTTTGAAGTTGAACCATGAAACATCAACAAAGACTTGAACCCACAGTCGGATCACTTTGCTATATTATATATCCATCCTGCATGATAACACACACACACACCAGAACAAATAAACAGAGAAAGCAACAACATCCCCCCTCCCCCAAAAACCCCCCAAACAAACCAACAACAAAAATTTCCCATAAACCCCCTACCACTCACTCCCCTGAAAGCAAACATGCGTGTGTGTGTGTGTGTGTGTGTTGTGTGTGTAATGTGTATGCGTGATCATATTTGACTATCCTGTATCCAACTACATACTGAGTGACAGACACACTGTATGTACATACACAGCCACACATTTGTGGTGTATAATTTGTGAACACATGCACATGCATATTATGAACTAAGGATAAGGAGTAGATACATGGACGATTTTCAAAAACAGACCAGAAGACAATAAGCTTGCTTAAAGTGCTTTTGCTGTCTTGATTCTTGTACATTTTAATTCTTGTAATTCTGTACATTTTAATTCTTGTAATTCTGTATTCATGTAATTCTATACATTTTACTTGTAATTAATTTTAATTCTTGTAATTCTGTATTCATGTAATTCTTCTTAATTTACTTTTCACAAGTTTATGACACAACTAAATTAAATGCAGCCTTCTGTTCTAAACTTTAAAACGTTTAACATGCAGATTAATGATCATTCATCTCTGAAAAAGACGTAAGAGAGCTGCTCGTCTTAAATTAAAACAATGCACTGTAATAATGCTTAAAACAGAATAGTCCTACATTGTTTATTTATTTTATTTATTCTTTTATATCGAGGATAATGGAATAAGCACTTATGTGCTTTTTTTACATCCAGTCCCCGTGTGTATGCGGTTTTGTGAATTGTGTCATCTGTTCCCACCGGCACACAATGGCCTACTCTTTCGAAAAGCAGAACAGGATTTAACATGTGCGCAAGATGTTCTGCATGCGTTCGCACACAGGGTCTCGGTTTATAGTCTCATCGGAAAGACTTTACTATTGTATTACAAATTGTGAATAATGTACATCTCTCTGATTAAGCTTTTTCACCCATAACAATGCCTTGCATATTGTGTCAAAGCAGACCAACCAAGACAAAACATATTGTACATCATTATCAGCAGAAAACACACAGAAAAAAAGTGTACCCCTCCCCCTGAACTTTCTCCTTTCCATCTTAAGCACCACCACAGCAGTATAAAATATTATGTGGCTGATTTTCATACTTAGGTAGATTTCCATCCAGCCTGGACAAATGGCTCTAGATAGACTTCCTTAAAATAAAAAAAAAAGAAAAGAAATCAACCCCCAAACCAAAAAAACCAAACTTCCAACAAACCCCAGAACAACAATGAAAGAGATGATCGTGCATGCATTTTGTGTTGCAATGGCGAGCACAGAATCAATAGTGTACACACACACACACACACAGAGGCCTTTGCACTGTAATATGTACACACACGCACATACACAGTGACACAGGCCTCTGCAATGTACATGTATATATATATATATATGTATACACACATACACACACGCACACACACACACACTTGGACTGGCAGCCTGCTTTGCATTTTGTCATTCTATACATCTGGTTCTGCACCGCCATATGTGCTGAGGCACGCACGCAGCACGCATGCACACATATTTTTTTGCTCAGTGTTTGTTCCACAGCAGTGGCTTATGTATGGTGGGCTGGTAGTGGTAGCTAGCTGGCTCTTCTTTGCAGCAACCGGTTTCTGCTTCTACTATTTTTTTCCTTTTCTGTGTGTGTGTGTGTGTGTGTGTGTTGTGTGTGTGTGTGTGTGTGTGTGTGTGAGAGAGAGAGAGTGTGTGTGAGAGAGAGTGAGTGTGTGTGTGAGTGAGTGTGTGTGTGTGTGTGTGTGCGTGCATGTGTGAGTGCGTGAGTGTCTATCACTGTGTGTGTGTGTGTGTGTGTGTATGTGTGGTGTTGTGCATGTGTACACATGTGTGTGTTGTGAGTGTGTGTGCATGAGTGAGTGAGAGAGCGAGAGAGAGAGTACATGTTTATGTGTCTGTCACATCATACACATGCATACAGGTTACACTCACTACAGAGATGTAGACACAAACTCTGTGTGTGTGACTGTGTGGTGTTGTGTGTGTGTGGGTGTGTGTGTATGTGTGAAAATTACAAATAACTATGGAAGAGAAAAGGAAGAAGAAGAAGAAGAAGAAGAAGGAGAGAGAGAGAGAGAGAGAGAGAGAGAGAGAGAGAGAGAGAGAGAGAGAGAGAGATTTTGTCTGTCACAAAAGATAACTCATACCCACTACAGAGACATGCATACACTGTATACATGAACAAAAACCATGCCTGTGTGCGCGCGCATGTGTGTGAAACTGAAAGAGAGCAAGAAAGAAAGAAACACACACACACACAGTCAGGGACACTCAGAGACCCTGTGTGTGTGTGATGAGAGAGAGAGAGAGAGAGAGAGAGAGAGAGAGAGAGAGAGAGAGAGAGAGAGAGAGAGAGAGAGAGAGGAGAGACAATGACAAATTCTTTTATTTCGAGGATATTAAATAAGCACTCATGTGCTTTTTTATATCCAGTCCCCGCCCATAGGGATACACACACAGAGAGAGAAAGGGAGCCGGGAGAGAGAGAGGAAGAGAGAGCTTAGAGGATACAATGGCTCAAGCAGGGGCAGGCAGGCATGCACACACACAGTCACATATTATACACACATACACACAGTGACACACACAGACAGAGAACCCATCCACACACTTGCACATTCTCCATGACAGGCAAGCACACACACACTGACACAGGCAAGCACACACACACATGTG
>CM054159.1:31484099-31499099 GCA_028751875.1 Rapana venosa
CAACCAAGCCCCTCCCCAAAACAAAACAAAAAAATAAACTCAAGAAAATAAGAGTATTTTCCATGTAAAAGGATGTTATTTAGCAAAGCATTAAATTTAAAAAAAATCTCTGCCAGACAAAGAGTTTGTAATGTTACCTTAGGTAATTCATTATCTTATAATGTATCTATCAGTCATTCAGATGTATTTTATCCAGAACCCCACCCCTCATTTTAGAGACCACGGGTGAACTTGTCCAAATATCCAAGTTTGGCATCAACTACATCAGGAAAAAAGAAACCCCAACTACTGTCTCTTTACCCAAAAATGAGGTAAAAGAGCTTTCAAGTTTCATTCTGTGGGAAGGGGATGACACCATACCACTGTTTCCAGCAACTTTCAGCGAATTAGCTGTGAACATTAACAGAGAGAGCGAGAGAGAGATTACTATAACTGTGCACAGAGAGAGAGAGAGAGAGAGAGAGAGAGAGAGAGAGTAGGAAAGAAGAGAAAGAGAGAGAGAGAGAGAGAGAGAGAGAGAGAGAATGTGGAGAGAGAGAGAGAGAGAAAGAAGAGAGAGAGAGAGAGAGAGAAGTGGAGAGAAGAGAGAGAGAGAATGTGGAGAAGAGAGAGAAGAGAGAGAGAGATAGTGAGATGAAGAGAGAGAGAGAGTGTGAACGGAGAGAGAGAGAGAGAGAGAGAGAGAGAGAGTAGCTAGAGAGAGAGAGAGAGAGAGAGAGAGAGAGAATACCATGAAAACAGAAAAAGAGAGAGAACTTGAACAACAGACGAGTAAAAGAAACAAAAAATAATAAAAAGAAGAGAGAATGAGAGAGAAGAGAAAGAGAAAAGAGAGAGAGAACGAGAGAGAGAGAGAGAGAGAGAGAGAGAGATAGAGAGTAGCTTGAACAGAGAGAGAAGAGAAAGAAAGAAAGAAAGAGAGAATGTGGAGAAAGAGAGAGAGAATGGGAGAGAGAGAGAAAGAGAAAGAGAGAGTGAGAGAGAGTAGCTTGAACAAGAGAGAGAGAGAGAAGTGAGAAAGAGAGATTGAGAAAGAAGAGAAGAGAAGAGAGATAGTGAGAGAGAGAGAGAGAGATAGTGAGAGAGAGAGAGAGAGAGAGAGAGAGAGAGAGTGAGAGAAAGAGTATTGAACAGAGAGAGAGAGAGAGAGAGAGAGAGAGAGAAGAGAGAGATAGAAAGAGAGAGAGAGAGAGAGAGAGAGAGAAGAGAAAGGAGAGAGAGAGAGAGAGAGGAAAAGAGAGAGAGAGAGAGAGAGAAGAAAGTGAGAAAGAGAGAATGTGGAGAGAGAAAAAGAAAGAGAAAGAGAGAGAGAGATTAGTAGAAGAGAGAGAGAGAGAAGAGACCAGAGAGAGAGAGAGAGAGAGTAGCTGTGAACAGAGAGAGAGAGAAAGAAAGAAAGAGAGAGAGTGAAGAGAGAGAGAATGGGAGAGAGAGAGAGAGGAAGAGGGGAAAGAGAAGAGGTAGTGAAGAGAGAGGAGAGAGAGAGAGAGAGAGAAGAGAGAGAGAGAGAGAGAGAGAGGAGAAGAAGAGAGAGAGAGATTAGCTTGACTGAACAGAGAGAGACAGAGGGAGAGAGAGAGAGAGAGAGAGAGAGAGAGAGAGCACAGAAAGAAAGACACAGCATCTGCATATTATTAGTGAACAATGTTGCATATATATTTGTGAAGTATTCATCAAGGTGGCTAAATCTGTAAGACATGACTAAATTTACATAAATCTGCATACATACTATAGCCATTCTATTAATGCTAATGGTAATCATTATTCGCAGAGAAGAGGTGATTGTTTTTGAATTACTTTCTCCTCTTCAACTGGCTTGTATATCCAAAAGACAGATCTCCTTTTTCCACAATTGCAACTACAAATCGATCATGGGGCCCACAATACCCATACCTTACAATGGCTAGAAAATATTCATGTTTATTTAAATACTCCCTACTAAAAACTGAGGACCCCCCCCCCCCCCCCCACACCACACAAACAAATCTCTGACAGTTTTTGAGTTTAGCACTGAGAAAAAAAAATCACTAGTAAATCTGAAAAAAAAGGAACAAAATGATTTAAAAATAGTAAGTTAGGAAATTATTTCTCTTCACTCATTTACTTTTAAAATGTCACTAATAAATCTAAACATCCCTTCAGACACAAAAACGTAATGTATACATACAAAAAAGATAACTAGGCCTAATATTAATAATGATGATGATGATGATGACGAATCCAGTCTAATCTCAATTGTTTATAAATAGCCCCGCCCGACCATAGAGACCATATCAGGGCTGTACGCTGATGACCACAACGACGATGATGATAATAGTAACAATGCTACTACTAATAAAGATTTGATAATCTGGCACAATCATGATGATGATGCTAATAATAATAATAACAACAAATCTCCATCCCGGTGGGTGGGCCAGCTACTATCATGTATAAAGTTACTACTACTTACTACCTGCAGGGGTCTTCTTCTTCCAAGCGTTAAGTCCGGCAGCCCTGACAACTGGCTCTACTGAGGTTGCTGCATGCAGCATCAGCAGGTGTTCGGAGGGCCGGGGCACAAAGTACTCAAGATGATGATGAAGGTGGTGGTGGCTCTGGCCCTCCGGAAATGCTGCGCTTCTACACGCTTGCTGCATGTGCTCTCTTGCACGTCGGACTGAGTCCCAGGAATGCAATGGTCAAACCCAGTGTCCGAAATATGTCCAGCCGACTCCAGCCCTCTCTCTCTCTCGCTCGCTCTCTCTTTCTCTCACTACACACACACGCACGTGAATGTCGCCAATGTCACCCACACACACAGCTAAACCGCCCGCCCCCCTTCTTCTTCTACTACTTCCCACAGTGGTGGTGGTGGTGGTGGTGGTAGTGTGAGGGTGTGTAGGCCTGGAGTACGTGCGTGCGAGTGTGTACGTACGCGCGCGCGCGCGGGCGCGTCAGGTTAGCATGCGTGCGTGTGTGCGCACTCCGCTGGCCTGTTTTTCCCCCCAAACACCCCGCTCCAAAGCTTGACGTAAGCCCCCCTTCCCTCGCTTACCGCATGCCTCGCACCCCCCCCCCCCCCCCCATCATTCCCCCCTCTCTCTCCTGGTCTCTCTCTCTATCTCGCCCTCTCTCTCTCTCTCACACAGTGTACACACACACACCACACACACACACACTCTACCTCCCCTTCTCTCTCCCTCACCACTTCAGAATGTTCGGTGGCTGAGCCCTTCTTCATACACACACACACACACACACACACCCTCAACCCCTATCTCCCCCCCTCCCCTCCCCCATTTATGCAAACTTCACGGCAAGGGATCGCCGCAGCCTCGGGAAAAAGCCGTGCAATGTTCGCGCACTGATAACCTAGGTACGGTGGTGACAAGAGTACATACAATAGATATGCTGGCTCTCTCCCTCTCTCACTATACTGTGTGTGCGTGCGTGTACGTTCTCCCTCTATGTACTCGCTGTACAAACACACACACACACATTTCTGTAGGCGTATAGTAGGCTATGGCGAGCGCACACTGTATGTAGGCCAACCGGCCGCACACACTAGGAGCCGTGAACACAAGTACAACACGCGCATGCAAATCGAGCGCTGACGAGGTGCTTCAAAATGAATGTCTCGTAGCATTTGGAGAGACAGACAAAAACCGATTCACGGCAGCTTAACTACATATACCAGGAGCAAGAAAGAATAACGCTTTATTTGGCTAAATTGAATACTCTCTTTCTACCCCTCTCCTCCCCCCCACTCCCTTTCTTGAGGATTCCTCGATTGTTAGCTGGTGTTAGGTGTACGTGTTGTGTGTGTGTGAAATTCAGAATGATGGTGCTCCTCTTTGGGATGAGGCTGCTGTTCTGAACGTCTGTCCTCCTTTTCAATCTGTCCCCTTTCCTCCCTTCTCCATCCCACTTGCTGTCGAGTCTCATGTTAGCACTAATAATTGTGTCTTTCTTCACTGATCTCAGCAATAATTTGGGGTCAGGCTGGCTGTGTGGGTTGTCTGTCCATTTGATGCTTGATTCACTGGTTATCAGTTTGATTCATTGGTTACCCGTTTAAAACCAGCTCACTTATGTCCATCCAGATGGGAGAGAATGGGAGAGACTTCCCTTTCGGAGCCAATGGCATTGACCCTGGTTCTACTCCTCATCCAGCCCCCCAGATGTTGCAACCCCCCCAAAAAAAACACAACCCAAGCCCAGAGGTCCCAAGCACTGCACAAGCAATCTTGAATTATGATGATGATGCTTGTCTGTCATGTTCAACGATGACTTCCAAAACAGCAGAGGAGGCAGATGCTGTTTCAAAAAATAGGTGCTGTCTGAGCAATAGAAGAAGAAGATAAATAGGGCAGAAATTCGATTGTAGTGGAGATGCCTTGCCCACAATACACCCCACTGTCTAGGCCAAGTGGCCACAAGGACAGTCAGCGTTGGAGATGTTCTCCAAAGGCCAACTAGCCCGCAGGGCTGCAGCACATAAAGACTGTGCAAGACAGAACATCATAGTCCATCACTTAAGACTAAGCAGTAAAAGGAATTCCATGAATATCATGAACATGTAAGAATGGATGACAAAATAAAACAAAAACCAAGCGGGCAGTAGTAGGCTACCGAGTTTAGAAGTTATATATGGAACAAGGTGATAACAATATGGAACAATGGTAAGAAAATGGCCACATAATTATGCACAGATCTCACCAACCTTGAGTTTTTGCCAAGTGCTGAAGAAGTACCCAATTTCTGTACTGGAGGGCATCTTATTTTCATTTTTTTTTTATATGTTGATGATCATGATTTTAATGTAACTGGGGGTGGGGGTGAAGGTGGGAATGGAAAGAAAGTGTATATTTTGTATTTCAAGGACAATGGAACAAGCACTCATGTGGGTTAAAACATTTTTTTTTTTTTTTACATCCACTCCCCATGAGCATGCAGTTTTGTAAATTTTGTCATCTGTTCCTCTTGGCATAAATGGCTTACTCTTCTGAAAGATGAAACAGGTGTGTGTGTGTACATACATGTGTGTGGTGGGGGGTGGGGGTGGGGGTGAAGTTAATACTGACTTCCACTTTTTGTGATTTGTCTGACTTGACTTGACTGCCTGAGGAGTCAGTCACTGCACCACAGAAATGAAGTTTTTCAGTTTGACTGTTGTAGGCAAGTGATCCTGGCAGAGATGACCCCCCTCTACTCTAGGCACTAGGATACATGCTGGGCATCCACGTCACTGGCAGTGTAACTAACCTACTCAGATGATGATCTTCTTTGATTTGCTGCTTCACAAGATTCAGCGCTATATAAATTCCACACATTATTATTTATTATTATTAGGCCCTGTGTGCAAATGCACGCAGAAATCTTGTGCATATGTTAAAACCCGTTTTGTACTTTGGAAGAGTAGGCCATTGTACTGGTAGGAATGGATGACAAAAAGTACATTAACATCCCCCCCAAAAAAAACAACACCCCAACAACCAACCAACAACAACCAACAACAACAAAACAACCAAAAACAACTGCCCCCCCCTCCCCAAAAGAATAAAATTCCCCAAACAAAAACCACAACCCACCCCTGCAGTGACAACAATGTGCGACTGGTGAGTGTGTGTGTGTGTGCATGTGTGAGCGTGCGTGCGTATGTATATCTGATTAACAACAATAAAAAGTTTTCATTTTGCTTACATTGTTATACTGCATGAGGGCAAAGGGTGAGTAGGTCTGCATAATATACATTTTACTTTCACTAATCGTTTAAAACATTTTTCTAGACAAGGGGTTGTTAATTGACAACACTTACTTTCACTGTTTTTTTTTTTCTAGTGTCAATTAGTTTTTCCTTTCTAAAAAGGAAATACGAAAATCTTTATAGTTTCTCTAAAATGAGTGAGTGAGTGAGTGAGTGAGTGAGAGAGAGAGAGAGAGAGAGGAGAGAGAGAGAGAGAGAGAGAGAGAGAGAGAGAGAGAGAGAGAGAGAGAGCGAGAGAGAGCGAGAGCGAGAGAGAGCGAGAGGGAGTGTGTGTGTGTGTGTGTGTGTGTGTGCGTGTATTTTTTTCTTTGTTCACACGCATGCATTTTTGTATCATACCAATTATCATGTAGTAATATACATGCAGTGAAAAACTTTCGACCAAAGCAATGTACACCCAGCTCAAAACCTCAAATCAAGACCCCCTCCCCTCCCAACCTCCCTGCTGTCCTTGGCTCTCTAGATAGTACCCACTAACCAAGGCATGAAGTTTCAACAGAATCAGTACGACATTGACATGATTAAATGAATATGGCTCACTGTCGGTCAACAGAATCAGTATGACACTGACATGATTAAATGAATATTATGGCTCACTGTCGATCAACAGAATCAGTATGACACTGACATGATTAAATGAATATTATGGCTCACTGTCGATCAACAGAATCAGTATCACATTGACAGGATTAAATGAATATTATGGCTCACTGTTGATCAACAGAATCAGTATGACATTGACATGATTAAATGAATATTATGGCTCACTGTTGATCAACAGAATCAGTATCACTTTGACATGATTAAATGAATATTATGGCTCACTGTTGATCAACAGAATCAGTATGACATTGACATGATTAAATGAATATTATGGCTCACTGTCGATCACCTGACAATGGTAAAGACTGACTGTGGTGGGGTTTTTGGTTCTGACCATGCTCAAGCCCTTAGGCCTTACATTTCTTCTTTTTTTCCCTTCCTTTTCAACTTCAAGCCTCGAGTTGTATGCACTCCCTCTTGATTTCCTTCCCCTGACCACCTCTTCAGTTAATTTTTAAGGTTTGTCTGTTAACATTTAATCATTAAGCTTTATCTGTACTGATTTTTCTCTCTATTTTTTTGGTTATAAATCTACTTATAAATCCAAATTTGCGGCTTTCAGAAGTAAACCTAGATCACATCTCTCTCTTCTCTTGTCTTTGATTTTTAAAATTATTTTTAAAATTTTATTTTATTCTTTAAAATCGAGGATAATGGAATAAGCACTTATGTGCTTTTTTACATCCGCTCCAGTCCCTGTGTGTATGCCGTTTTGTAAACTTTTGTGGCCTATTCTTACGAAAAGCGGAACAGGATTTAACGTGTGCACAAGATGTTCTGCGTGCATTCACACACGGGGCCTTGGTTTATAGTCTCATCCGAAGGACTTGATTGTACTTATAGTCTTGAGGAACAGTTTTTGAAAAGGTTTTCAGTTCTTCAATCTTTAGTGGAAAAAATGATTAAAATTAAATCAATTGTATTTCTTTATATTTATTATTATTATTATATACAAGTTCTAAGTTGTTCTTGTCATTGGTGACGATCCCTATATCTTATGTATCAGACTTGGCACAAAAAATCTTCAACCTCACTTTCCACAAGGGGCGGGGGGGGGGGGGGGGGGGGGGGGGGAGTGGACATTCCCACTCACAGTCACACTGTCACTGTGTGTGTCCCCACAATCACACTTTATGATCTACACAACACTGAAAAGAGAGAAAAAGACAGAAAGAAAGGTGGTGATAATAAGCTCATACACAGAGTGACACACACAGAATGACACACACACCCGACATACTCGCATAGTGACACACACACACACACACACAGGCGGCAAGGCATGTATCTTAACACACCGTACTTCAGCACAAATAGAGAAAAGGACAAATATTAATTAATGAGACAGAAACTGAGAAAGAATATGTTTTTTTTTATCATCCACTATCCAGTCACTGTGTGTACGCGGTTTTGTAAATTTTTGTCATCTGTTCCCACCAGCACACAATGGCATACTCTCACGATAAGTGGAACAGGATTTAATGTGTGCGCAAGATGTTCTGCATGCGTTCGCACACGGGGCCTCAGTTTACAGTCTCATCCGAAGGACTTTTGGGGACTCAGGGACTCAGAGTTAGAGAGAGAGGGAGACTCAGTGAGAGAGAGAGAGAGTGTGTGTGTGAGTGAGTGAGTGAGTGAGTCACTGAGTGTGTATGTGCATGCGCGCGCATGTCTGTTTATCACATTCCAACACCTAGCATTTTGACAGACAACTTGAAACAAGAGCTGAGCACAGCTGAGCAATGAGAATGTGTTGCGTCTTTAGATAAATTTAATAAATTATATAAAAACCTATTTCTTCATAGACTAGAGTGACCACTCTTGGCATAGGCTAATTCCCTTTTTGTACTGTAGTGTAAGTTTACCATTCATGATTCAGTACTAGTGTGGTACAGCCATTGAATTGTTGTTCAGCTTTTCTTTTCTCACAAAAAGCATAACAAATAATTAACATCAAGTGTCCTTTCTTTCTTTATAAAAAAAAAAAAAGAAACGGTACCACTACCAGTACCACCATCACCTCTTCTTCCACATACTCCTGAGGTACATTAAAATGAAATGAATCTTTGGAAATAGGTACACTGGGGGAGGAGGAAAGGGTAGAACTAGAAGGGTGAGAAAGGGGAGGGAGGGAGGGAGGGGGGGGAGGAGAGAGAGATTCTTTAATCATGCTCATGATGCTGTTCTGTGTAGTGTTCACAACATAAATGTGGCAGCCAATCGTGAATCAGCCATCTAAGTTTCATTATGGAATGCAAATTAGGACCAAAGTGGAACCAAATAGGTCTAAAAGATTACCAACAAAGTTGTCCTCTTTGCTCACTGTTTCCTGAAATATTTATAAATAAATTATAAATAAATACATTCATGAAAAAGAGGAGAGAGTGGGAGAGAGGCGAAGTGAGAGAGAGAGAGAGGGGGGGGGGGGGACAGAGAAAGAGAGAGAGAGGGACAGAGAGAGGGAGAGAGGGGTAGAGAGAGGTGGGGGGAGAGAGAGAGAGAGAGAGAGAGAGAGAGAGAGAGAGAGAGAGAGAGAGAGAGAGAGAGAGAGAGAGAGAGAGAGAGAGAGAGGAGAGAGTAGAGGGAGAGAGAGAGAAGAGAGAAAAGAGACAATGAAAAGCAAGATTAATTTTCTTACTTTGAGGATAATGAAAAAGCACTCATGTCATGAGCTTTTTTACATTTAGTCTGTAGTAGTCCCCCCCCCCCTATCAAGGATTACATCACTAATGAGAGAGGGATTGGTTGATTGATGGATAGTCTTTATTTCCATGGATAACCAAAAAAAAAGTATTCAAAAGCATTAAAACTTTTGTATGTGCATACAATTAACATGTTATTAACTTATTGGGGTTGATCAAAAACGTGTGTGTGTATGTGTGTGTGTGCGTGTGTGTGTGTGTGAGAGAGAGAGAGAGAGAGAGAGAGAGAGAGAGAGAGAGAGAGAGAGAGAGAGAGAGAGAGAGAGAGAGAGTGTGTGTCACCATGTGTGTGTGTCTGTGGGGGGGGGGGGGGGGGGGGGGTAGTAAAAAAAAAAAAGGTAAGCTGGCACTGATATAGGTTCTCTAACACTTCTTAACAGCTTGGTGATTGAATCTAAAAATTTGAAGAAAAAAAACGGGAAGTGGGGGGGGTTCATTAACAGTAGGCTCACTAACAAACAGAATCACACGACAAAAGCACGCAAGTACTCGTCCCATGTCGCATGTCACCTAAAAGAATGTATGCTGTATGTGTGTTATCTTCGGCCCTGACCTGCTCCGCACGTTCACTCTTATGCACGCACCTAGTCGCTCGAAAGCTATCTGCCCAAACTGGCTGAACACTCGCTCCTTGTTGAGCTCACTACTGGGCCCCCACCACTCTCACCACGCCCCCTTCTCCCTTCCCTTTTCAAAACTTGGCGCAGGCCCAGCGCGCAAGTGACGTGCTCGTGCTTTTAACTTTCGACTTGAGACATTCTTTAGAGGGAAAATTCAACATACCCCCTAAAAAAAAACCCGTTCAAATATATACAAGCCACACTTCTTCACTGACTTCACACAGCTGAATAGAATGTATTCATGGAATGCGTGTCTCAACGCACACAGGTTTCCAACACGTCACGAGCGCACGCGTAATGATGTGCATGCATGCGAAAATAGTTTACGCCCTACACGTCAGTACAGTCGTACAAAAAACTCAAAAACCGGCTTAAAATTACTTACTGTGTACATGTAGTAGTTTTGTCTGCTTTCGTTTCGACATCGTTGACTTGCCGGATTGTCAATCACGTTGATTCTGTTTGTAAACACGCCGTCAAAAGGATAGAATTGTACCCAGGCGAAGTTGTCCCCTTTCCACAGCTTCCATGTTGCAAAGGGAATTGTGGGATTGTTGCACGTGTGTGCGTTAGGAAGTGCGAGCCGCGTGCCACTGGCTATTAAGCACTCGTCTTTTTTTTATATTCAGCATAACTACGAAATTCTAAGCAAACTTATAGGAGATGGATGGACAGGGAGAGGCCGTTGGGTAAGAGAGTCAACTTTGTATTGGAAATTTACTGTTTTTAGTCTGTTACCATATCTATTTCCGGTGAGAAACTGAAACAGATCGTCTGCTTCATTTCGCCCAAACAGCGCAAACTTCATTCTTACTTCCACTTCCAGTAGCCATGCAGATTGATCACCAAGTCAAAGTTTACTTCCTAAATGCAAACGGAAACCAGGCGAAGCCAAGCCTGGTAGATTCCGTTGGGTATTTCTATGGTCACCTGTTGGACAATTGAATTGTAACGGCTGCCAAAGCAAGCACACCATCACGATCTTAAGGCTAGGCTAGTCCGAAATTGTGAATGATGAAATCACCAGAAAATGATAGAACAAAATTAAGAAATTTGTCTGAAATTATTTCCCCATAAGTAAAAAATGAATGGCACAAAAAAGAAAAGAAATATTTCTTGGAAGAAGCTGCCTGTTCGCATTGTGAATGCCTGTCCAGTCATTATATGTAGACGCCAGGCGATGACGTCGAATGGAATCCACATGGTAGGCTAGGTCTATACATGTATACACAGATCTGTACACTCCAAATGATGATGTGCAGACAATAAATTTAACATTTTACAGTGTAAACGAATATATGAAACATGATATTGCCTTGGGTTTGGCAGCACTAGTACTGTAGTACAGTGTTTATGTTCAATTAAAATGGAAAAGATTGAAATGATATCAAATATGTTGTGTATGTTACAGTGTTTATGTTCTGTTAAAATGGAAAAGATTGAAATTATATCAAATACGTTGTGTGTGTGTGTTTTTAATCCCCCCCCCACACACACACACCACAGTCCACATCACACCGAACCACACCATACCACACCATAAATTACCATACAGTGATATACACTCACACACACACACCAACACACACAGACTGACACACATACACACACTTGCGCACACTTAACTAAACCACACCACACCACACATGCACGAACACACCTCACCACACCATACATATTACATCATAAGAACACAATGACACACGCCACACTACCCCGACACTCCACACCATACCACCTGAACACTCGCACCTTATCACAAAGACACAGGTATGCATACATGACATACCTGACAACGTAGTATGCCTCCGTTCAGTTGCTGTTTCATTCATGTGCTTGTGCGCTCACACTCTTGAATTATTAGAAGGCTGTAGTACATGTATAATTATATAAAAATACATATCTGTGCCCATATGGAACATGACAGCAAAGCATTCAAATGCATTTTACTGTTAAAATTGAATTTGGATAAACACGTGCAGCCCATGTGTAGCATAGAGGTTGATTAAAAGGCTATAGTATAATTAAAAAAATTAAGGCTTTGCTTGAGATTTAAAATACAGATTATCAAAATATTTTTGTAAGAAGAGAATTTTTTTCAATTCCAGAAACGAATAATAGTTTTTCACCAATATTCTTTTCAGATTTTATTTTGGGATTTTCAGATGTCTCTTAGGTGCATAAAAAATATTATATTGAGACTGTGAGTGTGAGAGAATATATATATATTAAAAAAATGATAATAGATTGAAAGTGATACAAGATGTGTTCTTTGTATTGACTGTGAAATCTTAACATATAACAGGATGCCAGTAAAGTTTAGCTGCTGGTAAAAGGTACACTGTTGATTTTTCCTGTTCAGTTGTGAAGAAATACAGCCTTTTTCAACCTGTGCAGCGTACAGTGTTGTGCTCGTGATCTGATAAGTGATGACCTGGGATCAAGCTACAATGGAGCATCTAATGATCTATTCAAGGGTATTTTCCCTCTGGAGTTCACGTCAGTACCGACTCCACTCCCTTAAAAATCCTTTGGATTAGACTATATTCTCAAGGTCCCATGTGCAAACGCACGGGAAACGTCTGGCGCAGATGTTAAAACCCGTTCCATCTTTTGGAAGAGTAGGCCATTGCATGCTGGTAGGAACTGATGGCAGCATTTATAAATTTCTTGCACAATGGTATGTTTAGGCATCATCCCTGCAGTCATAATGCGGCTACCCTAAGCGCTTCGATTTGTTTGTTTTTTACAAGATTCAGCGCTATATAAATTCCATATATTATTATTATTACCCTAATGGTGGGCAATGAAGGTTGTTTATGCGCAAACCTAACCTATCAGCCGCCTTGAGATCTGGCTGAGACGACAATAACACAATCCAGTGCAGCACATCTGTATTATTTCAAATGCACTTCTTGATATTAAGATATTATATACAGTAGGTATTCGGCTTCAACGTTTTTTTTAATGTCCTTTCAATAGCATTAATTAGGAGGACCCAAGAACCCATGCCACCTTTCGAAAGAGTAGGCCATTATGTGCCTGTAGGAATGGATGATCAAAAAAAAAAAAAAAGGAAACCCCACACGCACACAGATGTCGTGTTTAGACACCATCTCTGAAGTTGAAATACGGCTACCAAAATTGTGGGGGAAAAAAACGGTCCGAATCTAATAAAAAAGTTTAAAAACACCAACCTCACCAGTGAAAACTAAGAAAAAAAAAAAAAAGACAAAAAACAAAAAACGAAAGAGCCCTGCCTCCTCGAACAAGCCCTAGCTGAGGTACAAAAAAAAAAAAAAAAATAAAAATTAGGAGGACCACCTTTAAAAAAAAACTTTTAAAAACTTAAAAAATGATTTTTTTCTCCCCCAGCATGGCAACGCAATCATGAGAGAATATATAACCAGTTTAGGTGTGGAGGTTTTTTTATGTACTTGATGACTTGCAGATTCATTGATTGATTCATTCATTGATTGGTTGATTGATTGATTAATTCATTTATTCATTGATTTATTCACAGACCCTGTTACAGTTTTTGCCATAGCATTGGGAAAAGAAGAATAAAGGGAGATAAGTTATAAGTTTTGGCCAATATTAACTTTCATCCCATGGGGAGAGAAGCTGAGTGAAGGGAGACAACTTGTAAAATGTACCATTTCTGTCTCGCAATCATGCAGATTTGATTTCTGCCCATGTAATATTTGTATTCATGAATGAATTTAAAAGCAAGTCATATGCTACAACTCTATAAATTTCATTTTTTTCGTAGAAGTAATTTATTCACAACTCTATAATTTTCGTAGAAGTAATTTATTCACAACTCTATAATTTTCGTAGAAGTAATTTATTCAAAGCCATGGTCAATCACTCAATGAAGACTGATTTCGCTACTTGGTTTTATATTTGGATGAGTTGTCTTTCCTTCCTACTTTGGTTTTTGTTGTGTGTGTGTTTTCTTGTTATTGTGGCGTTTTTTATTTTTGGTGTGTGTATTTTAGGGGCTTTTTTTTGTTTCTATGTTTCATTTCTTGGACACTGTGTTTATAATATGTGTTAATAAATAAGCGCTCCGATTTGCTTGTTTTACAAGATTCAGCACTATATAAATTCCATATATTATTATTATTATTATTATGTGATGGTGTGGTAAGTAGATTACCTCCCATGCGATCAGAGTGACGTGTTACTATTTTGGGACACATCTGCAAATTGTGCAGTGCTCTGTTTCCTTGGGTGGTGGTTGAAAACTACCTGTTGCATACACTTTGCCTTCGCGCTAAAATGTAATATTTTTGCAGCCTCTTTCTTAGAGGTCACATCCTCCCTGTTCGTACGGTACTGCTGTTGCTGAGAAGTTGTACAGAGTTGTGGCAAATCAAATATCTCCACTCTGTTACAACAATCATAATATGTGTGGGATTGAGCTGTAAAAGTTAAGTAAAATTAAAATGTCTTGTGCTGATGGCTCTGTTATGTCGTTCTTTTGCTGATGAACTTGGAGGCATTATTTAGTTGAGTGGCCCAGGTGTGTTGTTGTTGTTGTGTGTGTGTTTAAAAAATCATACTGATGTGAACACCTCCCAATGCCTTGCTATTTTCTTCTGTATGTGTACTCAAAAGCATGCAAAAGATAAATAAACAAAAAGGCAATGTCAAATTCTGAAAAAAATCATACTGGCATTCAGGGGATCAACAAACTCGTGATTCCTCATGAATGGGCTTGTCATCCTGGGCTGCAATGTGATGGGTTAAACTTAAAGCAGGATTAGAAGAAGCAAAATAAAATCATAAGTGTGTCCCCGTGTGTAGAGATTTGATAATGTTTTATCTGGATATTGTGGACGTTGCATGCGAGTGAATCATGATTTAATGCAAGCGCTTTGAGTTGTTTACTTTACAAGATTCAGTGCTATATACATTATTATTATTAATATTTTTAACTTCCTAGGTCAGCTGATGAACATATCTTCCAGTTCCTGCATTTTCTCCTCTAATAAAGGCACACTCATGTTTAAAATACTTCATGTTTGTTCTAAATTCTGTATTCAAGTTCGCATTCAAAGGGCTGTGGAAAGTGCATGCATCAATCACTTTTTGTGACAAAGCAATCGACAAATGAATGAAGGTATTTGAAATGAAGAAGAGAAAATGCACATATATAATATAGTATGTAATAGTGTACATACATACATGTATGTATTGTATATATCATATGCCATTGAAGGAAAATTATGCATTTATAAAACAGTTACACAGGCATCCCTAACCCTTACCCTGCCTTTATAATTTATTTTGTTTCCTTACACACACAACACACACACCA
>CM054159.1:31504099-31539099 GCA_028751875.1 Rapana venosa
AATATTTTATACTGCGATCAATCACACCAGTTGTGTTTAATTACAGGATTTGAACATTTTAATTTGTAAATGCAGGGTATCCATGTTCATGCATTCCATATAACCAGCGTGGCTGGCCTTTCCTTATGCTGTAGTTGGATGGGTTTTTATGTGTGTGCAATATGTTAATGTGCATGTTCATATCTGAGGTACTGCTTCAGGTTTTGAGATCTACGGATGAATGAAATGCACACATTCATGCATACACGCACATACACATACACCCTTCAGATGAGACTATAAACTGAGGTCCTGTATGCAAATGCATGCAGAACATCTTACGCACATGTTAAAACCCATTCTGCTATTCGAAAGAGTAGGCCATTGTGTGCCAGTGGGAACGGATGACAAAATTTACAAAACTGCATACACATGGGGACTGGATGTGTGTGTGTGAGTGGTTGTGTGTGTGTGCGTGCATGCATGCATGCACATCTGTGTGTGTGTGTGCATCTGTGTGTATCTGTATACGTGTCCTAGCAATTTGGGTTTTTAAAAATTTTCAATCTTAATTTTTAAAAATATTAAGTCATGTTTAAACAATCGCACATATAACTTGACTTTAAGAGGTTTTTTTGTTAATATTAAATTACATGTAAACAATCGCGCATATTGATATCGATTTGTTTGTTTTACAAGATTCAGCGCTATATAAGTTCCATATAATATTATTATTATTATTATTATTATATTACTTGACTTGGATAAACTCGGCTTGTCGTTTCAGCCCGAAACGGACGTGTCGGAGGGTTGCTATGGCAACTTGCCTCTGAACCAGTCCCAGGAAAAGGTGCAGCGACAGATTCACAAGGTGTGTGAACTGACCCCTGCCCTCGCTGACCAGAAGGTGTGGGTCAGGGCACGCCTGCACACCAGTCGGGCCAAAGGTCAGTTGACACGGGCAGTGTCCGTAGACAGACATGTGCGTTTCAAGAGCTGCTCTCAGTTTGCTGAAATGATGGGAGATGTATGCGTGTCGTAATGTTTTGATGATCAGTGTGAAAGTATGTGAATGTTTAGTGGCTGAATGTTTTACATCTTTATATTTGTGTGTGTCTGTAAAGGAAAAACAACAGAAAACCCAACCCTGCCCAACCCATCCCATCTCTCTCTTTCTCTGTCACATACACACACACAACACACACAACACACAACACACAACACACACACACACACACACACACACACACACACACAATGAGACTATAAACCGAGGTCCTGTGTGCAAACACACAGTGAACATCTTGCACTCACGTTAAAACCTGTTCCGCTTTTTGGAAGAGTAGGTCATTGTGTGCCGGTGGGAATGGTTGGTGTGTTTTTGAATTTGTTAAACTGTTAATTATTGTTGGTTGCATGTGTGGGAGTGGAATGGATGGAAGTGCTTTGATTTGTTTTTTACAAGGTATAGTGCTATATAAATTCCATTTATTATTATCATAATAACAAAATTGACAAAAGTGCATACACTCAGGGACTGGATGTAAAAAGCACACGAGTGCTTATTCCATTATCCTCAAAATAAAAGAATGAAATAAAAAAAAAATTTAAAAAATACACACATGCACACACACACATACACACACACTCTCTCACACACAGACACAGAGACACTGACACCCCCCCCCCCCCCCCCCCCCCCCCCCCCAACCACCACACACCCACCCCACACACCCCCCCCCCCCACACACCCACACACACACACACCACACCCACCCACACACCACCAACACCCACCCACCCCCACCACACACACACCCCACACACACACACACACACACACACACACACACACACACACACACACACACACACACCCACACACACACACACACACACACACACACACACAAAACACACACACACACACACACACCCTTGTCTAATATCACTTAATGTGAAAAGACGTTAAATTAAAGAAGAACACACACACACTACACATTATGCCTAGTGACTGACTGAGTGTGTGTGTGTGTGTGTGCTTCTTTCCCTCAGGCAAGCAGTGTTTCTTTGTGCTGCGGCAACAGAAGTGGAGTGTTCAGGCCCTGACCTCTGTGGGGGACAAAGTCAGCAAGCAGATGGTGAAGTTCATCGCTGGGTGAGTGCAGGCAGTCCTCTTCATCACATAACCACAATGATGATAGTGAGGATTATTAACCCTAGTAGCGCTGAATATGCAGCAACAAGCCTCACTTCTATTGGCTGAATTAACATTGGCTAGCATTGTTTTGAGGAGGGTGGGCTCAAACAACCCTTGATATTGATATATAAAACTGAATTAAATGTGTTAAGCTATATATCACTGGAAAGAACAGATAATATGCTTTCAAATGAGTGTAATTCTATAATAATGTGTGTGTTGATTATGATTATGTAAAAAAAAATCCAAAAAAAAAAAATCGTGTGCGCACTACTGATCACTGTTCCATTGTCAGGGCCCCAGATCGATTTTAACACGATAAGCAAAGTTCTTGTTGTGCATAAATGTCATGATTAGGTAAACACTATTTCTTGACATTAGTTTTCAAAAAATAAGGAGTTTGTATCGCTTTAACGGTCACCAAATACTCGGAAAAGTTCAGCGAAAGGATCGACGCCATCGTGACCGTCATGGCGGAATGTGCGAAGTGGTGGCTTTCTATGACGAAAATACAAAGATCGCTTGATTTCATGTGATGCAAAGTATTCAGCAGCATAGCGATTTGACTCAACAACAGTTATTTCGAAGCCTCGTTGCGTCAAAATAAAGTAAAACAATCTGTGACGTCGAAATCGCCGAGTAGCAAAGAAGTCCATCCAGCAAAAACTAGCACCGCTCGATTCAGTCCGATCGCGATCGATTTTAACCAAGTTTTTCAAAAATATTCCACAATCCTTACCTCATCATCTCTCTTATTGTTTATTTCAACCAAATCCAGCCTCTAAAACTCCTCCTCGCTGTCAATATTGTAAAAAAGCTCGAAAAACGCTTGAAGAAATTCTAGTGCAAACACTGGCCGCCATTTTTGTTGAAGACGATCTCGGCTGGTCCAAAAAAAATTAAAAATACACTCTTAACCAATCAGATTCTTCGTTGCTTGTGTGTGTCAAACGACCTTCACCCCTTTCTGCGGGCCTACAACGGCCTTAACATTCATTGGCTGACCTTTGAAAGCGAAAGTAAGCTTTCAACTATGACCACCCACGTCATCCCGGAATATTCCGGGATCCGCCACACAGCCTAGACCCACGGTTCCCGGAATATTCCGGGAACCGCGCTACTAGGGTTAACCACTTCAGTGCCAAGGTAGCGATGATAGTGATGATAGTATTGAGGACTATTAACCTCTTCAGTGCCAAGGTAGTGATAGTAATAATAATAATAATAATATATGGTATTTATACAGGGCTGAATCTTGTAAAAAAACAAACAAATGATGATAATGAGGATTATTAACCTCTTCAGTGCCAAGGTAATGGTGATAATGAGGATTATTAACCTCTACAGTGCCAAGGTGATGGTGATATTGAGGATTATTAACCTCTTCAGTGCCAAGGTAATGGTGATCATGATGATATTGAGGATTATTAATCTCTTCAGTGCCAAAGTAATGGTGATATTGAAGATTATGAACCTCTTCAGTGCCAGGGTAACGATGATGATGGTGATATTGAGGATTATTAACCTCTTCAGTGCCAAGGTAGTGATAGTGATGAGAATGAGGATTATTAATCTCTTCAGTGCCAAAGTAATGGTGATATTGAAGATTATGAACCTCTTCAGTGCCAGGGTAACGATGATGATGGTGATATTGAGGATTATTAACCTCTTCAGTGCCAAGGTAGTGATAGTGATGATAATGAGGATTATTAATCTCTTCAGTGCCAAGGTAATGATGATATTGAGGATTATTAACCTCTTCATTGCCAAAGTAGTGATAGTGATGATAATGAGGATTATTAACCTCTTCAGTGCCAAGGTAGTGATAGTGATGATAATGAGGATTATTAATCTCTTCAGTGCCAAGGTGATGATGATAATGAGGATTATTAACCTCTTCAGTGCCAAGGTAATGGTGATATTGAGGATTATTAACCCTCTTGTCCCCGATCCGGCCGCAGCCGACAGTAATGGAGGCTGCCGCTAGATTCCAATACGATCGCAGCCGACAGTTGGTGCTGCCACGTGGGCAGTACTTTTCCATCACACACAGACCTCGTGGTTTTCACACTATGTGTCTGAAAATTGGTGGGGCGATGCAGGGAGGGTGTCAGAGGATGCCAGTGATAAATTTAGACCACTAACATGCGTGTAGTGGGGAGGGAAGGAAGAAATAACAGCCAGCGACTGGAACGCTTTTCAATGGTGCAGCGTGGCGGAAAAAAAAGGCGTTTTCTTTTGTAGCAGACGATTCATGTGATTAGCGAGACGATAAATTGAATGTTATTGTCTTGGAAGTAGAAACATTTGAACGAGAAATGTTAAGTGAGTCCGATATTAAACGATTAGGATGAAGAGGAGGAAGGAAATGCTGCAGTTAGGGAGAAGAGTGAGCCAGAAACTAAGGTGCTACATGGCACATTCCTGACCTGTGCTACACACACACCGACTGTGGAGAAATTTGACCTCCCGGCCGATCCGCGGCATAGACGCCTGAAAGCGTGATGCCTTTTGACTGTTTTCTCATTATTACCACACTTTTGCTTTGAAACTGCAATGGCAGAAACGAACAGATATGCTGATAATGAAAATAGCAAGAAGGAAAATAAAATAGGTCCCCGGTCTGCCAAGGTTCGACAGGTGAGAGCAATGGGTACACCCCCCCCCACACACACACACACATCCATAATTTTTGCTTTTTGTGATGTGTTGTGACCCTATGCCACCACTACGACTACTTTAGAGACTACCAACATTAAAATTTTGTAGAGTTACAGAAGTTCTGTGTTGTTTCGAATTTGTCACACCTGTGCTGTGACAATGGTGACAGTGTGACAGTCATGTACAATAATACACTTCTGTACACTTAACAAAAATGTGGTAGCACACGCAGATATGAACTGCAGTATAAAGGACACATGTTGATTGAATATGACTTGTTTTTAAAAGAAAAAATAGTTAAACAAAACTTCTGTCTCCTCGAGACATACCATAAAACAACAGGTGCTATGGGGACATTGTGTGACACATCCTTGAAGTACTATTGCACATAACTATTGGTAAACACATCAGCTGGGTATCACTTCCTTATTCGACACTAATATGCTTGAACTATTGTCAAATCCATGCAGGATTTGCTCTTTTATCATATATAGCATATTTTTACCTGTGATTGGGGACAAATAAGGTGACAATGACAAGACATCTGGTGACCAGACACATAAACTTGCGCCTAAATGCAAGTACAAAGACATACCTAGCTTGTGACAAAATTTCAGCTTGATAGCTTGTCATGCACACACACAATTGTCTTAGGAGTAAGGTAAGTCAGATGGAGGTAGAAAACCTTCAAAGAATTCAAAATCTACAGGCAGTTTAGCTCTGTAGAATCCAACAACAAGAGGGTTAACCTCTTCAGTGCCAATGTAATGGTGATATTGAGGATAATTAACCTCTTCAGTCCCAAGGTAATGGTGATATTGAGGATTATTAACCTCTTCAGTGCCAAGGTAACGATGATGACGGTGATATTGAGGATTATTAACCTCTTCAGTGCCAAGGTAGTGATAGTGATGATATTGAGGATTATTAACCTCTTCGGTGCCAAGGTAATGATGATATTGAGGATTATTTGCCTCTTCAGTCCCAAGGTAATGATGATATTGAGGATTATTAACCTATTCAGTGCCAAGGTAATGATGGCGATATTGAGGATTATTAACCTATTCAGTGCCAAGGTAATGATGGTGATATTGAGGATTATTAACCTCTTCAGTACCAAGGTAATGACGATATTGAGGATTATTAACCTCTTCGGTGCCAAGGTAATGATGATATTGAGGATTATTAACCTCTTCAGTGCCAAGGTAATGATGAGAATTATTAACCTCTTCAGTGCCAAAGTAACAATGATGATAGTGATATTGAGGATTATTAACCCCTTTAGTGCCAAGGCAACGATGATAATGGTGATATTGAGGATTATTAACATCTTCAGCGCCAAGGTAATGATGATATTGAGGATTATTATATCTTCAATGCCAAGGTAATGATGATGGTGATATTGAGGATTATTAACCTCTTCAACGCCAAGGTAACGATGATAATGGTAATATTGAGGATTATTAACCCCTTCAGTGCCAAGGTAACGGTGATAATGGTGATATTGAGGATTATTATTAACCTCTTCAGTGCCAAGGTAATGATGATGGTAATATTGAGGATTATTAATTCATGATTATTATTTATTGTGTGCGCGCGTGCGTGTGTGTATGTATGCGTGTCTGTGTGTGTGCGTGCATGTGTGTGTGTGTGTGTGTGTGCATGTGTATGTGCGTGTGTGTGTGTGTGTGTGTGCAGGATTACCAAAGAGTCCATAGTGGATGTACAGGGCATTGTGCGTCCTGTGGAAAAGAAGATCGAGTCCTGCACACAGCAGGATGTGGAACTGCACGCTGAACAGGTAGGCCTGGCTTGTGCCAGCTGACACATGCATAGATGCACGCAAGCGCATGCGAGCGCGCACAGAGAGAGAGAGAAAACCCCCCACACCTCGTACTGAAAAACAGTAACACAGAAAAACAAGCGCATGCGAACGCGCACAGAGAGAGAGAGAAAAAAACCCACACCTCGTACTGAAAAACAGTAAGACAGAAAAACACACTCACTCACACACACACACAGAGACATACACACGCACACTCACATGCGCACACACACACACACACACACACACACACACGCATTTTGCATGCATTGATCCCCTGAAATTCCTTCTCCTGTACAGTACCAACTACACCCTCCTCCCTTGACACTCATACACCCTCCTTTTCCCCCCCCCCCGTCTAATATCACAACTGTGAAAAGACGTTAAATGAATTTGAACACCCACACAGACACACACACACACACATACACCCCCCCCCCTTTATTTTTGTTAGTCATGCCAGAAAACCTTGGAATTTTAACATACCCTTCCTACTGAACTTTCTTACTCCAAATGCAACTGCATACAATATGATAGGAAACAGTGTGAAAGAAACACACAGTCAAATATAACTGGCTGCCACTTGGTGGGCCAGATCTGTCAAAACTGATATTGAAGACACTGAACCATACTGTAACCCGTGGGTGAGTGAGTGTGTATAGTCTGATAATGATATGTCTGACTGACTTGCAGGTGTTTGTGGTGAGCGCTTCTGCACAGAGGCTGCCGCTACAGATCGAGGATGCCAGCAGACCAGAGACAGAGGGAGAGGTGAGAGCTGTCTTCCTTTAACCTCTTCCCTACGGGTAACCTGCTACAGGGTAACCAACCATCTACTAGCCCTTCCCTCCGTATCACCCACTACTGGGTTACGGTAGCATACAGATGTACGCAGTGCATGTGTACTGGGAAAGAGGGGTTCTCTCCCTTAAGGTAGGGATAGTGTTAAGCAGTTGGGGGGAGGAGGTGTGGATAGCCTAGTGGTTAGAGCGTTGATTCATCTCTTGATGTTATGGCTTGGGTTTGAGCCATCCCCGAGATGCTCTTTCGAGGGGTTTTTCCCCTTGAAGTTAACATCAGGACTGACTCCACCACCCCCTGAAAGTCCTGTAGAGGAGACTATTATCCAATTTCCTGATGTGTAAATACATGCAGAAATATTGTGCACATGTTCTGCATTTCAGAAGTGTAGATCACTGCGAGCCAGTAAGAACGAACGACAACAATTTTTAAACAAATCCCAAACAACCTAAACTAACACAAAGGCATGCACACTGGTGCTGCGTTTAGACATCATCCCTGAAGTCGGAATGCAGCTACCTTCACCACTTGACTGCCCCACATTCCGGGGCTAAATGTGCACTGTATACGCCTACAACCTGGAAAATTTCCAGGGTTTCAAACCAAAGTAAACAAGCCAGCTTCCTTGACTACAGTTAACCCTTTGCTGGGCACAGCAAAATCATTTGTTCACTTCCTGCTGGGCAAGCAAAATGGAGGTGGATGGCCTCTGAGTGGGTGGGTGTATTTAACATGCAATAACTCCACAATGGCTTAATGGATTGTAATGAAATAAAAACAGCAAAATGCAGAAATGAATAAAGAAACTGCTATTTGCTATTGTGTGTTGTTGTTATTTTTTTTAAAAAGAATTATAATGCATAAACACACAAGGTCATTGATCGGTTTGTATGTGTCACAGTTAGTGTTGCAATAGCTTTGGAATGCATGCATGGATTTTGATAAAATAAAAAGTAAAACATTCAGAAACAATTACAGAAGAAAAGTTTTCAACCTACTGTTGTGTTTTTAGTTTTTTTTATGAATGATGCACGAAAACATGAAACATTCCGACGGTCGCCATTTTGTTTGCCAACGATCGCCGACGATCGCGATGCATGTTAACTTTACAGTTCGAGCCGCTACCATAACAAAAGTCCCAAATAGCAATCAATTCACAAAATATATCAAGTTGTGAACCATTGCCAAACTCGAAATCCGCGATAATTTCCCCAATTCTATGAGCAGAATTCAAAACGCGCATCGGCCGAGTTAGATTTGACGATCGATTTACGTCTCGAACTTCGTTGTTGTCAAAGCCGGTCTTTCTCGCTTCAATCAACAAAGTCAGAAGCGCACACACTACTCAGATCGCTTACATCGATATTTGAGCCTGGATACACATCTCACAGCGTCATATTTTCGGCATGAAAGCCATAAAAACGATCGTACATGTCGGATTCGAAGATAGCGTCCATCTTGGGAAAAATTGTGATTTTTTTCCTCCAAAACTTGCCACAAACACATTCCAACCGCCGCCATTTGCAATGTACATGCGGAAGTCACGTGGGCAGTCTCGTTGCTTTTATTTTGACAAGATTTGAAGCGAGATTGGCGGGAATTTTGAATGTATGAACGCACTGAAGTGACGGTCACGACGCCGGCCGTTTTTGGCCGTTGTGCCCAAGGATAGGTTCGGACGTTTTGGGACGCTATGCCCAGCAAAGGGTTAAAGGGAAAGAACTCCAAAATTAGTAGAGTTCACTCTCCTTGTTGCTTGGCAACATCCAGCTGCAATAACCATGGCAAAAACGATCGGTTTTTTTTAGCTCGTATTTTGTGTTATTGTGCATGACTGCTTCGGCAGTTCTAGTTCAAAATGGCAGACACTTCTCGTTGAAGGCATCAATAACTTTACACAGCTGAAAAAGTGGTAAATAAAACTTAGATAATCCTGACAGTAATGAAAATGATTGTGTATGATTCAGGAGATAGTGCATTTAAAAGAAAAAAAAGGCTGAGATTTTGCCTCGACTTATGTGTGACGTTATTGAGATGGGGAATACTCAGAATGACAGTTATAAGGAAGAAAGTGTATTTTTTGTCGGTTCTTTTACATTTTTAATATATTTTCATAGTGAAACATCATGCTAACTAATTTGAGCTTTACTCAAAGCAATCTACGATATATATATACTGTCATTGGGCAGACTATCAGGAATATTCATTCAGTAATTTCTCAGTAAGAGGGACATGAACATAGCAAGTGGTACATAAGAATGTTATTCCCCGGCATATAGGGTGCACTTGCACTCAGCAGTTAAGAGGTTAATGGTGGGTGGAAATGGTCGCATACAGAAAAATCACACTATTGGTGAATCTCAGAGCTTTAGCCAAGTAACAACAACAGAAAAAAGTGCCATCAGTGTCTTTCAGATCACTATTTCAACATTCTAATGGGTAGGTGATATTCTGACCCCCAGCAAAAATACAGAAGAGTTGTTATTATTTTTTATGACAAACTGAAAGGAGAAACACATTTTGATGACAGTAACTATGTTTGAGGATTCTGAGTGGATGTCATATCGTCATGACTGTTATACACTGCTCAGAAAAAATTTCAGTCCAGTCCCCTGAGAAAATCAAGTCATCAGTTTTAGTTGTTGTTTTTTAATGCATTTAATGCATTTAATGATTTGATGATGAGAAATAAAGTAGACTGGCTGACATCTACATTGCGGCCAAGTATCATTTGCCTAAAAAGGTTGAATGGTTAAGAGAATAATTACGTCATGCACCGTCTTTTTTGCAAGTGAATGGAGTGGAGAAGTTTTGGAGAAGATTTCATAATAGAGATATGGTGTGTTTGAGACAAGATGAATACACTTACCATGGTTCTTCTTAAGTTAATGGGATAATCACCTTGAAAAATGACCTTTAAGTGATGTGGTTTGTTTCGGATAAGACAAACACGTTTTTACTTGGTTCATTTATTAGTTAACATGATGACCGCCTTGATGATGACTTGAGCTGTTACCAGAGCTGCAAGCGATGCTAAGCAAAAGTCACCAGTGCTGTGTGTGTGTGTGTGTGTGTGTGTGTGTGTATGTCACAGTGCGTAAATCCAGCATAACTCAGTCAAGGGTCCAGGGCTAAAATTAGCCCCTTCCTTTTACCTAATGCAAGTGCTGTCCCTTTCAGCTATAACTCATTAGCACCAGCTGGGATGGAATGGATAATAATAATAATAATAAATGGAATTTACATAGCGCTATATCTTCCAAAAACAAATCAAATTGCTTCCATTCAGCCCACTCCTACACATGCAACCAACGATTAACAGTTTTTAAGAAATTCAAATGCGCACACATACACACACACACACACACAGAGGTTATACAAAAGTCCTTTGGATGAGACTATAAACCGAGGCCCCGTGTGCGAATGCATGCAGAACATCTTGCGCACACGTTAAATCCTGTTCCGCTTTTCATAAGAGTAGGCCATTGTGTGCCGGTGGGAGCAGATGACAGAATTTACAAAAACGCATACACACGGGGACTGGATGTAAACAAGCACGTAAGTGCTTATTCCATTATCCTCAATATAAAAGAATAAGTAAATAAAATAAATAAATAAAAAATACACTTCAGGAGGGTGATGGGAATTTTGGCTGTTGAAGGCAGGGACAGATACGAGATGAAGCAGGAGGGGAGAGTCTCTGGTTTGAAACAGGTATGTCTTGAGGCAGGACTTAAAAGTGTCGGTAAGTAGGCTTTTCACAATGACAGCTGAGAGGGGCTGAAAGTGGGGGAACGCTGACAGCTGTTTTTTATTTTATTATTTTTTATTTATTTTATATCGAGGATAATGGAATAAGCACTCATGTGCTTTTTTTACATCCAGTCCCCGTGTGTATGCGGTTTTGTCAATTTTGTCATCCGTTTCCACTGGCACACAACGGCCGACTCTCCCGAAAAGCGGAACAGGATTTAACGTGTGCGCAAGATGTTCTGCATGCGTTCGAACACGGGGCTCTCAGTTTATAGTCTCATCCGAAGGACTTTGGCATTCAGTTCGATTTTTTGTTGTGTGTCAAACTGGGAACATGTGTGTACGTGTGTGTATGTGTGTGTGTGTCAGGAGCTGGCCACGGTCAGTCAGGACACTCGGCTGGAGAACCGAATCCTGGACCTGCGCACGGTGACCTCGCAGAGCATCTTTCGCCTGGAGGCCGGCGTGTGTCGCCTGTTCCGCGACTACCTCACCTGCCAGAGCTTCGTGGAGATCCACACGCCCAAAATTATCCCCGGTAAAACTGACGTGCCTCTCCTCTCCCATCTCCTCCTCCACCTCCCCACCTCCTCCAACCCGCCACACAATTTTTTTTCATAGATGGTGTCCATTATCTAAGAATCTGTGCGCTTGTAACCGGAGATGTTTCTGCTGTTAAGTTCCTGTTTTCTGGAAGAAATATTTAAACTGGAGACTTTCAAAACTTCTTTGTCAAACGCTCGGACAGCAACTGTTGTCTGTTATATGAGCAAAAATGTGTCATGCTACCATTAAGCACCTGACAAGTCAGGCCCAGTGCATTTGACTTCGGCATAATAGAGAATTGTTATTTGTTAAGTCTTTCTGGAAAAAAGGCAGGAGAATGGACCCAGAAGGCAGAAAAATGACAAGAAGGTGGTGACAGGAAGAAAAGGAACAAAGAGAGTGATAGAAAAGAGGAAATTCCTAGCACAGAATTTCCAGAAGGTGGGATGCTGTTTACACTGACAGGCTGCCAGCGACTCTCAAAGCTTATGACTCAACTGTTCCAAGAAAGCTTTGATCAACTTTCAAGTAGAATTTCCTGTTTGTTGTATGTAAAGTTGCTTTATGTTTCTGTGTGCACATTTGGTGCACTTTGAATCTGTATTTCTGGGGCGTTGTTGTTTATAAAAGTGCTTTTTTAAAACAATACTTTGGCAAAACTTTCATCTCCAAAGTCATAGTGAAAGCCTGAAGACAGCAGAAAGAAGGTAGAACTGACTGCCATTTGAAGAAGAAAAGAAAAAAAAGGGAGGAGGCAGAAGATCATGAAAATTGACGACGAGCAGAAGTCTGTGGTAATGGATTGGTCATCAACTTTTGCTCCATGGTGAGTCATGTTCATTGACAGGACTTGCGCATAGCTTAAAAAAAAAAATCACATGTAAAATATGTTGTGACTTAGCACAATGAACAGATGTATTGTCAGTCCTAACGCTTCTTTTTTTTTTCTTGTGAAATAGTTATTTGTATCCCCCACTTTCAGCTGCTATCCATTCCCTCCCAGCTGGTGCTGATTACAACAGGAACTGACCACACTTGAACTTCGTAAATAGAAGGGGCAGGGCGCTAAATTTAGTACTCTTGACTGAGTGATGTTGGATTTGCATGCTGTGCATTGGATGGAGCATGGTGCATAGAATGAAAGCACACTTCTTCAGAAGATCGTCACCGTCACCGATCCCTCAGATTCCGAATCCTCTGGGGCGCCTTCGAAGCTTTGTCAACCACCTTTCTCCAGTCCTCTCGTCTCTCAGCCGCCCTCAGGGTGTCTCTCAGCTCCATGTCTGTCCACTCTCGAATGTTGTCCTCCCATCTCTTCCTTTGTCTGCCTCCTCTTCTTCTTCTTCCTCCCCTCACTGTGCCTTGTAGGATTGTTTTAGCAAGACCAGAGTCTGAGCGTGTGACACGACCAAACCACTTCAGTTCAGAAGATAATGAAAGTTTAAAATCAGTCAGTGTGTTAAGTTTAGTTGTTATTACACGTAATTATTTAGCGCACGTAAAAAAACCCACGGCAACAAGAGAGTTGTCCCTGGCAAAATTCTTAGAAAAAAGCCACTCTGATAGGGAAACAAATACAGCTGCAGAAAAAAAAAAAAAAAAAAAGGGTGAAAGGGTGGCGCAGCGCTAAGTGGCGACGCATTCTCCCGCTCTCCCCGGGGAGAGCAGCCCGAATTTCACGGAGAGAAATCTGCCGTGACTTAAAGTGGTATGAAATAAAATCTGAGCGCTTTGATTTGTTGCTTTACAAGATTCAGCGCTATATAAATTCCATACATTATTATTATTATTGTTTGTTTCTCTCCTTCCAGTTTGTTGACTGCGGTCTCACTACATTTTTCTTGTTTGTGTTTTGTTGTGTGTATAGTTTGCTTGTTTCTTTTAGTCTTGAGACGTGGGTGGGTTGTTTTGACAGCGGCGTCTGAGGGCGGGGCCAACGTGTTCACGGTGTCGTATTTCAAGACCAACGCCTACCTGGCCCAGTCCCCCCAGCTCTACAAACAGATGGCCATCTGCTCCGAGTTTGACCGTGTCTTCACTGTTGGTGCCGGTAGGTTGGGTGTGTGTGTGTGTGTTGTGTATGTTGTATGTGTAGTGTGTGTGTGTTGTGTGTGTGTGTGTGTGTTGTGTGTGTGTGTATGTTTGTGTGTGTGTATGTTGTGTGTGTGTGTGTGTGTGTGTGTTGTGTGTGTGTGTAGTGTGTGTGTGTGTAGTGTGTGTGTAGTGTGTGTGTTTGTGTGTGTGTGTGTGTGTATGTTGTGTGTGTGTAGTGTGTGTGTGTGTGTTATGTGTAGTGTGTGTGTGTGTGTGAGAGAGAGAGAGAAGATCGTGTGTGTGTGTTATTATTATTATTTATTTATTTTTTAAAAATTATTATTTATTATTTTATATTGAGGATAATGGAATAAGCACTCATGTGCTTTTTTACATCCAGTCCCCGTGTGTATGCGGTTTTGTAAATTTTGTCATCTGTTCCCACCGGCACACAATGGCCTACTCTTCCGAAAAGCGGAACAGGATTTAACGTGCGCGCAAGATGTTCTGCGTGCATTCACACACGGGGCCTCGGTTTATAGTCTCATCTGTGTATGTGTGTGTGTGAGAGAGAGAGAGAGGGAGAGAGAGAGAGCTAGTGACTGCACACTTAGTTTATTGGTGTGTGTGTGTGTGTGAATGTGCATGTTTGTGTGCATTCATGTGTATGTGAGGAAGAGAAGGGGACAATTCCTCTGCTATCCCCTTCCCCCATCCCCTGTTTCATTTTCTTCGTCAAACACTCAGACGGCAACTCCTTTTTGCCTGTCATAGGAGTGAAAATGCGTTGGGTTGCAGTTAAGCACCTGACAAGTCAGGCCCAGCACATCTGTCTTCAGCATGGGAGAGCATTGTTGTCTTTGAAGTCTTCTTGGCAAAAGGCGGGAGAACAGACCTAGAAACCAGAAAATAGCCGGGAAGGAGGGGCAGATACAAAGAGAAGGATGTAAAACAGGGACGCAGAATTTCCAGAAAGTGCAAATGCTATCTATACTGACAGACCCCCAGCATCCCCATGGGGGAATCCCCAGATTCAAGATGGCTAACAAGTTTTGTGGGTGGAATTGATAGCTAGAGAAGGTAGTCAGAGTAGATTTTGCCAGAGAGGATCTGTTCACTGTTCACTGTGTCTACCTCTGTGGGTTTGTGTGCAGTCTTCAGGGCAGAGGACTCCAACACGCATCGTCACCTGACGGAATTTGTCGGCCTTGACCTGGAGATGGCCTTCAACTTCCATTACCACGAGGTCGTGGACCTCATTGGTGAAATGTTCGTCCACATCTTCAAGGGCTTGCAGGCTGAGTAAGTTTTCCGTTTTCTTTTAGTCGTCAAACTTTATTTTTGAGAAAGTTTCCAGTTATTTCCGTTGGCTGGAAGTATCTAAGTCAGTTTCATTCTTTTTCTGTTTTTTTTGTTTTTTGTTCCTGGGCTAGAGCTGTGATGTTCACCAGTGGTGAGATTTTGTGTATGTGACTTATTTAACCCACTAGTAAGGTAGCTGCATTCCAAATTCGGGGAGTTTCATTCAAAAACAGTGTTTGTGGGTTTTTATTGTGCTTTGAACCTGTATTTTTTTTTAAGATGTGGCACTGTACTAGTGGTGACATGTTGACTCTTGGAGAGTGGCCTGAATTTCTGTCAGAGAAATCTGCTGTGACTGTGTAGTGACAATATTCTGAACATTGTAAATTCAACTTCCTCTCACCTTCTTCTTTTTCTTCTGTTCCTGCTCTTATATCCTCCCATCTCCTCCTCTCTCCTTAGCATCTTGAATTTCCTGCAGAGAAATCTGCTGCAACTATACATGGAATACAGTACAAAATTGTGAAGATTGTGAGTTATTCTGGGATGATCATCACTGTCAATCAAGTTTTATAGATATTAATGTTAGATTGGAATGGAGAAAATAAGAACGAAACAAAAATTTCTGATGTTGAGACAAGGTTTTGCACTGAACCATGGTCAGAGAGAGAGAGAGAGAGAGAGATTAGATCATTAACTGACAGTCTCTTTCTCCCTTGTCGATGTCCTTCACTTGATCATCTCTCTTCTATAAGTGATGACATTTTTTTGTGCTGTGTGTATGGTTTCCCATGGGGATGCCGGGGGGCCTGTCAGTTTAAACAGCATCCCCATCTTCTGGAAATTCTGTGCTAGGAATTTCCTCTTTTCCATCACTCTCTTTGTTTCTGCCTTGTTCCTTTTCTTCCTGTAACCTCCTTTTTGTCTGTTTTCTTCCTTTTTGGTCCATTATCCTGCCTTTTTCCAGAAAGACTTAAAAGATAACAATTCTCTCTTATGCCGAAGTCGGCTGCACTGGGCCTGGCTTGTCAGGTGCTTAATGGCAGCCTGACGCATTTTTACTCATATAACAGACAACAATAGTTGCTGTCTGAGCGTTTGACGACGAAGAAGAAGTCATTGCATGGTGATGTTGCAGATACGCGGAAGAGATCTCTTTGGTCAGCAAACAGTTTCCTGCTGAACCTTTCAAGTTTCTGGAGCCCAGGTGAGTTGTGAAGGGCAAGCCAATGCTTTGTCTGTACTGTGGGGACAGGCAGGCAGGTGTGTGATTTCTGTACGTACTGGTGAGTGCTTGTGCACAGGAGTTTGTGCGTGTAGATTTTATATATAAAGTGTGATGATGACCATTGTGATGATCACTGTGATGATTTTGATGACAGCTGTAATAGTGATGGTGATGCGTATTGTTACTTTGATGAGGGCGTCTTATAAGATGACGGTAATGTGAATGATTGGATGATATCAGCCACTGTGATGATAATAATAATGGTAATGATGATGTGTTCAGCTTACGCATTGACCATAATAACGATGGTAATAATGATGGAGTGTTCAGTTTACACATCGACCATAATAACGATGGTAATGATGGTGATGTGTTCAGTTTACGCATCGACTATGTGGAGGCGGTCAGACTGCTGAGGGAGGCAGGAGTGGAGATGGACGATGAGGAGGACCTCAGCACTCCCAACGAAAAACTGCTGGGCCGCCTGATCAAAGCCAAGGTAGCTGTCTGGCTGGCTGGCTGGCTGGCTGGCTGGCTGGCTGTGTGTATGTCTGCATATCTGTCTGTCTGCATATCTGTCTGTCTGTCTGTCTTGTCTCTCTGCCTTGTCTGTCTGTCTGTCTTGTCTGTCTGTTTGTCTTGTCTCTCTGCCTTGTCTGTCTCTCTGTCTTGTCTGTCTGTCTGTCTTGACTGTCTGCATGTCTGTCTTGTCTGTCAGTAAATCAGTCTGCCTGTGTGTGCATTTGTACTGTGGAATCCTTCCACTGTTCGACTGAAATAAACCTCTTTTGTCATTCACTGGATAGAATAAAAATCACAGGCCTAATGTATATTTTTCTTTTTACCTTCAATAATCAAAGTTACATATATAGAGCCTTATTTACCAATTTCAAGTCATATAATTATCATCTCACATTCAAGGTCTGTCACATCTTTCTATGAGCTATTTTAGGGGGGCCATATGTTGGCAGAAGTTGATTTTTTTTTAGATCAACTCCCCAAAATGTTGATGCATAGAAATACAGATCTGAATGTTTCTTGTCCATCGGAAAGAACTATCAAACCTAAAAAATGTCGATGCAGTAGAAATACTTCCATGTGTCTTGTAAATGTAAATGCTGTAGAAATACCTCCATGTTTCTTGTCCATGGGAAAGAACCAAGTTTATGTCAATGCTGACTGAATGCCTGTGGGTTGTTTCCCTTGTGCGGTGTTCATAAATTTTATGATTTTAAATGTGCTGTGTTGATGATTTAAAAAAAAAAAAGAAGACCGCTGCTTGCCATTACCTGCCAACAGTTATGTGTCTTTTAGAGACATCACCATTCTATGAAGTTAAAAGTTTTGATTCTCTGTATAAAAGTTATTGCAGAAAGTAACAAAAGGAGAATTCACCTTTTGACAAAATCTAATATAGTGTGTGTGTGTTTACTCTGTGTGTGTGTATGTGTGTGTTTTGTGTCTTTTAGAGACATCACCATTCTATGAAGTTAAAAGTTTTGATTCTCTGTATAAAAGTTATTGCAGAAAGTAACAAAAGGAGAATTCACCTTTTGACAAAATCTAACATAGTGTGTGTGGGTTTTTTTTTTTACTCTCTGTGTGTGTATGTGTGTGTGAGTTATAGTATGAGCCTGAATTGCTGCATACATATATGTTTAGATAATGTTGTATGTTCATACCTGTGTGAGTATTCCCATGTTTATTGTTGTTGGGGTTTTTTTCATTTATTTTTTTGTTTTGCTGCTTCATCTTCTGAGAACCACAGAATCAGAGACAATTTTCTTTTATTGCATGATGACCAGTGATGATGAGGATGATGTAACAATGCTGCTGTGGAAGTGCATCTGCTTTGAGACTACTTGACAGGGCTCTACTCTACACTTACTATCATAATATATCCCGGTGTCAACCGGGCCTGGGAGATAACAGACACCTGCAGTGTTGGTCAGGTAATTTGAGCAACACTCTCAAACTCCCATCCGTTAAGTGGATGAAGCTCGACTGCGTGGTCCCAGTCTTCCCACTGAGCCCACAGCACACTCACTCTGGGTAGTGGGCTGTCCAGAGTCTGAAAAAATCCCTGTGACTGGTATGGGATTCGAACCCGTGATCTTCCAGTTTGTAACCTGAGGTGCTAACCGCTGCACCAAGGCTGGTCTTGCTATACTCTTGTTTGTATGTATACTTTGAAATTGGTTTGTCAGTAATAGTTTTTTGTGTGTTTTATTTGGTTTCAGTATGACACTGACTTCTTTATTCTGGATAAGTTTCCTCTGGCTGTGCGACCTTTCTACACCATGCCTGACCCCAACAGCAAGGTCAGTTTACTGTGTGTGTGTGTATGTGTGAGTATGTGCATGCATGTTTGTGTGGGGGTGGGGGAGGGGGGGTGGAGAGGGCACACAGATTTTGTTGGAGGAGATGGGGAAGGGGAGGATGGTTGCACAGTGAAATGTGAGGCAGGATCTCGGATGATTGATGGTTTGTGTTTTACACATTTTCAGTTTTGAAGCGCACTCACAACTCAAATATAAATATATATATATATATATAGAGAGAGAGAGAGAGAGAGAGAGATATTTATATTTATATATTTATATGTAGATATAGATAGATAGATAGGTATGTGTGTGTATATATTATGTATTTGTGTGTGTGTGTATTTTAATACATGTTCTGTTGGAGAGCGCGAGGTCATAACTGTGTCATGATGTGTCATCCTCCTCACCATGCGTGTGAACCACAGAAATGGTCCAACTCGTACGACATGTTCATGAGGGGAGAGGAGATCCTGTCTGGAGCTCAGCGAATCCACGACCCGGACTTCCTGGCTGAACGGGCGCTGGTCCATGGCTGTGGTGAGTGGAGCACTGTGGCGCGTTCATGTGCTCTCTCCTTTTTTCCGTTTTTATCTCAAGTGACTAACTCTACGCTACATAAAGTAAGTATGTTCTTTCGAGCCAGAAGGCCCATAGAGCCGGAGCTTATCCCGGTTTCTGTAGCTAGTCTGTCGCCAGATACTTCCCCAGCAGAGCTGGTACCCTCTTGTACACCTGGGTGGAGTGAGGAAAATAGGAGTAAAGTGTCTTTCCCAAGGACACAACACTGAGCCGAGCGGGGATCGAACCCGCAACCTCTACGCTACATGACAAAGATCAAATGGGAAGACAGGATCGCGAATGAAGAACTATGGAGAATGTGCAAAGTTGATGATCTGAAGTCTGTAGCTAGTAGTAGTAGACTGCGCTGGTTTGGGCACGTTCAACAGAAAGCAGACCACCACATCATAAAAAGAGCAATGAACTTCGTAGTGGATGGAAAGAGACCAAAGGGAAGACCTGCTAGCAAAACCTGGGCTGCCTGTATTGAGGATGATCGTAGAGAAAGGGGCATAAATAAGGAGGAAGCTCAACACAGAGAGAGATGGAGAAGGCTCATCAATGTCAAACCTCCCCTGGGAGAAACATGACAAAAAAGGAAGAAGAAGAAGAAGTGACTAACTCCCTGAAAACTCATTCACACCTTGGGTGCATACTCTGTATGTTTTCATAACTCGCAGTGCGCAAATCCAACATGACTCGGTCAAGAGTGCTGAATTTAGTATGCCCCCTTCCTTTTACCAAGTCCAAGTGTGGGTCAGTTCCTGCTGTAATCAGCACCAGCTGGGCTGGGGTGGATCAGATAGCAGCTGAGAGAAGTTGTAAACTGAGCTTTTTGTCAGTATTTTCTTGCCTTTCCTGTTATGTCGCAAACTGGTTTTCTCATGGGAGAAAAAGCTTATTCTTGCCAAATATTGACAACCGTGATCTGTCTATCTGTCTGTCTGTCTGTCTGTCTTTCTGTCTGTCTATATCTATCTATCTATCTATCTATCCTATCTATCTATCTATCTATCTATCTATCTATCTATCTATCTATCTATCTATCTATCTATCTATCTTATCTATCCATCTATCTATCTATCTATCTATCCTATCTATCTATCTATCTATCTATAATCTATCTATATCTATATATGTATATATATATATACATACATATATGCACTCCCTCTCCGCCCCTCCTCTCTCTCTCTCTCTTACAGACACACACACACACGCTTACATACACACATGCACGCATGCACATACTCTCTTTCTCACACACACACGCTCACACACTCCCACACACACACACACCTATTTTAATATCTTCCTTGTATGGAAGCTTTAAAAGTAAAGCACTGAACTGTATTGCATTTTCAGATGTGTTAAGATTTGCTAGTTGGTGGTAAGAAAGAACAAAGAGTTTTAACTTGTGAACTCGAAGGGTTAAGCTTATGAACAGAGAGTTCAAAGAATCATTTCAGTTCAGTTCGTTTATAGCCACACGAATCATGCCAGGGCTGTCGCCTAATTCAATTTTAGCAACTCCAGTAATTATCTCCTCAGTTTCAGAATCAACACCAGCTGATCCCTTCAAACATCCTACACCGTCAATCTGAATACAAAAGAAAAAAAAAATTAAATAACTTGAGTTGAGATTTGCTGGAAAAAGACGGGAGTATAGTCTTCGGGGAGTGGGGTGGGTGGGTGTAGAAAATAAGCAAGAAAGATGATAGAAAGATAACGGAGAAAGACATGAACTGAGAGTGAGGGAAAGACCAGGGGAAATGTCTAGCACACAGACTTTCCAGATGGTGGAGATGCTGTTATACTGACAGAGCTCCCAGCTTCCCCACAGGCGAGTTCAGAGAACCAAAAACTAATGAAGAAAGCAGCATAGGAAAGAAGAGAAGAGAAAAATGTCGTTCATTTTTTACATTGAAAGTGTGACACGTACTGGGCATGAAAATGCTGAAACTCTGTGGAGAATACTGATAATTTTCATATGAACACTGGAATCAGTTGTGGGGGTGCGCAGATCTGAACAGAAAGTACAGTCAAGAGACATGGAAGAAGTGTCAACTTGTCACAGATATCATGATTTCTTCAGATAATGGTATAAGGTACATACATATATGTATATATATATATATATTTTTATATATATATACATACATCTATATATATATATGTATTTTCTAAGACTTGACACAATCCATCAGTCAACTCCTCAAACAATCCATTCATGCAAAACAACTTTGGAAAAGAAGAAGAAAAAACCCCCACCCCCACACAAAGCAAAATAAAATAAAAACCCAAACTTGAAAGTGAGCGGATTTTTTTTTAATGGACTCTTGACAGGTGGGATGAAGATCAAGGGCTATATTAACTGACTGACTGACTGACTGATTGATTGATTTGTTTATTGTTTGGTCGGCTGGTTGATTGATTGACTAACTGACTGACTGGCTGATCCATGGATTGACTGACTGACTGATAGGCTGACTGACTGATTGACTGACTCTTTGACCAACTGATTGATTGACTGACCGACTGATTGATTGACTAACCAACTGACTGACTCACTGGTTGATTGACTGACCAACTGACTGACTGACTCACTGACTGACTGACTCATTGACTGACTGACTGATCACTTATGGCCTGTATGTCTGTATGTGTGTGTCGCAGACCTGGAGAAGATCAAGGGCTACATCGACTCTTTCCGTTTCGGAGCTCCCCCTCACGCTGGAGGCGGCATCGGTGAGTTCCACTTCTTTTCCCTCTGTGTCCTCTTTTTCCTCTGTGTCCTCTTTTTCCTCTGTGTCCTCTTTTTCCTCTGTGTCCTCTTTTTCCTCTGTGTCCTCTTTCCTCTGTGTCCTCTTTCCCTGTGTCCTCTTTTTCCTTCTGTGTCCTTCCTCTGTGTCCTCTTTTCCTCTGTGTCCTCTTTCCTCTGTGTCCTCTTTTTCCTCTGTGTCCTCTTTTTCCTCTGTGTCCTCTTTCCTCTGTGTCCTCTTTTCCTCGTGTCCTCTTTTTCCTCTGTGTCCTCTTTCCTCCGTTCCTCTGTGTCCTCTTTCCTCTGTGTCCTCTTTTTTCCTCGTGTCCTCTTTTCCTCGTGTCCTCTTTCCTCTGTGTCCTCTTTCCTCTGTGTCCTCTTTTTTCCTCGTGTCCTCTTTTTCCTCGTGTCCTCTTTTCCCTCTGGTCCTCTTTTTCCTCGTGTCCTCTTTTTCCTCTGTGTCCTCTTTTCCTCTTGTCCCTCTTTTTCCTCGTGTCCTTTTTTTCCTCTGTGTCCTCTTTTTCCTCTGTGTCCTCTTTTTCCCCCGTGTCCTCTTTTTCCTCAGTGCCCTTTTTTCCCCTCAGTGTTTTTCCTTTTTTTTTTTCCCTCTGTGTCCTTTTTTCCTCTTTTCCCTTTTTTTCCTCTGTGTCCTCTTTTCCCTCTGTGTCCTCTTTTTCCTCTGTGTCCTTTTTTTTCCTCTGTGTCCTCTTTTTCCTCTTGTCCCCTTTTTCCTCTGTGTCCTCTTTTTTCCTCTGTGTCCTCTTTTTCCTCTGTGTCCTTTTTTTCCCTCTGTGTCCCTTTTTCCTCTGTGTCCTCTTTTTCCTCTGTGCCCCTCTTTTTCCTCTGTGTCCTCTTTTTCCTCTTTTGTCCTCTTTTTTCCTCCATGTCCTCTTTTTCCTCTGTGTCCTTTTTCCCTCTGTGTCCTCTTTTTTCCTCTGTGTCCTCTTTTCCCCTGTCTTTCCTCCTCTTTTCTCTGTCCTTTTTCCTCTGTGTCCTCTTTTTCTCTGTCCTCTTTCCTCTGTGTCCTCTTTTCTCTTTTCCTCTTTCCACTGTGTCCTCTTTTCTCTGTCCTTTTTTCCTCTGTGTCCTCCTTTTCCTCGTGTCCTCTTTTTCCTCTGTGTCCTCTTTTTCCTCGTGTCCTCTTTTTCCTCTGTGTCCTCTTTCCTCTGTCCTTTTCCTCTGTGTCCTCTTTTCCTCTGTGTCCTCTTCCTCTGTGTCCTCTTTTTCCTTTGTGTCTTTCCTCTGTGTCCTCTTTTTCCTCTGTGTCCTTTTCCCTCTGTGTCCTCTTTTTCCTTTGTGTCTTTCCTCTGTGTCCTCTTTTTCCTCTGTGTCCTTTTTCCCTCTGTGTCCTCTTTTTTCCTTTGTGTCTTTCCCTCTGTGTCCTCTTTTTCCTCTGTGTCCTTTTCCCTCTGTGTCCTCTTTTTCCTCTGTGTCCTCTTTCCTCTGTCCTTATTCCCTGTGTCCTCTTTTCCCTCTGTGTCCTCATTCCTCGTGTCCTCTTTTTCCTTTGTGTCTTTCCTCTGTGTCCTCTTTTTTCCTCTGTTCCTTTTCCTTGTGTCCTCTTTTTCCTTTGTGTCTTTCCTCTGTGCCCCCTTTTTTTCCCCTCTGTGTCCTTTTCCCTCTGTGTCCTCTTTTTCCTTTGTGCCCTTTTTCCCTCTGTGTCCTTTTTTTCCTCTGTGTCCTCTTTCCTCTGGGGTCCTCTTTTTCCTCTGTGTCCTCTTTCCTCTGTGTCCTCCTTCCTCTCTGTCTTTCCTCTGTGTCTTTCCTCGGGTGCCTCTTTTTCCTCTGTGTCCTCTCTTTCCTCTGTGTCCTCATTTTCCTCTGTGTCCTCTTTTTCCTCCATGTCCTCTTTCCTCTGTGTCCTTTTTTTCCTCGTGTCCTCTTTTTCCTCTGTGCCTTTTTCCTCTGTGTCCTCTTTTTCCTCTTTCCTCTTTTTCCTCGTGTCCTCTTTTTCCTCTGTGTCCTCTTTCCTCTGTGTCCTTTCTTTTTCCTCTGTGTCCTTTTTCCTCTGTGTCCTCTTTTTCTCTGTGTCCTCTTTTCCTCTGTGTCCTCTTTTTCCTCTGTGTCCTCATTTTCCTCTGTGTCCTCTTTCCTCTGTGTCCTCATTTTCCTCTGTGTCCTCTTTCCTCTGTGTCCTCTTTTTCCTCTGTGTCCTCTTTCCTCTGTGTCTTTCCTCTGTGTCCTCTTTTTCCTCTGTGTCCTCTTTTTCCTCTGTGTCCTCTTTCCTCTGTGCCTTTCTGCTGTGCTCTCTTGTGAACTTTTGTTAGTGTTTATGTTGTCGTATTCCTGGCTAGGAAAAATATTTATATTTCTTTAGGCCTGATCTGAATATGACATTGATTTCAAGAATCTTAAGTCCAGAGTGGCTGTGTGGAAAGGCTGATGGATATTTGATCCAAGAGTCGTAAGTTTGACAGCCAGGTTGAAAGAGATGTTCCTTTTTGTAGAGCCAACATTTGTGAAGACTTCAGTTTTCTTTTTGTGGTTTAAGCAGAATTCATTCAAGAAAGTGTCGCTCAAAAAATACGAGCGTACCTCAACAGGACAGCAAGTGTACTTATAGAACTGCCTTCCATATTAAAAGAACGTTTGGGCGTTGATATGAGGAACGCCTGTAGAGTTGATTTTATACCCTGTATTAATCTGTATATATTTGCACAGTTTTCATCTGTGATTTGAAGTTTTATCAGGTGATGGCCCCAGTATGGTGGCCTCTGTGGTCAGCGGAGTTTTAACCCTCTTGTCCCCGATCCGGCCGCAGCCGACAGTAACGGAGGCTGCCGCTAGATTCCAATACGACCGCAGCCGACAGTTGGTGCTGCCACGTGGGCAGTACTTTTCCATCACACACAGACTTCGTGGTTTTCACACAGTGTGTCTGAAAATTGGTGGGGCGATGCAGGGAGGGTGTCAGACGGTGCCAGTGATAAATTTAGACCACTAACATGCGTGTAGTGGGGAGGGAAGGAAGAAATAACAGCCAGCGACCGGAACGCTTTTCAATGGTGCAGCGTGGCGAAAAAAAAAGGCGTTTTCTTTCGTTGCAGACGATTCATCTGATTAGCGAGACGATAAATTGAATGTTATTGTCTTGGAAGTAGAAACATTTGAACGAGAATTGTTAAGTTAGTCCGATATTAAATGATTATGAGGAAGAGAAGGAAGGAAATGCTGCAGTTAGGGAGAAGAGTGAGCCAGAAAATAACGTGCTACAGGGCACATTCCTGACCTGTGCTACACACACTGACTGTGGAGAAATTTGACCTCCCAGCCGGTCCGTGGCATAGACGCCTGAAAGTGTGATGCTTTTGACTGTTTTCTCATTATTACCACACTTTTGCTTTGAAACTGCAATGGCAGAAACGAACAGATATGCTGATAATGAAAATAGCAAGAAGGAAAATAAAATAGGTCTCCGTCTGCCAAGGTTCGACAGGTGAGAGCAATGGGTACACCCCCACCCCCACACACACACATCCATAATTTGTGCTTTTTGTGATGTGATGTGACCCTGTGCCACCACTACGACTACTTTAGAGACTACCAACATTAAAATTTTGTAGAGTTACAGAAGTTCTGTGTTGTTTCGAATTTGTCACACTTGTGCTGTGACAATGGGGACAGTGTGACAGTCATGTACAATAATACATTTCTGTACACTTAACAAACATGTGGTAGCACAGGCAGATATGAACTGCAGTATAAAGGTCACATGTCGATTGAATATGACTTGTTTTCAAAAGAAAAAATCGTTAAACAAAACTTCTGTCTCCTCGAGACATACCATAAAACAACAGGTGCTAAGGGGACATTGTGTGACACATCCTTGAAGTACTATTGCACATAACTATTGGTAAACACATCAGCTGGGTATCACTTCCTTATTCGACACTAATATGCTTGAACTTTTGTCAAATCCATGCAGGATTTGCTGTTTTATCATATATACCATATTTTTACCTGTGATTGGTGACAATTAAGGTGACAATGACAAGACATCTGGTGACCAGACACATAAACTTGCGCTTATATGCAAGTACAAAGATATGCCTAGCTTGTGAAAAAATTTCAGCTTGATAACTTGTCATGCACACACACAATTGCCTTAGGAGTAAAGTAAGTGAGATGGAGGTAGAAAACCTAAAAAGAATTCAAAATCTACAGGCAGTTTAGCTCTGTAGAATCCAACAACAAGAGGGTTAAACAACAAGATTGGATTGGATTGGATTTATTTATGTATTTTTATTTTTTTCCATTCTTTTGAGGATAATGGAATAAGCACTCATGTACTTTTTTACATCCAATCCTCGTGTGTATGCAGTCTTATAAACTTTGTCATTCATTCCCACCGGCACACAATGGCCTACTCTTCCAAAAAGCGGAACGGGTTTTAACATGTGCGCAAGATGTTCTGCGTGCATTTGCACACGGGACCTCAGTTTACAGTCTCATCCAAAGGACTTTTTGGGCGGGGAGTGGAGTCGGCACTGACGTTAACTCCAGAGGAAAAATCCTCTTGAGCGAGATTCGGGTCAGTAGATCTCGAGCACAGTGCACATCACTCTAACCACCGAGCTGTCCACATCGTAGATGAAGCATTGGTGGGGGCGGACCTGACGGTGTGTGTGTGACCTGTGTGCAGGCCTGGAGAGAGTGACCATGCTGTATCTTGGCCTGGACAATGTCCGCAAGACGTCGCTGTTCCCCCGCGACCCCAAACGCCTGACCCCCTAGACGGCCGACCCGACCACCGCCGATACCTCGGTCACTCCATGACGGCTGTTGTTCGGCCACCTCTGTCCACCATCACCACAGGCATACTTACACCACCAGGGTCACCGTCTCCTGTTGAACTTCTTTGGTCCCAGGATTATAAAACAAACCAATTTCTTTCAGAATCGTCTTTTGTCTGGACAGTAGCATTCTCTTGCTCATTTTTTGTTTCCAGTGTGTTCTCTATTATATTGGTAAGTTCACTTTCGGCTGGCGGTTTGCATACAGACGTGTATAGGTTAAGGGTTTTTTTTTGTGGTTGGTTGGTTTTGGGGTTTTGTTTTTGGTCACAGCAAGAGTAAACGATTGTGTTTGTTTTTTGGTGTTTTTGCATTTAAAGATGACTATCTTCAGTCAATTTTTTGTTCAATTAAAAATAAAAAATAAAAAATCTTTTATTTTGAGGAATATGGAATAAGCGCTCGTGCGCTTTTTTTTTTTACATCCAGTCCTCGTGTGCATAGTCTTCTGAGACTGAAGGCTGCCAAGGAACCTCATGCGTGTATTCAGTTCTGTAAATGTTGTTATCCTTTCCCACCGGCACACAAATGGCCTACTCTTTCGAAAAGCGGAACAGGTTTTGACGTGGGACTTAAACACTTGCTGCAGAGTCTTCCACATGGGCTACCCCACCACTCTGCCAGGAAATTCACTAGGTTGAGGTTTTGACCATCCTTTTATTATCCAGCACACACATGCGAAAGTAACCTTGAGTTCATGTTGGTATAATCATTGTTCTGTTGCCAACCTAACCCTGATGTGAACCTAGTAGTACCTTTAATATGCATATCTTCGCTCATATAACAAACAACAATAGTTGCTGTCTGAGCGTTCGACGAAGAAGACTATGTATATCTAATTTTCTGCACTAGACTCAAAAGACAGGACTTTGGTAAGGTCATGTATTGTCTTGTCAGAATTACCAAATGTTTTCTGCTGTTGTGACAAAAACCTGAATAAGATTTGGTTTTAACCAAGAAAAAAAAAATTACATGCACTAAAATACTTCAGGAGGCGTCCAAGACTGGAACTCAGAACCCTGAAGACTCTTACGATGGAGGGGAAAATCTGTTGTGTTTTGAACCACCAGGCCCGTGAGGTGTTAGGTGTTTCTGCTTCTAGACCTCACGGTTAACGGCTCGTTTTTGAAAAAAGAAAAATGTGTGGAGAAAGGGATGGATGGAATGGACAGAAGCATACCAGTGTTTAGAGTTTGAAGAAGAATTTTTTTTTTAAAAAGATGAATTTTTTTTTTAACCATTAATTTTTTTAAAGATATGTATGATTTGTGATTTCAATTATATTTAGTTCCATATTGAAACAATTATGATTTCTTTGTGTTTTACTTGTATAAAATTCAATTCCATATATATTGAAAAATCAAGCATATTTAGTTGTATATTGAAGCAATTACGATTTGTGTTTTAATTCAGTAAACTTCATTTCCATATTGGAAAAGAATTAACTTTAAAAAAAAAAGGGCTGGGCTGCTTTTCTCTTTCCCTTAACATTATTTTCTCTCTCTTTTAATTAAAAAAAAATAGTGTACTGTCTTTAGATTTTATGCTATGTTTTGATGATATTTTGACAGATATGTATATGTCATGGTAGTTTTGTTTAAAAAAGAGTATTTTAAAAAAACCACCTGATTTTAGAATTGCGATACTGGAATGTTGTCAAGTCAAAAACACTTAAATCATCCCATGATGCTGTTGTTGCTGGTGTCTGAGAAATTAATCATGTGTAAGGAAAATGATGTTTGCAAAAAAGAAAATGTTGATTACCAAAGATAAAAGTAAAGAAGAGACAGTAGCGTATAACCCTGATTTGACATCTGCTGCATCATTAGTTAATCATAGTTCTGATATTGTTAATGATCGTTTGAATGCAGGCAGCAAGATTTGTTAGGATGTAATTTTTTGTTGTTGGTTTGGTTAAAACCGTTATAATTTATCATGGTGATGGAAGGTTCAGTTAGAATTTAAATCATCGGCTTACCATTTTTTGCGTAATTCACACAAGCGTTGATTTTTTTCTCTTTTGTTTTGTTGAAGATAAATGCAAAAGAAAGAGGAATGTTACATGTGAATTTTTGTGAAACAAATCAACTTTGGAATAGAAGGTCTGGGAGTTTTTGTTTCTTCTTGAATGATTTTGTGCTAACAGCATTTATCTCTGAATTCATGTTTATATGTCTTAAATTATATAAAAGCTGTTTTACTTAAAAAGCATTTCTTGCAGGTTTTTACTTCACATCTTTTTGGTCTTTGTCTTGTATGTCTAGTTTGTGGGGTGTGCTGGATTTTTTTATTTTGGTCTTGTTTGTTTGTTTTTTTGGGGTGTGTGTGGGGGGGGGAGGTTGTAGGGTGTTGTTGTTTGTTTTGTGTTTGATTTTTTGGGCCTAGTTTGTTTGTTGTTGTTTTTTAGGACTAAGGGGAGTTGGGTTTTGTGTGTGTATGTTTTTGTTTATTTTTCTCTTTTAATTCAAGGATAATGGAACAAGCACACGTGTCTAATATCACTAAGAGTGAACAGATGTTAAATTGAAGACAACAACAACAACAATGCGTGTGCTTTTTTAAATTTTACATTCAGTCCCTGTGTGTATGCAGTTTGTCAATTCTATCCGTGTGTGAAAACCTGTCGACTCTTCCCTGTTGTAGAGCTGTGTGGTTGAAATGGATGAACTGCAGGAGTAGGATGTTTATCTCTCTGTATGTATGTGTGTGTGTGATATGAACGAAAAGTACATTGTGTTATGGAACAGACTATTGAAGCCTAAATGCTGCTTTTTGTCGCTGGTACATAATTATGTGAAACACACTGACAATATAGCTGTGAAAGCTTTACACTATAGACATAATTCTCCTCTCCCCTGTCTGTGTATGAGTGTGTGTGTTGTTAGATTGAGGTTTCCTTTTAAATGAACACACCATTGTGCAATTAATGTGATGCTTGATGCTATTACATCAAAATAATATGTAGGAAGTGCTCTGTTAATAAATAATGCCTGTAATCTTTTGTGTGGGAGCGTGTGGTTTTTTGTCTGGAGGTTTATGTATATTTGTGTAGTGTGTATGTGTTGTGCATGTTTGTGTGTGTGTGTGTTGTGCATGTTTGTTTGTGTGTTGTGTGTGTTGTACATTTAAAAAAAAAAATTTTTAATTTATTTTATTCTTTTATATTGAGGATAATAGAATAAGTATGTATGTACTTTTTTACATCCAGTCCCCGTGTGTAAGCAGTTTGTAAATTCTGTCATCTATTCCCACCAGCACACAATGGCCTACTCTTCCGAAAAGCAGAACAGGATTTAACGTGTGTGCAAGAAGTTCTGCGTCATGGGGCTTTTTGGGAGTGTGTATGCATACAGAAGATCAGAGATGCACATTAACCCTTTCAGTGTCAGCATGAAGTAGCAAATGGATCGGTGGTCTAGAGGTAACGCACCTGCCTAGAAACCAAAAAGTCCAGGTCAGAAGTGTGCTGTGGTTCAATCCCCACGTGGGCCAGAAACTTTCCCCCATCCATTTAGATTAGATCATGAGTGGTGGTCTGAGTGCTAGTCTTTCGGATGTGGCAATAAACCGAGGTCCCATGTGTTACACAATTATTTAGCACACGTAAAAGAGCCCACGGCAACAAGAGAGTTGTCCCTGGCAAAATTCTGTAGAAAAAAGCCACTCTGATAGGGAAACAAAAACAGTTGCAGAAAGGAAAAGAAAAACAAAAAAATAATGGGTGGTGCTGCTCTTGTGGCGACACGCTCTCCCTTGGGGAGAGCAGCCCGAATTTCACACAGAGAAGTCTGCTGTGACTTGAAATGGTATAAAATGAGTTAAAGTGAAAAACAAATGTGATTTCCCCAGTGCCAAGGGTTTTGCTGGTGTTTAGATAAATCACTAAATTCGATAACTGAATGGCCTTCTTTGTATTATAACAATACTGCCAACTTCAAGGGCTGAAAAGAAAAAAGAGCTCCTGGAATTCTGCAAATCGTACTGACTGGGCCATCTGTGTGCTATAACATACACAAACATTCAGTAAAAGATAAAAAACTAACAACATACATGGACTTTCACTACACGTGCACATACACTACACTGCAAGACACTCCGCAATTCACTGAGAATACACTGACTGAATAACTACATGAAAGAAAACAAATAAATCATACACTCACTGCAATACACTGCTGCAATACACTAAACTGCAATACACTTCCTGCAATACACTACACTGCAATACACTGAACATGCAATACACTACCTGCAATACTGCACTGCATGACTGATACACTGCACTGCAATACACTACCTGCAATACACTGACTGAATAACACTGCACTGCAATACACTACGCTGCAATACACTACGCTGCAATACACTGCACTACACTTCACTGCACTGATACACTGCACGCACCAGCCGCATCACACTCACTGCACACACCTCACCACACTCACTCATCACTCACACTCAACCACACTACACACCCACACATACCACCCCACACCACACTACACATCACACCACACTTACACACCACCACACTAACACACACAATCACACCACCCCACAACCACACTACCACATCACACCACTACTACACACACCCACCACCACACACCACACTCACTACACCACACTTAACTACACCACACTACACACCCTCCCACCCCCCACACCACACTACAACACACCACACTCACGACGCCAACCCACATCACACCACAATCACACCACACCACACTACACATACTACCAACACTAACCCACACCACACTACACCATACTACACCACACCACACCCACCCACACCACACTACCACATCACACCGCATCGCACCACACCACACTACACCACATCACACCACACACACACTCACACCATACACCACCAACACACCACACCACATGACTACCGCATCACACCACCACACCATTCACCACATACACCCTCCACCACACACATCACACCACACCACCACACCACACCCACCACACACAACCACAAACCCTACACACACCATCACACTCACTCAACACCACCCACCACATCACCACCACACCACACACTCACTCCCACCATCACACCACACACATCACTCACATCACACCACACCTACACACACACACCACACCACACCACACGACCCCACACCACACCACACAGCTCTCTGGCTAAGACCGTCCTGCAAAGAAGAAGACACTGACTGGAACAAGCAGATGAAGAACGGTCAAAGTTTGGACTGAGGAGAACACCAACTGTCTCCCTTCATGGCGGTCCCATGCCAATGCCTGGGTCTTCCTAGAGTTCATGTGGGTCCACTCAGCCTTCCTCTTCTCTCGTTCGCTTAAAAAAAATTTTTTTTGTTACACTTATGTGTTTGGGAGAAATAGTGGCAAGCTCTTTCCAGCTCCTCTCGTGGGCCGTACAGCTTGGTTTGCAGGGTTAGCTTCTACGGCCGCACAATCTTCCCCAGGTCGCTGAATAGCGTGCATCTCTGAAGGATTTTATTTATTTATTTATTCTTTTATATCAAGGATATATAACTGATATCTCTCTCTCTCTCTCTCTCTCTCTCTCTCTCTCTCTCTCTCTCTCTCTATCTATATATATATATATATATATATATATATATATATATATAGATATATTATCAGATAATGGATAGAAGGATGTGCTTGCCAGTCGGTCCACTCAGTGATATTGTCCATCCTGTTTTGTCATCAGCACCTGGGCTTTATCGCAGTTCTTGAATAAACCATTGACGCTGGGGGCAACAGCAAAGTGAGAGGCTGTATGACCAGTGGCTTTTCCACTCATGGAATTTCACTTTACAGCTGAGTCTTTAGTGATCGACTATGACTTTCTGACTAGGACAGTAGGAGGCTTGACTTGCACAGTCCTTATGTGCTGCAGCCCTGGGGGCTAGTTGGCCTTTGGAGAACATATCCAACGCTGACTGTCCTTATGCCCACTTAGCCGAGAGAGTGGGGATGTACTGTGGGCAAGGCATCTCCACTATAATCAAATTTCTGCCCAATTTCCGAAACAGCAGCTGCCTCCTCTGCTGTTTTGGAGGTCATCGTCGAACACGACGGACAAACATACATTTTTGTTTAGAACACTGACTTGAACAGACTCCCCCCCAGAAAAGAGAGGTTAGGTTAAAACAAACAGCACTACAGGGTGGCTGGTGGCTGCAGCAATGGTATTGGTCAAGTTTTCAGGGAGTGGTTGAGATATTAACAAGACAAGGTGATGGAGCTATACTGCAGACGGGATAGCTCAGTGGTCAGAGCACTCGCTTTCCCCCCAGCCAAGGTTAAGCAGCGTCGAGCGTGGTTACCACTTGGGTGGGTGACCGTTTGTGCGCCTTGGCTTTTATTTATTTTATTTTATTCTTTTATATCGGGGATAATGGGATAAACACTTATGTGCTTTTTTTTACATCCAGTCCCCGTGTGTATGCGGTTCTGTAAATTCTGTCATCTGTTCCCACCGGCACACAATGGCCTACTCTTACGAAAAGCGGAACAGGATTTAACGTGCGCGCAAGATGTTCTACGTGCGTTCGCGCACGGGACCTCGGTTTATAGTCTCATCCAAAGGACTTTTGGGGGGAGTGGAGTCTGCACTGACGTTAACTCCAGGGTAAAATATCCCCTTGAACGGGAATCGAACCCGGGTCGTCGGATTGCGAGCGCAATGTTCTAACCACTAGGCTACCCGTCCCCCTTCAGTACAATCCCCCAGTTCACCCAGCTGTAAATGGGTACCTGCCCTCTTTAAGGTCAGGGAAGGTAAAGCAGCGAGGGAGAGGAGATAGGCGCCGCCCTTAATATTCTGGCCCCTTGAGAAGTTGAGGTCTCTGATGCCTCGCTCCCCTACGACCACATAGGATATAGGGCACCTTGACCTTTAAATAATCTTTTACCAGCCACAGCAAACAATATTCACATGTCCCTCACTTCGTGTACAACACCAAACTATACCACCAACGTTTAATGGTACAGGTTGATTAATTTTCCATCCTCTCTCTCCTCTCTCTCTCTCTCTCTCCTTTTCTCTCTCTCCTCTCCTCTCTCCTCTCTTCTTCTCTTCTCTCTCTCTCTCTCTCTCTCATAATGGATAAAAGGATGTGCTTGCCAGTCGTCCACTCAGTGATATTGTCCATCCTGTTTTGTCGTCAGCGCCTGGGCTTTATCACAGCTCTTCATGAAACCCTTGACGCTGGGGGCAACAACAGCAAAGTGAGAGGCTGTATGACCAGTGGCTTTCTTTCCCACTCATGGAATTTCACTTTACAGCTTAGTCTTTAGTGATCGACTATGACTCTCTGACTAGGAGGCTTGACTCGCACAGTCCTTATGTACTGCAGCCCTGGGGGCTGGTTGGCCTTTGGGGAACATCTCCAACGCTGACTGTCCTTATGCCCACTTGGCCGAGAGAGTGGGGATGTGCTGTGGGCAAGGCATCTCCACTATAATCAAATTTCTGCCCAATTTCCGAAACAGCAGCTACCTCCTCTGCTGTTTTGGAGGTCATCGTCGAACACGACGGACAAACAAACATTTTTGTTTAGAACACTGACTTGAATAGACTCCCCCCCAGAAAAGAGGTTAGGTTAAAACAAACAGCACTACAGGGTGGCTGGTGGCTGCAGCAATGGTATTGGTCAAGTTTTCAGGGAGTGGTTGAGATATTAACAAGACAAGGTGATGGAGCTATACTGCAGACGGGATAGCTCAGTGGTCAGAGCACTCGCTTTCCCCCCAGCCAAGGTTAAGCAGCGTCGAGCGTGGTTACCACTTGGGTGGGTGACCGTTTGTGCGCCTTGGCTTTTATTTATTTTATTTTATTCTTTTATATCGGGGATAATGGGATAAACACTTATGTGCTTTTTTTTACATCCAGTCCCCGTGTGTATGCGGTTCTGTAAATTCTGTCATCTGTTCCCACCGGCACACAATGGCCTACTCTTACGAAAAGCGGAACAGGATTTAACGTGCGCGCAAGATGTTCTACGTGCGTTCGCGCACGGGACCTCGGTTTATAGTCTCATCCAAAGGACTTTTGGGGGGAGTGGAGTCTGCACTGACGTTAACTCCAGGGTAAAATATCCCCTTGAACGGGAATCGAACCCGGGTCGTCGGATTGCGAGCGCAATGTTCTAACCACTAGCTACCCGTCCCCCTTCAGTACAACCCCCCAGTTCACCCAGCTGTAAATGGGTACCTGCCCTCTTT
>CM054159.1:31549099-31566599 GCA_028751875.1 Rapana venosa
GACCCTAAAGAGGACAGGTACCCATTTACAGCTGAAGCCAAAGCACACGAACGGTCACCTAACTGAGAGTGCAACCACGCTCAATGCTGCTTAATCTTAGCTTAGGGAAAGCGAGTGCTCCGACTGCTGAACTGTCCCCTGTCCTTGCATACAAGTTCTTAATAGTCAACAAAGTAGTCGAACATGATTTTGACTCAAAACTAGTAAATCAGGGTCACAATTCGCCTTAAAAAAAATGAAATTACTAATTCCTGCCTTTTGACACAATCAGACTTCCATAGGAGATTAGACTATAGTGATTGCACAAACCTACATGATTGCACAAACTTGGTAGGTTAGGTGTTGTGAAAGAGGAAGGGAGTGGAGGGAAAGACGAATGAATTTTTGATTCTTTTGTTTCGAGGAAAGTGGATTAGTCACTCTTGTGGGTTTTAAAAAAAAATTATTACATCCAGTGCCGGTGTGTATGCAGTTTTGTCATCCATTCCCACCGGCACACAATGGCCTACTCTTCCGAAAAGTGGAACGCGTTTTAACGTGTGCGCAATATGTTCTGCGTGAGTTCGCACACGGGACCTCAGTTTATAGTCTCATCCGAAGGACTTGGGGAGAGAGAGAGAGAGAAAGAGAGAGAGAGAGAGAGAGAGAGAGAGAGAGAGAGAGAGAGAGAGAGAGAGAGAATGAATTATGCAAATAGGAATGCTTAATTGAAAGAAATCCTGTGGCCCTTGTGAGGGGTGAGTGTACACAAAACCAGACTTAATACTATCCAACCCTAAAAGCAAACAAACAAAAAAACCACCAACAAAAATTATCACCTGGCATTAACATAACATGACACTGCAGTTTCTCTAATCTTTAATGCTGTATAGGGGTAAATAGAGGGTACCATAAACTTAAACGAGCTTAGTGAAAAACAATAAATGAAAAGAACTCGCGTAAAAGAATAATAGCACATAAAGAAGGATATACATTGCGTTTGAGATAGAAAAAAAAAGTAAAACCTTCTCAAATGAACAGTAAACACTGAGAGAGAGAGAGAGAGAGAAGAGAGAGAGAGAGAGAGAGAGAGAGAGAAGAGAGCGAGAGAGAGCGAGAGGAGAGAGAGAGAGAGAGAGAGAGAGAAGGACAAGGACAAGGACAAATTCTTTTATTTCGAGGATAATGAATAAGCACCCATGTGCTTTTTTACATCCAGTCCCCGCACTTAGGGATATAAGGTAAAAAGGTAAAGGTGTCCCATAACCTATAAGGTCGTAGGGAAGCGAGGCGTCAGAGACCTCACTTCTCTAGGGCCAGCATATTGAGGGCGGCGCCCATCTCCTCTCCCTCGCTGCTTTACCTTCCCTGACCCTAAAGAGGACAGGTACCCATTTACAGCTGGGTGAACTGGGGGAACTGTACTGAAGCCAAGGCGCGCAAACGGTCACCCATCCAACTGGTAACCACGCTCGAGGCTGCTTAACTTGGCTGGGGGAAAGCGAGTGCTCCGACCACTGAGCTACTTAGGGATATATATGATAATAAAATAAAATAAAATAAAATAAAGCCCATACCAATACACTCACACAGTATACGGGAAAAAAATCTCAACCCCCCCCCAAAAAAAAAATCACCCAAAGAGAGAGAGAGAGAGAGAGAGAGAGAGAGAGAGAGAGAGAGAGAGAGAGAGAGAGAGAGAGAGAGAGAGAGAGAGAGAGAGAGAGCACAACAAGTAATAAAGATAGCAAAACAGCAAAACAGAGAACACAGAAACAACCGAAAAAATAGCAAAGAAACCAAGAGCAAAATAAAAGCAGCAACAACAACAAGGGGAGAGGGGACAACCCAATAATGCCCTCTTCAAAAAACCAAACCCAAACCAACACAGAACAAGAGAGAGAGAGAGAGAGAGAGAGAGAGAGAGAGAGAGAGAGAGAGAGAGAGAGAGAGAGAGAGAGAGAGAGAGATTAAAATAGGCAAGGATGACAATTTTAGGCCAAGCTTAGTCCTACATAATCTGTCGCCTGTGAGTGTGTGTTTGTGTGTGTGTGCGTGCGTGTGTGGTTGTGTGTGTGTTTGTGAGAGAGAGAGATGCAAGGAGGGGCACCTGCGAAGTTTCTGCCATAGATAACGAAGAAAAAAAGGATGGTTTTCTCTCTCTTTCTCTCTCTATGTCTGTTTCTGCTGTTCACCACAAAATCCTGTTAGGATAGATTTTACTTTCCGAACTTTGGGCTGCATTCATTGAAGAGAATGTTTAACCCTAAGATAATGTCTACGCCTTTTTAAATCTCTACACAACTTAATTTTCGATATAGACCTCTTTTCTTTTTCTTTTTTGGATGCAGAGAGAAATTCTCTCCAAGTTTACTCAGACCACAGCTGCAATGACCAAACTGAAAGTCCTCTGGAACAACAAGAACATCGCCATCAGCTTCAAGATCAGACTGATGCATTCCCTGTTCATGTCCATGTTTTTGTACACATGTGAAACGTGGACCATAACAGTAGACATTGAAAGAAGGACACAGGCAATGGAGATGAGGTGCTTTCACAAACTCCTTAGTATCTCATACAGAGACCACATCACTAAGGAGGAAGTGAAAAACAATTAAAAACGTCATCTGGCCTTATGAAGAACTGACTTCATTAAAAAACCCCAAAACCCCCCCCTTAATACAATAGGGCATGACAGAACACCTGGACTGGCCAAGACTGTCCTAAAGGGAACAGTACAAGGAGGCAGACGAGGCAGACAGAGAAAACGATGGGAAGACAACATCAGAGAGTGGAGGACTGGTAGCCTTGAGAGGAACGATTTGCTACGGAAAGCAGAGGACCGCGCGTAGGGAGTGGAGGAAGCTGGTTGCAAAATCTTCAGTGGTGGCTCCCACGGTCAACAGGACTACGGGACAGACGAGAGGTGAAGGTGAAATCTGAGACTCTAGGGATGGTTAGACTAAGTTGAGCTTTCTGACAGCAGTAAGAATGCTTCCTATGTCTAAAAATAAACTGCCAGCTTCATTCAGTGGATAGATAGAAGTCACCCTTACCTTTCCAGGACCCAAGAGTGGAAGAAGAAGCTAACTGCATGGGCGAAGCTCTCTGCTTCATCCTCAAGCAACCTTTTTATTTTTTTTTGGGGGGGATAGATTTGACGGGGTAGCTCAGTGGTCGGAGCACTCGCTTTCCCCCAGCCAAGTTAAGCAGCGTGGAGCGTGGTTACCACTTGGATGGGTGACCGTTTTCGCGCCTTGGCTTCAGTACAGTTCCCCCAGTTCACCCCAGCAGTAAATGGGTACCTGCCCTCTTTAGGGTCAGGGAAGGTAAAGCAGCAAGGGGGAGGAGATGGGCGCCACCGCCCTTAATACGCTGGCCATAGAGAAGTGAGGTGTCTGACGCCTCGCTCCCCTACGACCTTAATATAGGTTATGGGACACCTTTACCTTTTTTATATATTTTAGATGTGACTCTCTGCCTGATGGTATTTTTTTCTTTTTCTGTGTATATATTACGTCAGAGTTGGACAGGGAAGGTGGGGTGTCTGGCAAAGGTGAGAAGTGTTGTTTAATATTGGCTAATGCCAGAGCTTCTGGCATTTTTAACCAATAGTATGGTTTATGTCATTATGGCTTGTAATTATATTTTGTATGTCTGTTACAATTTGTGGCTACTGCTTTTTGTAAGTTTGTTGTTGTTGTTGTTGTTATGTGTGAGTGAGTGAGTGAGTGAGTGAGTGTGTGTGTGTGTGTGTGTGTGTGTGTGTGTGTGTGTGTGTGTGTGTGTGTGTGTGTGGTGTGTGTGGTGTGTGGAGAGAGAGAGAGAGAGAGAGAGAGAGAGAGAGAGAGAGAGAGAGAGAGAGAGTTTTCTGTCTTTCTCTCTGTTTGTCTCAACCTCTGTCTCTCTTAAACACACACACACACACACACACACACACACACACACACACACACACACACACACACACACCACACACACACACACACACACACACACACACACACACCCACCCACCCACACACCAAAACGATGACAACAACAACAACACACAGACACATCAGCACCACCACCATCATCATTAATTACCACCACCACCACCACCACCACAACAAAACAAACAAAAGTAAAATTAGCCATATCTACAAAGGAATGATTATAATAATAATTTACAACAGCTGCTGTAAAACATTCTATGTAGCTAAATCTTATTCAAAAGTTGCCCCCCCCCCCCTCACCCCACCCCTTAGCCCACAGAGAGACAGACAGAACTGCAGTTTTGCTTCGAACAAAGAGCTATACATAAATGCACCAGATGGTCCTTCTAATCTGTGAAAGATAACAGAATGAAAGATTCTTTTTGTCAAAAAACGTGTTTTTGCTTGTTTGTTATATTATTCACAACGAAAAGTATACTCTCTCTCTCATCATGAAAAGTGCACTCTCTCTCTCTCTCTCTCTCTCTCTCTCCTCTTCTCTCTCTCTCTCTCTCTCTCTCTCTCTCTCTCTCTCTCTCTCTCTCTCTCCTCTCTCTCTCTCTCTCCTCTCTCTCTCTCCCCCCCCCCCCCCTCCCCCTCTCTCTCCTCCCCCTCTCTCCTCCCCCTCTCTCATAATTAAAATTTATATATATATATACATCTTTTGTTATTGTTATCATGATTATTTTTTTTAACAAAATATAGCAATAACTTTAATGTCAAAAGACAACTAAACGCACATGACAAAAAGTCCCACCATAATTCTTTTGTTAAACAAACCATACTTTTGAGCAAGGAGTTTGATTTTTTTCTTCCGCTAAGCTCCAGGGTTCACCAATAGCGAGATTTAGTAAACGCAACCATTTATCAGCCATTCAGGCAGCCGCATCCCTGCTAGGGGAATGATGTCAAAGAAGCAACACCAGTTCGCACGCGGTTTTGTAAATGTTGTCATCCATTTCTACCAACACACAATGGCCTACTCTTTCGGAAGGCAAAACGGATTTCAACATGTGGGAGAGGATGTTCTATGTTTGTTCGCACACGCAACCTCAGTATATAATATAGACTCATGGGAAGGATTTTTAGGGGAGTGGAGTGGAGTGGGCACTGATGTGAACTCCTGAGATAAAGTCCCCCTTGATAGGGTGCCTTGGTAGTGGCTCGAACATTAGCCTTCAGATCGCGCATGCACCACGCTCTCTAACCGGTTGGCTATCCCGTCCCTCCTAGTGTGTTATTTTAAAAAGATACAACAAATGAGGTACAGAACTGATCATTGTCTTCAGTTATTCATTTCGTGGTGAAAGCACGTTGATCACGGTGTTACAGCGATTTTTTTCCCCCTAAATATTTATTTGCTAAGGTAGAGGTCTCCCTTACACAGTAAAAAAAAATTAAAAAATTTAAAACAGCGATCTTTTGATCAAAATATTTGACCATACTTCCACTGGCACCTGTGGCAAATGGTGTGTAAAGATAACAATCCTTTCCCAATACCATATCTGTGGTTGTGATATAAAAAGGGAGGTAAGGAGAGCAGATGGTGACTCAAGAAGCCAACACTCTTCAGTACTGTCAAAAAGGTTCGTAAAATTTAATGTGTGTGTGTGTAGCGATTTGTTGGCAACTTCTAGATGCCTTTGAATTTCTTTCTTTCTTTCTTTCTTTTGTTTCGAGGATAATGGAATAAGCACTGATGTGCTGGTTTTTTTTTTACATTTAGTCCCAGTGTGTATGCAGTTTTGTAAAGTTTGTCATCCATTCTCACCGGCACACAATGGCCTACTCTTTCGAAAAGCGGAACAGGTTTTAACATGTACGCACAATGTTCTGCGTGGGTTCGCGCACGGGACTTCGGTTTATAGTCTCATCTGAAGGACTTTTGGGGAGAGTGGAGTCTGCACTGATGTTAACTCCAGAGGAAAATATCCCCTTGAACGGGATTCAAACCGGGGTCATCAGATCATGATCGCATCACTCTAACCACCAGGCTATCCCGAACTGACTTGCATTGAGTTGTGTTATTATGTTATATTATGTTGCACCGTGTCTTCTCCTCATACTATTATTGTATTGGGGGTCGGGATAGCCTAGTGGTCAGAACACTGCGCTCGCAATCTGACGACCCGGGTTCGATTCCCGTTCAAGGGGATATTTCCCCCTGGAGTTTACATCAGTGCAGACTCCACTCTCCTCAAAAGTCCTTCGGATGAGACTATAAACCGAGGCCCTGTGGGCGAACGCATGCAGAACATCTTGCCCACACGTTAAATCCTGTTCCGCTTTTCGTAAGAGTAGGCCATTGTGTGCCGGTGGGAACAGATGACAAATTTACAAAACTGCATACAGACGGGAACTGGATGTAAAAAAAGCACATAAGTGCTGATTCCATTATCCTCGATATAAAAGAATTAAAAATTAAATAAAATACTGTATTGTATTGTATTGCTGTGTGTTGTTTGGTATTTGCATTGTATGTCTATCAGTTGTTGTTGCATTGTGTTGCGTGACATTGTATTGTGTTGCATTGCATTGTATTGTATTGTAATGCATTGCATTGTATTGTATTGGAATAGATTGCATTGCATTATATTATATTGCATTGTATTGTATTGTACTGTATTGGAATGTAGTGCGTGACAGTTTAATATAATGTTTCGTAGTGTATTGTTGATCTATCTGTCTGTCTGTCTGTCTGTCTCTCAGTCTGTCTGCCCTCTCTCTCTCTCTCTCTCTCTCTCTCTCTCTCTCTCTCTCTCTCTCTCTCTCTCTCTCTCTCTCTCTCTCTCTCTCACCCTCACACAGTTTTGAGTGCTCGCCAAGGTATTGTGCCAAAGTCTTACCAAATCTTATGAGAATTTGTTTTTTCATCTTCCATTTTTTAATCTTCCATTTTTGCCCCTCAAAGTGTATTGTGGCCTAAGGCCGATATACATCAAACCATTTCACAGTTCACAGTTCAGAGTTCAGCGTTCAGTTATCTGTGTGTGTGTGTGTGTGTGTGTGTATGTGTGTGTGTGTGTGTGTGTGTGTGTGTGTATGTGTGTGTGTGTTGTTATGTGTGTTGTGTGTGTGATGTGTGTGTGTGTGTATGTATTGTGTGTGTGTGTGTGTGTGTGTGTGTGTGTGTGTGTGTGTGTGTGTGTGTGTGGACTGTCTGGATTGCGTCTTTGTCTGTCTGTCTAGTTGTGTATCTCTATGAGTCTGTCTGTCTGTGTCTGTCCATTCGTAGTCATCTCTTGGCGTCTGTGTGTGTGTTTCTTTTGTGTAATTGTCTATCTGTTCTTGTGCTCTTTGTGTCTGCCTGGTCTGTCTGTCTGTCTGTCTTGCTGCGTCTGTTTGTCTGTCTGTCCGTCCGTATGTAGTCATTTTTTGGTGTCTATCTGTTTGTCTCTCTCTCTCTTTCTCTTTCTCTCTCTCTCTCTTTCTCTCTCTCTCTCTCTTTTCTCTCTTTCTCTCTCTCTCTACTCTCTCTCTCTCTCTCTCTCTCTCTCTCTCTCTCTCTCCCCCCCCCCTCTCTCTCTTTCTCGCGCTCTCTTACTTCTTCTCTCTCTCTCTCTCTCTCTCTCTCTCTCTCTCTCTCTCTCTCTCTCTCTCTCTCTCTCTCCTCCTCTCCTTCTATTTCTGTGGGTTGTTGCTGTGCGTCGAGTGTATGTGTGCACGCACGTACCTGCATGTGAGTGTATGCGTGCGTGTGTGTGTGTGTGTGTGTGCCTGCGTGTGAGTTTGTGCCGCGTGTGTGCGTGAGTGTGGCATGCGTGCATGAGTATGTGTGTATGTGTGTGTATGTTGTGTGTGTGTGCGTGCATGCGCGCGCGTATGAAGCCAGCGAGACCAGAGAGGTGCAAGTGAGGGGCAGGTTAGCGTTGTTGCTTTGAAGCGGGAGTGTAAGGAAGATGCTGGGGTGGTGTATTTTGGGGAGCTTTGTGCTGCCAGCTGTTCAGGGGTACAGTAGAAACACTAACGGTCAAACCAGCCCCGAAAATATTCATAAGGTCACCAAGCTACAACACGCACAGACAGACAGAGGGACAGACAGACAGGGAGACAGACAGACGGACGGACAGACAGACACACTGACAGACAGACGGACTGACAGACAGACGGACTGACAGACGGACTGACAGACGGACAGACGGACAGACAGGGAGACAGACAGACAGACAGATAGACACTGACAGACAGACGGACTGACAGACGGACTGACAGATAGACAGACGGACAGACAGACGGACAGACATAATATACAAAATGGAATTTATATAGCGCTATATCTTGTAAAAAGCAAATCAAAGCGCTTGATACATACATACATACATACAGAAAGACAGACAGACAGACAGACACAAAGACAGACACAGACAGAGAGACAGACACATACAGACACATGGATGCATGCATGCACACATACATACGTACATACATACATACATACATACATACATACAGACAGACAGACATCCATCCATCCATTCATCCATCCATCCATCCATCCATCCATCCATCCATCCATCCATCCATCCATCCATCCATCCATCCATCCAATCCATCCATCCATTAATGCATACGTACAATACATACATACATACATACATACATACATACATACATACATACATACATACATACATACATACATACATACATACATACATACATGTATACACACATACATACATACACACACATACACGCACGTACACACACACATAGAGACCCATAATTGCAAGCACGCACGCACACTAACACACACACACGCACGCACGAACGAACGCACGCACGCACGCACGCACACACACAACACACACACGCACGTACGAACACACGCACGCACGCGCACACACACACACACACACACACTTATCAAATCAAATATTTATAAAAGCCCTTAGCCCTCTCCTCTCTGTGACTCTGTCTGTCTCTCTCTCTCTCTCTATCTCTCTCTCTCTTTCTCTCTCTCTCTCTCTCTCTCTCTCTCTCTCTCTCTCTCTCTCTCTCTCTCTCTCTCTCTCTCTCTCTCTCTCTCTCCCCCTCTCTCTCTCTACGTTTTCTTTATAATGCACAGTTACTTGGGGTAGAAACTGGGAGAGTTATAACTCCAACATTGGCGGTTGGTCACAGTGAGGGGAAGAAGGGAGTGTGGTTGAGGACTTCAGAAGATGAACCAGAACGTCTCTCTCCTCAGGTCTGTGTACACGCGTATCTGATGCCATTTCATTTGTGTTGGGTTCTTGCTCTGTAACTGTGACGCAACTGGAGGGTTTATTCTATAAAGGAAAAAGGTAAAGGCGTCCCATAACCTATAAGGACGTACGTAGGGGAGCGAGGCGTCAGAGACCTCACTTCTCTAGGGGCCAGCATATTGAGGGCGGTGGCGCCCATCTCCTCTCCCTCGCTGCTTTACCTTCCCTGACCCTAAAGAGGACAGGTACCCATTTCCAGCTGGGTGAACTGGGTGAACTGTACTGAAGCCAAGGCGCGCAAACGGTCACCCATCCAAGTGGTAACCACGCTCGACGCTGCTTAACATGGCTGGGGGAAAGCGAGTGCTCCGACCACTGAGCTATCCCGTCCCCAATTCAATAAACTTACTTTAAAAAAACAAAACGGGGACTGGATGTAAAAAAGCACATGAGTGCTTATTCATTATCCTCGTAATAAAAGAATTTGTCATTGTGAATGTCATTGTTTCTCTCTCGCCTCTCCATCTCTCTGTCACTGTCTCTCCTCTCCATCTCTCTCTCTCTCTCTCTCTGTCTCTCCTCTCCATCTCTCTCTCTCTCTCTCTGTCTCTCCTCTCCATCTCTCTCTCTCTCTCTCTCTCTCTCTCTCTCTCTCTCTCTCTCTCTCTCTCTCTCTCTCTCTCTCTCTCTCTCTCTCGCTCGCTCGCTCGCTCGCTCTCTCGCTCGCATTTCCTTGAAAGAAAAAAGGTTGTGATTGTCATTGGTCCGTTTTTGAGTCAAGGTGGATATATAAATAGTATGTCAATACGTATCTGTAACCTTTGGGAATACAGATGACCAGTCTCTTTCTCTCTCTCTCTCTCTGTCTCTCTCTCTCTCTCTCTCTCTTTCTGTCTGTCTCTCTGTGTCTGTCTGTCTGTCTGTCTCAGACACATACCCTGTCTGTCTGTCTGTTGGTCAGTCTGTCCTTCCGTGTCTCTGTTTGTGTCTGTCAGTCTGTCTATCCTTCAGATGAGACAATAAACCGAGGCCCTGTATGCGAACGCATGCAGAACATCTTGCGCACACGTTAAATCCTGTTCCGCTTTTCGTAAGAGTAGGCCATTGTGTGCCGGTGGGAACAGATGACAGAATTTACAAAACCACTTACACACGGGGACTGGATGTAAAAAAGCACATAGTGCTTATTCCATTGTCCTCGATATAAAAGAATATAAAAAGAATATATATATATATCTATAATTTTATCTGTATATCTGTCTGTCTTCCTCTCTCTATATCTGTTGGTAAGTCTATCTGTTTGTCTGTTTCTCTCCCTCTCTCTCAGAACATCTTACGCACACGTTAAAACCCGTTCCGCTTTTCGGAAGAGTAGGCCATTGTGTGCCGGTGGGGACGGATGGCAAAATTGACAAAACTGCATACACACGGGGACTGGATGAAAAAAGCACACGAGTGCTTATTCCATTATCCTCGAAATAAAAGAATTTCTCTCTCTCTCACTCTCTCTCTGTGCGCGCGCACGTGCGTGCGTGCGTGCGTGTGTGGTGTGTATGTGCGTGTGTGTGTATTTCTGTCTCTGTGTCTTTCTTTCTCTCTCTCTCTCTCTCTCTCCTCTCTCTCTCTCTCATCTCTCTCTTCTTCCTCTCTCTCTCATCTCACTCTCTTCCCCTCTCTCTCTCCTCTCTCTCTCTGTGTCTCTCTCTCTCTCTCTGTCTCTCTCTCTCTGTGTTCGTATACACTTACAGAAGTGTATAATTATGTCCTTGAACTTAGTAACACATCAAAAGTAATATGAGATGACACTGTTTGTGCTTATTCATGTAGTATCTAATTCTTCAGCATTTGCTTTGTTTGTTTAAAAAAAAATCTTATTGAAACTCTTATCTTTTTTTGCCACAATTGTTGATAATGCGGTCAGCTGGTTTAATGTGTGTTTTTTTATACTGTTTCTTTTCGCCTCTCTCTCTCTCCTCTCTCTCTCTCTCCTCTCTCATCCTCTCTCTCTCTTCTCTCTCTCTCTCTCTTCTCTCCCTCTCTCTCTCTCTCTCTCTCTCCTTCGGATGAGACTATAAACCGAGGTCCCGTATGCGAACGCACGCAGAACATCTTGGGCTCACGTTAAAACCCGTTCCGCTTTTCGGAAGAGTAGGCCACTGTGTGCCGGTGGGAAGGGATGACAAAATTGACAAAACTGCATACACACAGGGACTGGATGAAAAAAAGCACACGAGTGCTTATTCCATTAACCTCGAAATAAAAGAGTAAAATAACAGTCTCTCTCTCTCTCTCTCTCGTCTCCCTCTCTCTCTCTCTCATCTCTCTCTCTCTCTCCTCTCATCTCTCTCTCTCTCCTCTCTGTCCTCTCTCTCTTCACTTTTCATAAACGAATTAGCATTACAAGTAATCAATAATGGAAAACATGGTGCTGTCTTGTCACATGATGCCTTGGAGTTATTCATGCTGTTGTTAGCTGATGACGTAGTGCTGTTATCAGAGACTATTGTGGGGCTACAAAATCAGTTAAACAACCTGTATCACGCTGCTTTATCACTTCAGTTGAAAGTAAATATGAAGAAAAGTAACATCATTGTGTTTCGTAAGGGAGGCTATTTGGGATACGAGAAAGATGGACACATAATGGCAATCTGTTACCTGTGGTTAATGTTTATAAGTACTTAGGGATATTGTTTTCTACACGTCTGAGTTTCACTGCCGCTTGTAAGGACCTTTCTAGTAGGGCAAAGAATGCGTTGGTATATATAATGCAAAGGTATACATTTAACAACAATTCTTTTGGGCTGTTGATGCAGCTGTTTGACTCACAGGTTCAACCAGTTCTTCAGTATGGGTCAGAATTATGGGGGTTGGACAAAGCAGCAGTTCATTGTGAATCCATTCATGTGTTTGCAATAAAGAAATACTTAGGAGTTGACAGACAAACACCCAATGATATCATCTATGGTAAAACTAACAGATATCCTTTGTACATAAATTCTGCAGTTCACTGTATTCGTTATTGGATTAAGTTGCTACAAATGGAAGATCTGAGACTACCACATAAGGCGTATAAAATGTGTAATTTAGATGCAAGAGGAAAGACAAATTGGGTATCAAGGGTGCGTGTCTGTTTAAATGAAAATGGTTTTGGAGATGTGTGGTTGAATCAAGGTGTGGGCGATGCTTGTGTATTCATTAAAGTATTTCGTCAACGATTAATTGACTGCCGGTGGCAAAATTGGAACCATCACATTGATACTAGCCAAAGGTTTGAGTTTTATAGAACATACTGTAATGGTCATGACTTAAAATGCTATTTACAACTTGACATGAATCGACAACTAAAACATATCACAGCAAAATTTAGACTCGGTATATCTGATCTGAATGTACATCGTTTAAGGTACAGAACATATAATGATCATGATTCGTTATGTCCATTATGCAATGTGTCACAGGAAGATGAAGTACACTTTGTTCTATGTTGCCAACAATTACATGACCTTAGATTGAAATTTATTCAACCAAAATATTATAGGAAACCATGCTTGTTTACTTTGAATTTATTGATGTCCTGTACAAATCCTGAAGTTATACAAAACTTTTCTTTATATTTGTACAAGACTTTCAAACTTAGAGAAATACTCACTTCGTGAAGTAACCTACAACTTTGTGATCAAACGACTTTTCACTTTATTTATGTTATGTATAATATTGTTCACATTCCCCTTCATAAGGGGCTGAGGCCTATTTGAATAAATCATCTGCGTCTGCATCTCTCTCTCTCTCTCTCTCTCTCTCTCTCTCTCTCTCTCTCTCTCTCTCTCTCTCTCTCTCTCTCTCTTTCTCTCTCTCTCTCGGCTCTGGCAACCTGATGGGAAGCAGCAGGGCATACTTTTTCAGAGCTGCAGAAAAACTTGTAATTCTGTCTGAAAATGCCAGTTTCTGGACTTCCAGCAACTGTGGAGAAAACCTTAAGCGCCCTGCTGACTGATAATGCAGTCTCCAGCTGGAAGGTGGCAGGGGAGGGGGTCAATGTGGTTTTTGTCTTGCGACTGAAGCCAGTTGACACAGCAGTGTCAACAAATATGGCGGATCCTACAGTGAGTCGCAACACACAAGTGCAATACTACAGGAAAAACCTTTCTCCCAAATTCACTGCGAACAGGAGCGTTCCAGAAGACATAAAGAGAAGCAGGCAGGTGTTGTGTGTGACAGTGACTGTGTCTTCAGTGCCTGTGTCTGCCTGACAATGGTGTGGAACAGTCGAGTGCAGTATGTGCAGATACACATGAAAATTAATAGACATGCCAACTGTACACACACACATGTTAGCAACAAGAAAATATCAGTTGTGTTGCCATCATCAGTTGATATGGAACTCCCAGGTGTGTCTGACTGTGGTGCTGATGTGTGTGTTGTGCAGCCTGATGTGAACTATCAACCAAGGATTGATAATATTGTGGGTGGATTTGACACAGGGATTTTCACACCATATGTTGCTACTCTGACTGACAGATCTGTCCAGAAAAGACTGAGAGACAGCCACAGAAATAAACACTTCAGAAAAACTGTCCTCCATCATTCAGATGGTAAAGATTTTGTGACATGCGAGTCTGATGACATTGTGATCCAATACGCATGCAATTCAGACACTGATGCAGAGTGTGTGTACTGGTTTGTCAAACAGCAAGACAAAAACATATTAAAAGAGGAACGTGTCAGGCTCGCCAGTTTGTGGAAAGGGAAGCGAATCCAGGACACACTACACAGGGAAACCTTAGCACGAGCCTCACGGGATTTAGCCACTCTTTGTGATCTCCTGCAGTTTTACCTTGGCTGACAGTGTGTGTGAAAGAGACTTGGCACAAGAAAGGCTCGGAATGTCGTAACAAATCTGGACAGTAAAGAGGTTCGTGATTGGCTGTACATTATGAAGACCAATGCCGTGGTTTCCATGTCATGTAATTGCATCCTGCTGCAAGGCTTCCCTGCTGTATGAACTTATCAGCTTAAGGGTGTTCATTGTTCATTTGTTTATTGTTCTCTCTCTCTCTCTCTCTCTCTCTCTCTCTCTCTCTCTCTCTCCTCTCTCTCTCTCTCTCTCTCTCTCTTTCTCTGTCCCTTTTCATTGTTTTGCCTATAGTTATAGTTGTTGTGTATCCTGATGAAGGACGTACTCATATTTTATATTTTCAATTTTATTGGCTTTGTTGACTGTACTTGAGTTCTAGTGAATGTCTTATTCCGATATCTTATTGTTAAGTGTAACATTTATGTGTGGCTTACTTAAAATGTGTGGATGTTCATTTTTTATGTCTTTATAGGTTTGGATTTGTTGTTGTTGTTGTTGTTTTTTTTGGGGGGGGGGGTTAGTTTAGTTTAGTTTAGTTTTCTTTATTTTTACTGTGTGAGTGTATGGAAATTGGGCTTATTATCATGATGTATCCCTAAGGGCGGGGACTGGATGTAAAAAAGCACATGGGTGCTTATTCATTATCCTCCAACTAAAAGAATTTGTCATTGTTGTTGTCATTGTCTCTCTCTCTCTCTGCCCCCCCTCTCTGTCTCTCTCTCTCAAGGCCTCCCCCCCCCCCCCAAATGTATTGTGGCCCAAGGCCAATGTACATTAACTCATTTCAGAGTTCAGAGTTCTCTCTCTTTCTCTCTCTCTCTCTCTCTCTCTCTCTCTCTCTCTCTCTCTCTCTCCTCTCTCTCTCTCCACTTTTTACCGTTATTTTATAGTTTCAAATACTTAGATTTATCGTTTTCATTGTTGTATATCATCATCATCATCATCATCAACCATTACACCCAGTGGTGTGTAGGGCAACAACAAAGCGCTTCCACTCCTGCCTATCCTGGGCCAACCTAGTCACTGATCCCCAAGAGTGCTGCATGGCCTTCATCTCACTTTCTACAGTCCTCCTCCTCCACGTTGCTTTTGGTCTTCCTTTCTTTCTCCTTCCTTCTGGGGTCCAGTGCAATGCTGTTCTTGTGATTGACTGTGGGTCTCTTCGGAGGATGTGCCCAATCCACTTCCACCTTCGTCTGGTGATGATGGTTCCCATGTCCTCTTGCCTACATCTCCGTAGTAGGTCTTCATTGGAGATCTTCTCTGGCCAAAAGATCCGGAGAATTCTTCGGAGGCATATGGTGTGAAAGGATCGAAGTTTGGTAAGATCCGCTTCCGTCATCCTCCAGCATCAGAACCGTGCAGGAGCGTAGATAATTGTTGTATATAATACTAGGTTATCTTTTTTTGGCAATAAATTCCTGTCTCTCTTTCAGTATCTTTGTTTGTGTGTCAGTATTTCTATTAGTGGCTCGGTGGCCTAGAGGTAACGCGCCTGCCTAGAAAGCCAAAAGTCCGGGTCAGAAGTGTGCGGTGGTTCGATCCCCGTTTGGACCCAAAACTTTTTTTCATCCATTAGATCCTGAGTGGTGGTCTAGGTGCTAGTCTTTTGGCTGATACTATAAACCAAGGTCCCGTGAGTTACGCATAATTATTTAGCGCACGTTAAAAGACCCACGGCAACAAGAGGGTTGCTCCTGGCAAAATTCTGTAGAAAAAAGCCACTCTGATAGGGAAACAGGAAAAAATTTGGGTGGCGCTGCTCTTGTGGCGTCGCACTCTCCCCTGGGGAGAGCAGTCCGAATTTCACGCAGAGAAATCTGCCGTGACTTAAAGTGGTATAAATATATTAAAAAAAAGTATATTACATTGAGGAGAGGGTGGGGTGGGGGTGGGGGAGGCTTAGGTTGTGTTTTTTTGCAGTTAATTCCTGACTGTCCTTCAGAATCTCTGTCTGTGTCTGTCAGTCTGTCTGTCTGTAAGGTGACCTTTTTTTCTTTTTCTTAACTTTTGATACAAATTTCCCCCCATTAACTTTGATATTTTTTATGTTACTCTGTTGATATCGTTTTACGCTCGCGCGCACGCACACACACCACACACACACACACACACACACACACACACACACACACACACACACACACACACACACAACACACACACACACACACACACACACACACGCATATGCACGCAAACACGCACACGCGCACGCATGCACACACCACACGCACGCACACGCACACTCATACACAAACACATGCACATACTCTCTCTATCACCCAGATACACAAACACATACACCCACATATACACACACGCGCGCGCGCGCGCGCACACACACACACACGTACGCACGCACGCACTCAAACATATACATACTCTCTCTCTCTCGCACACACAACACACACACACACACTCGCACAAGCACGCACGCATGTACGCGCACACACACACACGTACGCACGCTATCACACAAACACACACATACTCTCTCTCCTCTCACATAACACACAATCACACACACATACTCTCTCTCACACACATACACACATATTAACACTCATAAACACACACATACTCTCTCTCTCACTCACACACACACTCACACACAGACACTCCACACACACACACACGCACACTCACACACACAGACACACACACACACACACACACACACACACACACACACACACACACACACACACACACACACACACACACACACACACACACACACACACTACAGCTGACTAAACACACAACTTTCAGTCATACACAAGCATCTGCTGTTCTCCTGCATTTCTCCCTATCTGTCTCTCTTCATCTCCCTAAGTCCTTTTGGGGGGAGTCTTTAAACCGAAGTCCCGTATGCGAACGCACGCAGAACATCTTATGCATACGTTAAAACCCGTTCCGCTATTTAAAAGAGTAGGCCGGTAGGTAAGGGACGGGATAGCTCAGTGGTCACGGCACTCGCTTTTCCCCAAGCCAAGGTTAAGCAGCATCGAGCGTGGTTACCACCTGGATGAGTGACCGTTTTGCGCGCCTTGGCTTCAGTACAGTCCCTTAGTTCACCCAGCTGTAAATGGGTACCTGCCCTCTTTAGGGTCAGGGAAGGTAAAGCAGCGAGGGAGAGGAGATGGGCGCTGCTGTCCTCAATATGCTGGCCCCTAGAGAAGCTGAGGTCTCTGACGCCTCGCTTCCCTACTACCACATAGGTTATGGGATACCTAGGTAAGGGTGAGAAAAGTGAAAAAAGAAATGTACGGCCACTAGTGTCATGTTTAGACATAATAATAATAATCATAATCATCATAATAATATTAATAATGTATGGAATTTAATAATAATGATGTATGGAATTTATATAGCGCTGAATCTTGTAAAGCAACAAATCAAAGCGCTCAGATGACATGATTTTTTTTTTTACTCAGGTGCTTTTTAAAAAAAACATCCAGTCCCCGTGTGTATGCGGTTTTGTAAATTTTGTCATCTGT
>CM054159.1:31576599-31591599 GCA_028751875.1 Rapana venosa
CGGCATCCCAATAATTACACACAAAAACGCCACAAAACATGCCGCACACGCTTTCAAACACACACAACACACATACATACCACTTGAGTACCATTCAAATTAAACAGTGGGCGAAGTGATAGAAACAACCTTTAAAAAAACAAAACCTTCTTTGTTTCAATTGGATCTAAGGTATTCCCCCCCTATAACTTTATATCATAATAGATTACAGCGTGTATAAATAAAGTGCCAAAAATGGTGAATATAGAAAGTTGTGGTTGCAGCACGACACACGCACGCACCGCGCGCGCGCGCGCGCACACACAACACACCCCACCAGACTGTGCAATAAATTTTAACACAAAGTCTGTCCGTTAAGTTTTTTTGAACCTGTTACATTTATATATTTAAGTTTTTGGATAAAAGGAAAGTTTGTAAAGGGCGTTAATTAATTGTTAAAATTGAATACAATTTTAAAATGAAATTTTTAGCCTTGTGAGGGAAAATTTTAATGATAAAAAAATTTTGTTCCCGCTTTTGTTTTGGCTCATAGACAGTTAAACTTATAAGAATAAAAAGCATTTCAATAGTTAAGATATTAAAAGGGGGGAAACCCCCCAGTTAAATTCATTAAAATGTATGAAATATTTTTTTTTCCCAATTAAAAAGATCTTGTGTTCCAAATAAATTCAAAAAATAGTAAAACAGAGAATATTATATGGAATATTAGAAGTATCTATGGAAAAGGGATGGAATTAAATTTAAAACAAACAAAATGCGTACACATAAACATGTTGAAAATTTACGAGTAAAATTTTACGAAACATTTAGATAAAAAAAAAAGAGTAGAAGATGTAACTCTACCGGGTATATGTCTGTGCTTATGCAGACCAAAAAAGAAATAGATCTGCAGTGCTTCAGGAGGTATTTCAGTTTTCATTAAGGAAATTATCGAAAAAGTATAAAATTTTTCCCCAAAATTTTCGATATTTTGTGGGTGCAAAAAACAGGAAAAACTCATCAAAAATTAAACAAAAATATTTTCATAGGATGTGCAATATTTTCCCCCCAATTTTTTCTTTTTGGGAAAAATTTATACACAAAAATTGGGAAAATTTAGAACAAGACATAGAAGTTTTTTCTGAAAGAGGTCAATAAAACTGTGCGGAATTAAATGCGCGATCAGGAAGACTGCGACTTTATTGAAAATCCAGAACCAAGTTACTAAATTTACCTGAAGAAAATGAATATGCAATGCTATCAAAAGGTGTCAATGGAAATTGTCAAAAAATTGTTTCTATTACCTATTTTTGAAAAAGGGCAATCTTGTTTAATTAAATGGCCCCATTGGGAATTTACGGGTGTTTTGCTTTTCAACCTCAGTTGTGTGTTTTTGGTTATTTTCATTTGTTCAAAATCATTTACAAAAGGTAACATAGAAAGTTAGAATTTAATGAAAATCTTAAAAGCCCGTTTAAATAAAATTACAGTGGGGAGCCAAAACCCGTTTTTGGGGGGGAATCTTCAAAAATAGAAGAGACAAGGAGAGTTAAAATTTAAAGATTTAAACCCAAAAAAAACACGTTTTGGGGATAAAAATTAAAGAAAACAATTTTTAAAAAAATTTCACCCTCAAAACAATCACACAACAACCAAAAAAACTCAAACAAATTCAGTATTAAAACAAAGTACAAAAAAAGCCTGATTCAACAAAGTAGTCAATGAATGTTCCAGACAACTGTTTATATCTTTTTCAAAGTGGCACAATTAAGCTTTAGGGCCAGAAAAATCAAAACCTGTAAGAGAATTAAAAACTAAAAAAAAAGGTTTGACTCAAATGAAAATACAAGAAAAAAAAGTAAAAATCTTACTAAATGAAAAATAGAAATCCGTATAAACCTGAACTTAGACAAAAATATTTCATGAAAAGAAAACAGTATAATACTTTACTAAAAAAGAAAAAGAAAACCTTCAAACATTCACTGGTATCACAACTACATAATGCCATTGATGAAGATCCAAGTATATTGTGGAAAACTTTACAAAAATTAAAAGAAAGCGAAGATGGTGGATTAAAGCATCATGATCATATTAGTAGCAGTACATGGACTGAACACTTAAAAACACTTATTGGAAAAGAACCGCAAATAGATTCAGACCGCAAAAAGCAAGTACAAAGCAGGCTCAATGATTTAAAAGTATCTAATAACCCATTCCTAGATAAGCAAATTACAACGGTGGAAATTACAAAAACAATCAAAAGGCTAAAAAATAAATCACCTGGAAAAGATGGAATTACAAACGAAATGATCAAATCAGTTTCGTCTAATGTTATAGAGACAATGCGGAATATGTTCAATTTAGTATTAGAAACGGGTATATATATCCCTGTGACTGGAAAGTAGGAGTGAATGTCCCATTCTATAAAAACGGATGCATATACAACCCACAAAACTACAGAGGAATAACGTTGACAAACACTATTGGAAAACTTTTTTGTCAAATACTGAATCATAGAATTTCTGAATATTTAAAAAATAACAATAGTATTGTCAGAGAACAAGCTGGTTTCAGAAAAAAACATGCAGAACAACGGACCATATCTTCCTACTTAACAATGTAATAGTTAGTGCGCTTGAAGGACATGTATAAAACATTTTGGATCTACCAGAAGAAAGAGTTTGCAAAACTAAAATTTTATCATTATGCTACCAAAGAATACAGACTGGAACCATATTTAATAAACTATGAAAACAAAACCCATAAGAAGACATATTGTAAATTTCGCACAAGCTCTCACAATTTAATGATAGAGAAAGGGAGGCACCAAAATATATCCAGAGAGGACAGAAAATGTAGATACTGTAACAAAATAGAAGATGAATTTCATTTACTCGATGAATGTATTTTATATAATGAACTCAGAAATAATTTGTTATTAAAAATCAAAACGAAAGACAAAGAACGCAAAAACTGTGTACATAAATTAAGTGACACAATCACAGTTGATATGTATCAAGCAGATATATCAGATATGTGTATGAGTGTTTTGAAAAAAGAGAAAAAGAGAAGTAGAATGCAACATGTTTTTAGTGTACATCACTTTTAGCCAAAATAGATAATAATTATAATTGATGTTTTTGTTGTGTCAAATAAGTCTACATGACTTAAATGGCAATAAAATATTCTGAATCTGAATCTGAATCTGAATCACACATACAACACACACACGCGTACGAACGCGCGCGCGCCCCCCCCACACACAACACACACACACACACACACACACACACACATACAACACACTTTCTTTCTTTCTTTCTTTCTCTCTGTATATTCTTCTATCAATTTATCTATCTATCTATTTATCTATCTATCTGTCTATAAGTTAAAGCTAAGTGATGTTCTTCTGTTGGTACCTCTCAGTTGGTTTGGTCAGAAACGACAATTAATTAACATAAATATCATATTCTCTGATGTCCCTTCAGATCTTCAAAATGACGTCAGCCTTTCGATGTCAGTGATGTTTCTTCAGATGGTATTTATGTTACTGACGTTGGCAACCATCAGACCCCCCCCCCCCCCGCCCCCACCACACACCAACCCCCAACCCCCCCCCCCCCGAAAAAAAGAAAAGAAAAAAGGGAAATAGAAGAAGCGGCACGAACTACAAAGACATGGTTCCATTATTTTGAAGTGTAACTCTTTCAACGTTTACCTCTGTCATCCACACTACAGTTCTCTGTGTGATATTCGGGTTGTTTTTCTTTCTTTTCTTTGTTTCTTTCTTTTGTTTTCTTTTTTCTTTCTTTCTTTTTTTCTTTGTTTTGTTTGTTTATTTTTTTCTTCCTTTCTTTCTTTTTTCTTTCTGTCTTTCTGTGTTTTTTCTTTCTTTTTTTTTTTTTTTTCTTTCTTTCTTTACCTAAAATTAACTATCTACTATTTTTCATCCCATCCATCCATCCCCCAACCACCCATCATCTATCTATCATCATTTTTATCATTATTGTTTCGAGTAATAATAAGCACAATATGCTTTTTTTTAAAACCAGCCCCGTTGTATGCATTTTTGTCTTTTTTTGCACCCTTCCCCCGGCACCACTGACCTACTTTTCCCGAAGGGGGTTTTTAAGAAAGAGTTTGCATGTGTTAACACGGGATCTGGGTCTATAGTCTCATCCGAAAAAATTTTTTTTTTTTGGGGGGGGGGGGGGGGGGGGGGGGGGTTTTGGGTCACACTGATGTTAACTCCCGAGGTAAAAATCCCCAAAAAGAGATTTGAACCCGGGTCACAGATCCGAGGCCAACGCTCATCACCTAACCCAGGCTCCCTGTCCGGGGTTTGAACGCATGTTACAAAATACGCCCATTTTTTTGGTTTTTCCCCCCCCTTTTTTAACAAAACTGAGCTTGAAAAAGCAAACCTGATAATTATTTATGGAATTTACCCAAGTGGACCCGTCTTGTATGTCATCGTACTTTCAATATTGCCAAAGACTGGAAGACCCCGGCTGGAGAAATTTATGCCCCGGTCAGAGGTACGCCCCTGCCTAGAAAACCAAAAGTCCGGGTCGGAAGTGTGCGGTGTTCGATCCCCCCTTTGGGCCCGAAACTTTTCCTCCCCCCCCCCCCTCCCCCCCATCCATTGACCCTGGGGTGGGGGGTCAGGTGTATCTTTCGGATGAGTACGATAAACGAGGTCCCGTGGTTTTCATCCATTATTTTTGCGCAGGTAAAAGAGCCTACGACAACAAGAGAGTTGTCCCTGGCAAATTTGTAGAAAAAAAAGCCCATCTGATTAGGGAAACAATACATTCAGACAGGAAAAAAAAACAAAATAAAAATGGGGTTGGCGCGTTCTGTGGCGAGCGCTCTCCCGGGGAGGTAGCCCGAATTTCACGCAGAGAAATCTGCGTGACTTAAAATGTAGAAAACCTTCGTGTTCCCCCGACGACCTTTGATTATGGGGCTGATGATGTGATGATGATGATGGTGTGATGATGATGAAGATGGTGAAAGATGGTGGTGAGATGATGTGATGGAAGTGATGAGATGATGCGAGAAAAGTGGTGATGAGGGAAGACGCGTGTTGGTCTTTAGGGGGTGTGGGTGATGAAGATTGTGGTGGTGATATGTGATGACGGGGGGGTGATGGATGGATGTTTAAAGCGTGGGGGGGGTGACCAATGACGGTTGGTGGTTAGTTTTAAATGATTTGGGATGATGATATTTTGTGGTGATGAGACAAGATGACGACAGATAATAAAGATGGCAAGTCATGGGCACATTATACGAGGGTATACAAAGCTTTATGCCTTACGAGAGAAGATGAAACAAGACTTATTTTTAGCGGGGGTTTGGGAGGGGGGGGTGGTAAAACGGTTCTGCTTTAATGATATCAGCAGATGACATGGAAAGGTTCAGAGATGAAAGTAAATGAATTTGCCCAGTACATAAATAACACAAATGATCACAGCTGGCTCACAATCACGCCGTAACAACAACAACAACAAAAAGAAATAGAATAATGATCTTCTTTGTATATTTTTTTCCCCTTTTGTTGCTGGCTTTTAAAAAAAATGGCTGAGTCATCTTCTGCGACGTTCCAGTCCTGCTGTTCCCACGCCGCTTACTCTGGTCTCTTCAGCCCCTCGCAATACCGCACAGGAAAAGAAAAAAAAAAGGGTGGCGCTGCTCTTGTGGCGACGCGCTCATCCTTGGGGAGAGCAGCCCGAATTTCACGCAGAGAAATCTGCCGTGACTTAGAAGTTGTATAAAATATTTTAAAAATGTAACAAAACCTAAGCTCTTCATGTTAAATCTTCAGGGTAATAAGTCTCTATCAGGGAGCCTAGCAATGTTAGCCCGCCATAGGGTCACCAACCAGAGAAGGCCCCGCACTGCTGCTGGGTCACTGTGGTGGTGTTTATGGTATCAGTTTTGAGCCAACAAACGCATGGACTTCACCAAATAAGCTCCCTTTGCTGATGACAATGATGGTTACACTCCACATTTATTGACGGGCTCCCTTGTGGACTTCCGACCCTGAGGATGCGACATAGCGAATCTGGTATTTATTTTTATTTACTTTATTTATTTACTTTATATCGAGGATAATGGAATAAGCACTTATATGCTTTTTTAACATCCAGTCCCCGTGTGTATGCGGTTTTGGAAATTCTGTCATCTGTTCCCACCGGCACACAATGGCCTACTCTTACGAACAGCGGAACAGGATTTAACGTGTGCGCAAGATGTTCTGCGTGCGTTCGCACACGGGGCCTCGGTTTATAGTCTCATCCGAAGGACTTTTGAGGAGAGTGGAGTCGGCACTGATGTTAACTCCAAGGGAAAATATCCCCTTGGCTTAGCTTGGTATGGCTGGGGCAGAGAGGTTGGAATGAGCGGCGTGGGAACAGCAGGACAGGAACGTTGCAGAAGACGAGGCAGCAAAAAACAACAACAAAAAACCCCATCACTTTTCCCGAAAATCACAAACACTCCACTGCAATCCTCCACCATAGTAGAAGGTAAAGGTGTCCCATAACCTATAAGGTCGTAGGGGAGCGAGGCATCAGAGACCTCAGCTTCTCTAGAGGCCAGCATATTGAGGGCGGCGCCCATCTCCTCTCCCTCGCTGCTTTACCTTCCCTGACCCTAAAGAGGGCAGGTACCCATTTACAGCTGGGTGAACTAGGAGAGCTGTACTAAAGCCAAGGCGTGCAAACGGTCACCCATCCAAGTGGTAACCACGCTCGATGCTGCTTAACCTTGGCTTGGGGGATGGGAGCGAGTACTCTGACCGCTGAGCTATCCCGTCGCCCCCCAAAACAACCAACCAACCAACCAACCAACCAAAAAAAACACCAACATCTGATCTATTATAACTAGAACTTTTTTTTCTCTGTTTGGTTTCAGAGTGAAGACAACAAGTTACCATGGCGACTCAGAACGGCAGTCAGATTTCGAACATGTGGTCTTCCACATCTGGGTACTTGGAAGATGTGGCTGTGGATGTAGATGTGGATGTGGATGTGGATGCGAATGTCACGACCAACGTCACCTCATCACCTCTGACTGGCTTTGACGCGTTCTGCGGGGAAGTCTTCTTCGTGAGTTGACTGTGTGGGTGATGTGTGGGTGGTGTGTGGGTGGTGTGGTGGTGGTGGGTGTGGGAGGTGTGTGGGTGGTGGTGTGTGGGTGGTGTGTGGGTGGTGTGTGGGTGGTGGTGTGTGGTGGGTGGTGTGTGGGTGGTGTGTGGTGTTGGTGGTGTGTGGGTGGTGTTGTGTGGGGTGGATGGTGTTGTGGGGGTGGTGGTGGTGTTGTGTGTGTGGTGTGATTCAGATTCAGATTCAGATTCAGAATATTTTATTGCCATTTAAATCATGTAGACTTATTTGACACAACAAAAACATCAACTATAATTATTATCTATTTTGGCTAAAAGTGATGTACACTAAAAACATGTTGTATTTTACTTCTCTTTTTCTCTCTTTTCAAAACACTCATACACATATCTGATGATATCTGCTTGATATATATCAACTGTGATTATGTCACTTAATTTATGTACACAGTTTTTGCGTTCTTTGTCTTTCGTTTTGATTTTTAATAACAAATTATTTCTGAGTTCATCATATAAAATGCATTCATCAAGTAAATGAAATTCATCTTCAATTTGTTACAGTGTCTACATTTTCTGTCCTCTCTGGATATATTTTGGTGTCTCCCTTTCTCTATCATTAAATTGTGACAGCTTGTGCGAAATTTACAATATGTCTTCTTATGAGTTTTGTTTTCATAGTTTACTAAGTATGGTTCCAATCTGTATTCTTTGGTAGCAAAATCATAAAATTTTAGTTTTGCAAACTCTTTCTTTTGGTAGATCCAAAATGTTTTATACATGTCCTCAAGTTTTCTTCTGGGTGAAGTTGTGTGGGGTGGATGGTGTTGTGGGTGGTGGGTGGTGTATGGGATGGGTGGTGGTGTTGTGTGGTGGGTAGTGTGTGGGTGGTGTGTGGGTGTGTGTGGTGTTGTATGTGTGGGGTGGGTGGTGTTGTGTGGGTGAAGGGGGGGTATGGGTGGGTGTTGGTGTTGTGTGTTGTGGTGGTGGTGTTGTGATGTTGTGTGGGGTGGGTGGTGTTGTGTGGGGTGGGTGGTGTTGTGTGGGTGGTGGGTGGTGTGTGGGATGGGTGGTGTTGTGTGGGGTGGGTGTTGTTGTTGTGATGTTGTGTGGGGTGGGTGGTGGTGTGCGGGTGGTGTTGTGTGGAGATTTGAACCCATGACTTAATGTATCCACGGGATAGAAATCAAACGATCTTAACCACTTAGCTGTAGCAACCGTCGAGCAGAAATTGAAAATAGATTTTGAATGACATATCAGCACATTGTAGGAGAAATACGTGCCAACAGGTTAGGACATGATTCTTTTAAATCCTGTGATTCCCCCGTGAGGATGCCGGGGGACCTGTCAGTACAAATAGCATCCCCGCAGTCTGGAAATTCTGTGCTAGAAATTCCCTCTTTTCTATCCCTCTCTTTGTTTCTGCCTTGTTCCTTTCCCTCCTGTCACCTCCTCCTCCTCCTGGTTTCTTTTCTGCCTTCTTGGTCCATTCTCTCTCATGCCGAAGTCAGATGCGCTGGGCCTGACTTGTCAGGTGCTTAAACAGCAGCGTGAGACATTGTCACTCATATGATAGACAACAATAGTTGCTGTCAGAGCGTTCGACGACGATGATGACGACGGCGACGAAGAAGAAGAAGACTATTCTGTGATGGGCCACCTTGCTTCAGGATGGTAGTTTGTTCTTGCTTTTAATAATAATAAATAATAATAACAATAATAATAATAATAATAATAATAATAATAATAATAAAAAATAAAAATAATAATAACAACAACAACAACAATAATAATAATAATAATAATAAAAATTGAATTTATATAGCGCAATATCTTGCAAAAACAAACCAAAGCGCTTGCATTCGTCCTACTCTAACACATGCAACAAGTTACAATTAATAGTTTTTTCAAATTCAAATGTATACACACACGCGCACACACACACACACCGGTATTAATTTGGGGGTCATGTAGTATCGTGTATAGAGTGTAAGTCCCCCCCCAAATTTTTTGGTGATTTTCACAGATTTTTTAAGTATAAAAAATGCACTGTGCATTTTTTTTTGGGGGGGGGGGGATTGAGGACATAGAGCAATACCAGGTAGTCACGAGAAAGTTGGAAATAATCATCAAAATGAGGATTGCTTGTATTCCTACAGTGTTGACCCCGCGCATGCATATTGCAGTAAGGAAGCTAGCAGACGACAAAGGACTGAGGGGGGTACAGTGTTTGTTGAAAAATTGAAAAAAATTCAAACCTACCACATTTTTTCAAAATCACACGACTTTTGAGTCAGAGGCTAGTCTTTCACAAAAAGTGATTTTTCTTTTCTGTGGATGCCTTAGTACGTGCGGTATGAATATAAGAGTCTCATAGAAAAACAGAAGGAAAAGAGTGGTTTTTAAAAATTCCGGTGTGCGGCCTTAGGCGCTAGCGCCTGTGTCGCCATGTTTGTTTCTATGTTTAAAAATAAACCATCTTTTAAACGAAACGACTCGGAAAGTCACCAAGGTAGGGATCAACAGTTTGTAGGTCAGCTGCAATAAGGGACACATGTGCACCCACACTGTTATTTTCGTTCTCAAAGCAATGCTAAATTAGGAATCAATTTTCTTTTAACTTTCCCCCCACCACAAAGATTCGCTTTGTTGTTGATAATTATTGATTTGTTTTGGATTATAATTATTGTATTGTATACTTCTTTCATCCATAGCGGGAAATTTGGCTTGCACTCTTAGGGGTGGGGGTGGGGGTGGGGGGACGGGATAGCCTAGTGGTTAGAACATTGCGCTCGCAATCTGACGACCCGGGTTCGATTCCCGTTCAAGGGGATATTTTCATCAGTGCTGACTCCACTCTCCCCAAAGTCCTTCGGATGAGACTATAAACCGAGGTCCCGTGTGCGAACGCACGCAGAACATCTTGCGCACACGTTAAATCCTGTTCCACTTTTCGTAAGAGCAGGCCATTGTGTGCCGGTGGGAACAGATGATAGAATTTACAAAACCGCATACACACGGGGACTGGATGTAAAAAAGCACATAGATTCTTATTCCATTATCCTCGATATAAAAGAATAAAATAAATAAAATAAATAAAGGGGGACAGCATGTCGCCACAAGAGCAGCGCCACCCATACCCCGTACCCTAATGCACCATTCCTGTCCTCTTCCTTTGATTACATTAACACTCTTCCCCCCAAAAAAACCCCCTCCTAACAACAACAACAACAACAACAACAATAGCAACAACAAACAAAACCACACACACACACACCGGCGCCTCAGTTTATCTCTCATCCTTAGGACTTTAGGGGGAGAGGAGTCAGTACTGATGTTAACTCCAGGGTAAAATCCCCTAAAACGGGCGCCTCCGTGGTGGCTCAATCCCGGGCCGTCAGATCTCGTGCACAACGCTCTAACCACTAGGCTATCCCCCTTCGTCCAAACCCCCACCCCCACCCCGGCCCCCCCTCCCCGTCTCCTAAAACTATATGTAATATTTTTTTTAACAATAAAGACACACTTTTTGCCTTCTAAGAAACTGTGAAAGGAATGATCAAGTATGTAAAGGTAAAGGTGTCCCAATAACCTATGCGGTCGCTGGGAATCGAGATGTTAGAGACCTCAACTTATCCAGGGGCCAGCATATTGTTGGCGGCGCCCATCTCCTCTCCCTCGCTGCTTTACCTTCCCTGACCCTAAAGAACCATTTACAGCTGGGTGAACTGGGGGAGGACTGTACTGAAGCCAAGGCGCGCAAACAAGTCACCCATCCACTTTGGTAACCACGCTCGATGTTGCTTAACCTTAGCTAGGTGGAAAGCAGAGTGCTCTGACCACTGAGCTATCCCGTCCCCTAAAAGATGAAGAACAAACAGATAAACTACATAAAACAACAGCACCACTCCCTCCCCAAACAAGAATGCAAAATAAAACGAAACTGGTGCTATTAAGCAACAGGTGTCAGTGTGAAAGGAGGCCGCCATATTGCCAGGCGCTCGTCAGTTCCGCCTCATAAACAGAAGAGCACAAAGGGAGTGAAGCCGCTGTAAATTAGCATGAAACCATTTTCGATACAGGTGTGGTGGCATGTTGCAATGCGCGTGCACGCGCGCGCGCGCGCGCAAACATATACACAGCACACACATGACAAAATTTACAAAACTGCATACACACGAGGACTGGATGTAAAAAACAACAACACACGAGTACTTATTCCATTATCCTCGAAATAAAAAGAAATAAGATAAAAGAATGAAATAAAAATAAGAATAAAATAAACACACACACGCACGCACACACACACACACACACACACACACACACACACACACACACACACACACACCACACACACACACGCAACACACACACACACGCACACACACACACACACACACACACACACAAATCCCCACATACGTGCTTGTTCCATTATCCTCGATATAAAGAATAGAATAAAATAAATAAATAAAAAGAACACACACACACACACACACACACACACACCACACACACACACACACACACACACACACACACACACACACACACACCCATACACAAGAATTGATAACTAACATTGATCAAAAACTGGACAAGTTTAGAATGAAAAACAAAAAAAACAAACAAACACGAAGACAACATGACACACAAACAATAAAACTATGTAACAAAAGAATGTAATAAAACAGAATTAGGCAATAGATTTTGGGGATTTTTCTTTCAGTTTTCACATCAACAACAGTAGCAGCAGCAACAACAAAAAGAACAAGAAGAATGGGACAACAACAAACAAAGCAACAAGAATATAAAAAATGGTTGGATGCCAAGCTTACAGAACGCTGTATACAGAAGTTTATCACTCACACCTGGTCAGGAATCCATTTAGTTAATTAACACACGGCGACAACAAAAGAAAGCTCACGTGAACGAAAATTACTAACGTACAGCCTTGAGACTAAAAATAATACAGACAGAGAAGAAGAACAGAGACATAGACAGAGAGAGAGAGAGAGAGGGAGAGAGAGAGGGAGGGAGAGAGAGTGAGGGAGAGAGAGGCAGAGAGAGATGTCAGGGCAGAGAGAGAGGGAGAGAGAGAGACAGACAGACAGAGAGACAGAGAGACGGAGAGAAAAAGAACAGAGAGTGAGAGAGAGAGAGAGAGAGGGAGGAGAGAGGAGGGAGGGAGAGGGAGGAAGAGAAAGAGAGAGAAAGAGAGAGAGATGAAGGGGAGGGAGAGGAGAGAGAGAGGGAGATACAGAGATAAGAGACAGAGAGACAGAAAAAAAGAGACAGAGAAGAGACAGAGAGAGAAAGAGAGAGAGGGAGGGACAGGGAGGGAGGGAGAAGAGAGAGAGAGAGAGAGAGAGAGAGAGAGAGATGTAAGGGGAGAGAGAGAGAGAGAGAGAGAGAGAGAGAGAGAGAGAGAGAGAAGGAGAGAGAGAGAGAGAAAGAAGAGAGAGAGAGAGAGAGAGATACAGACAGAGAGACAGAGAAAAAGAACAGAGAAAAAGAACAGAGAGAGAAAGAGAGAGAGAGGAGAGAGAGATGAGAGAGAGAGAGAGAGAGAGAGAAGAGAGAAGAGAGAGAGAGAGAGACAAGAGAGACAGAGAAAAAGACAGAGAGAGAAGGAAAGAGAAAAAAGAGAGTAGGGGAGGGAAGGAGAGAGAGACAAGAGAGAGATAAGACAGACAGAGGGACAGAGAAAAAGAAGAAGAGAAGTAGAGAGAGAGAGAGAGATGAGAGAGAGAGAGAGAGAAGCGGGAGGGAGGGAGAGGGAGGAAGAGAGAGGAGAGAGAAGAGAGAGAGAGATGTAAGGAGGGAGGGAGGAGAGAGAGATACAGAGAGACAGAGAGACAGAGACAGAGAGAGAGAGGGAGGGAGAGAGAGAGAGAGAGAGAGAGAGAGAGAGATGAAGAGGTAGGACAGAGATTTGATTTTATTTATGAGAGAGGGAGAGAAAGAGAGAGAGAGACAGAGACAGACAGACAGAAATACAGAGAGAGAGACAGAGACGGAGAGAGATAGATTTTATTTTATTTTATTCCTTTATTTCGATGATAATGGAATAAGCACTAATGTGCTTTTTACATCTAGTCCCGGGGTATATGCAGTTTTGTCAATTTTGTCACCCGTTTCCCCCGCACACAATGGTCTACTCTTCCGAAAAGCGGAATGGGTTTTAACGTGGGCGCAAGATGTTCTGCGTGCGTTTGCACACGGGACTTTGATTTATAGTTTCATCCGAAGGACTGTTTGGGGAGAGTGGAGTCGGCACTGATGTTAAATCCAGAGGAAAAATCCCCTTGAACGGGAATCGAACCCATGTCAGCAGATCACGAATATATCACTCTAAAGAAAGAGAGTAGAGTTAGAGTAGAGAGAGAGAGAGAGAGAGAGAGAGAGAGAGAGAGAGAGAGAGAGAGAGAGAGAGAGAGAGAGAGAGAGAGAACTCTGAACTCTGAACATTTTAATTGTACTTCGGCCTTGGGCCACAATACAAGTGAAAGGGACAAATGGGAGTGGTAACAAGTAAACGAGAAAACGAAAACAAACTTTCTATCGATTTTCCAGTAATAAAACACATTCCAATACATCACATACGACTAAGAGTGTCATCATTATCGTCCTCCTCAACACAGTCATGACCAAGAGACAACATTGCTATGGGTGGCTACAATCCAAACACATCACCTTCAACATCGCTGTTTATGCTATAAGTTAACATTCATAAAGATGAAGTCTCAATCACTTTTCAAGTTTACATCAGCATAGGCATGATAGGCTACTTTTCAGCATTACTTGCTTTGCCAATACAATCACACACACACGCATACACACAAACACACACATACACACAGGTACACACACACATACACACAGATATACACACACAAACACACGCACACACGCGCGCGCACGCACCCCCCCCCCCCCCCCCACACACACACGCAACCATTTCAAAGCAGTGTTAAATACCATGAACACATCTTTACCCTGAAATAAAATTGAGATGACACATCAATACCAGCATTAAATTCCAGCCAGTTCTTTCTTTCTTTTGTTCACTGCGTGAAAAATGTACCTTGAGACACCATGCATTTGTTCGGAATTTGACACTTGTAATAACGAGTGGATTGGGGTTGTAGCTAACCCCCCAAGAAACTTGGCTCTTAAATCAGAATATGCAGGACACACAAACAGAAAATGATGTTCATCTTCCTTTGCTGACATGCAAAATGGACAAGATTTCTTCTGGGGAAGATTGCTAAAGCGATGTACATTTGCATTAATAGGGAGAACATTAAATCTAGCTTGTGAGATGGCAACTCTAAAACAGTCAGACACGTACTTTTCTTTTTCAAAAATGATTTTAAACCATCTGTAATTGTCATATCTGTCACGGTCTCTTATAGTGCCAGACCATTGAGAGAGAGAGAGAGAGAGAGAGAGAGAGAGAGAGAAGAGAGAGAGAGAGAGAGAGAGAGAGAGAGAGAGAGAGAGAGAGAGAGAGAGAGAGAGAGAGAGAGGAATAACGAAAGCGGAATGTGGCTACCTTAATGGAATGTTAAAACGGTCGAATACGCAAGATGTTTACCATGTGTGATCCTTGGAGCTGCAGATGAGGAGTGAAAAAAAAAAGAGAAAGAAAAAATAAAGATAGAGAGGGGGAGAGATAGAGAGATAGATAGAGAGATAGATAGAGAGATAGATAGAGAGATAGCTATAACCACAACCACACTACTACTACTACTACTACTACTACTACTACTACTACTACTACTACTACTACTACTGCTGCTGCTGCTGCTGCTGCTGCTGCTGTTGCTGCTACTACCAGATCGATAGTAGGTGTATATATGTATATATATATATATATATATATATATATA
>CM054159.1:31596599-31601599 GCA_028751875.1 Rapana venosa
AGACCTTTAACGTCGTAGCGGTGATTATATGACTCTTTGGTAAGACTTAATTAAACCGTGTTAGACTTTATAGTCGTAATTTAAATACCCTTATGAACGACTTTTGGTATAAACCTTAAATACTATTATGTAAAGACCTTTATGACATCTAGTGGTAAGACTATTATAACTTGTGTCAAAAACCTTTATTATATGTGGTAAAAACCTTAATTGTCAATAGGTAAAGACCTTTATTACGTCATAGTGGTAAAGAACTTTATTACGCCATGGTAAGAACCTTTATTTGCATTGTAGTGTAAAGACCTTTATTACGTCCGAGTGGTAAAACCTATTAGTCAAATGGTAAAACCTTATTACGTCATAATGGGTAAAAACTTTATTACTCAGAGTGGTAAAGACCTTTATTACGTCATAGTGGTAAAAGACCTATTACGTCAGAGTGGTAGACCTTTTTACGTCATAGTGGTAAAACTTTATTACATCATTGTGTAAAGACCTTTATACGTCATAGTGGTAAGCGACCTATTTTACAGTTTAGGTAGCTTGATGGCTATAGTAAAGGCTTTATTGTCTTGCAATTTAGTCAAATGTTCGACAATAAACAAGCTTTATTGTGCATTACAACTAGACCTCTCTCTTCTGCATCTTCTGTCTCTGACTCCTCGCTTGCTTGAAGAGCAGTTCCGATTGTCGCGAGATTCTGCTTATGTAGTGGTGATTATTCATCGAAATAAAAAATAAATGGGGAATTAGCGTGCGTGTTCGTTGTTCGTACTGAAACAGGACACGGACAAGAATGGCACACACGGTGCGCTACGGTGTAGGGGTGTGCAGACAGACTGATGATGAGACGTGACGACACTACCAGACGTGACGACCAGTAGCATGGGTGTGAGTGTGGGGTTGGTGACTGTATACATTACACACACACAAACGTTGCACGCACTGCACGACACAGCAACGTCACAGCACACTTCACACACACACACCGTATGGCACGTCACGCACGCATGCATGCGCGCTGCGCAATACACACACTAGTTACAGCACACACAATGCTACCTCTGTGTACAGTGGTTACGAGGTTTTAAGTGCTATTACGAATTTCATTATTATTATTATTCTTTTCTGTTTACTGTTGAGTGCTCTGCGTCGACAATAACAAGAATACTTAAGGATGCAAACAACTCTGTCTCTCTCTCTTTCTGTCTGTCTGTCTGTCTGTCTGTCTGTCTGTCTCTCTGTGCTTGCAAGTATGTGTGTGTGTGTGTGTGTTTGCTTGCTTGCCTGCTTGCAAGAATGTGTGTGTGCTTGCAAGTATGTGTGTGTGCGCGCGCGTGCGTGCGTGTGTGCGTACGTGTGTGTGTGGTGTGCTTGTAAGTGCTTGCGTTGTGCGTGTGCGTACGTGTGTAAATGTGCGCGCGTGCGCATGTGCGTCCGTATGCGCGTGCGTGCGTGCGGGTGTAAGGGTGTGCGTGCGTGCGTGTGTGTATGTATGGGTGCGGGCGTGTGTGCGTGTGTACAGGTGTGCGTGTTGTGTGTAGCGTGTTGTGTGTTACAACTTTTAACAAACAGAAAATGCAGGTTAATGTCATGTCGGAGTATTGCGCAATGAAACTTCTGTTTATGTGACATAGTTTTAAAACAAAACAGATAAAATGTATATGGCTGATCAGATTGCTGTCAGTGAATACAAGCAATGTTTCGTTTTCAATGTTTTGCGTTTTGTGTGTGTTTTTCGTTATATTTTGTTTATGTCACTTACAATATGGGGACGGGATAGCTCAGTGGTCAGAGCAATCGCTTTCCCCCCAGCTAAAGTTAAGCAGCATCAAGCGTGGTTACCACTTGGATGGGTGACTGTTTGCGTGCCTTGGCTTCAGTACAGTCCCCCCCCAGTTCACCCAGCTGTAAATGGGTACCTGCCCCTCTTTAGGGTCAGGGAAGGTAAAGCAGCGAGGGAGAGGAGATGGGCGCCGCACTCAATATGCTGGCCCTAGAAAAGTTGAGGTCTCTGACGTCTCGCTCCCCTACGACCTTATAGGTTATGGGACTCCTTTACCTTTTATAATATGTCTGATTCAGAATTACGTCAGGAAAAAGACTAGATTTTTGTGCTACAAATCTAACATCACTCAGTCAGGAGTGCTAAATTTTCTGAGCCCCTTCCTTTTACCTAGTTCCAAGTGTGGTCAGTTCCTGCTATAAATAGCACCAGCTGGGATGGGATGGGATGGATAGCATCTGAGAGTTGCTGAAAGCTGGGGAAACTGACAGCTGTGGTGACACTGTTATTGACGATGTTTATCAGTTATTATGGCATTTTATATTGTCTGGGGCAAGCTGTAAGCTGTTACGTTTTTTTTTTTGCTCTTGATATGTGAAAAGAAACTATTCTGTTTTCTGAAAAATAGGATCCGTTTTTGTTATTTTTAAAGAATGTAAGGTTTTGTTGTCATAGCTGAATAATTCTAAAGGTTGTTTTAGAAATGTGTGTGTGTGTTAGTGTGTGTGTGTGTGTGTGTGTGTGTGTGTGTGTGTGTGTGTGTGTGTGGTGTGTGTATGTTAGTGTGTGTATGTCTGTGTTGGTGTGTTAGTGTTAGTGTGTGTTAGTGGTGTGTGTGTGTGTGTTAGTGTGTTAGTGTGTGTGTTAGTGTGTGTGTATGTTAGTGTGTGTATGTGTGTGTGTTAGTCTGTGTGTGTGTTAAGTCTGTGTGTGTATTAGTGTGTATATGTTAGCGTGTGTGTATGGTGTGTGTTAGTCTGTTGTGTTAGTCTGTGTGGTATTAGTGTGTGCTAGTGTGTCTGTGTTTCTTCTATTTTATGTCTATTTACAAAGTGATATTAGACAAGAGAGAGAGAGAGGAGAGAGAGAGAGAGAGAGAGAGAGAGAAGAGAGAGAGAGTAGAGAGAGAGAGAGGGGGGTATGAACAATAGGAAAGTAATGTAACAATGAAACTGTACACTATCAACATAACAATGTAATCAATATCACGTAAAACAATGAAGAAAACTATTAATCAAACTATTGAAAAATCAGCCACAACTGTTCTGAGATAAGAGACAGAGGGGCAAATGTCCCTGCATAGGAAAGGCAGTCTGTTGAATGACAGCACATGATTATGCTACAGGACATTACTAATGGGACATTGCTTTAACGCCAACGCGATTTCACATAGCAATATATTGTTGCTGAAAACCATATCCAAGAAATTTTCATGAATGTCAGGAAGGTGTTGTTTCAAAAACTGACTTTCGAAAAGAATATGAATATTTGAGATTGTCTCACCACATATGCAATATGCATTTCTAGCAAAATTTGCCCGGAATGCCTTCAGTTTCAGTCTGTTAATCAAACAAATTATTGTTGTTACTTCCATTTGTGTATATCCAAAGTGAGAAAGAAGCATATGTCTAAGGTCAGAAAAAAAGAAGAATTACAGAAAGAGTATCCAGCATCTATTTGTTTTTTTTCGAACATATTTCCAGCATACATTCTCGACTAGGTTATAACTCTCATGAACAGATACAGGAATAGTTTAGGGCATATGCAGAGTTTAAATTCCTAGTCGCTTTTTTGCAGCTACATCAACGTTTTCGCTATAGTACACATTGCAATGCCATGGTATCCAGCAAAAAAAGTAATACCGGTACCTCTTAATATCAGGAAATGGATGAGAACGTTAATGTCATTTACAAGATCTTGTCTAGCTTTTGATCCTAAATGTCTGAGAGATTGTAAACCTGACTTTGAATCAACGCACATAAGCACCTGTTGTATGATTCTTGGAAATTCAAGCAAATTATATAAAGCCATCAAGATTGCAATTAATTCTGCAGTAAAGATGGAATGATTCTTCCCAATGTATCGTAATATATTTTTGCAACTTTTAAAAAAGGAATGATGAAGGCAGCACCCGCATCATTACTATCTAAAAGGGACCCATCAGTGTAAATTTTAAGATTGGATAGATAATTATTGAGTATGTGTTCTTTTACATAAGTCCCATCCTATCTCTTTTTTTAAAGTAAGAGAAATCAATATCAATTTAACCTTTTTGAAGCTCCCATGATGGACATGATGATAAACGTGGCATGAAATACTGAAAATCTCTTAGATTAAGTTTTTGATTCTTCAAAAACAGCTGCGGTAAAGGTACAAATTATTGTTAATGTGTGTGTGTGTGTGTGTGTTTGGGTGTGTGTGCGTGCGTGTGTGTGTTAGTGTGTGGTGTGTGCGCGCCGCGCGTGTGCGCGTGTGTGTGTGTGTTAGTGTGTAGTGTGTGCGTATGTGTATGCATGTGGTGTGTATGCATGTGTGTGGATGCATGTGTGGTGTGTGTGTGTGTGTGTGTGTGTGTGTGTTGTGTGTGGTGATTTCATTTTACATCTCTTGAACAAATGTGATATTAGACATTTTTTTCGTTAAAAAAGTGTGTGTGTGTGTGTTTTAGTGTGTGTGTATGTGTGTGTATGCATGTGTGTTGGTATGCATACGTTGTGTGGTGTGTTGATTTCCTTTGACATCTCTTTACAAAATGTGATATTAGACACGTTTTTTCCCCGTAAAAAAGTTGTGGTGTGTTGTGTGTGTGTGTGTTGTGTGTTGCGTTTGTGGGTTCGTGTATGTTGTGTTGTGTGTGTGTGTGTGTGTGTTGTGTGTATTTCATTTTACGTCTCTTTACATTCTGTGATAATATACACATTTTTTTCCCGTAAAAAAGTGGGTGTGTATGTGTGTGTGCGCGTGTGTGTGTTGCGTGCATGCGTGAGTGTGTGTATGCTTGTATGTGCGTGCGTACGTAGTTTTGTGTGGGGCGCGCGCGCGTGTGTGTGTGAGTGTGTGTGTGTGTGTTAGGTTAGAGAGATTGTTAATCTTTCATTTTCATTGCACAGAGAGAGAGAGAGAGAGAGAGAGAGAGAGAGAGAGAGAGAGAGAGAGTGAGAAAAGAGAGAGAGTAGGAGAGAGAGAGAACTCTGAACTCTGAACAGTTTTAATA
>CM054159.1:31611599-31629099 GCA_028751875.1 Rapana venosa
CCGTTTCATGCATCTTCTTTAGGAACGTACAGAGAAATAGGAGTACTACCTCTAGAGGATTATCGTAACTTAGCCGTTTCAAAGTACATCTTAAGAAGTTCAATAGTTGAAAACAATATTGCATCGGAAATTTCAATTAGATCCGACTTAGAGTTTCCCAATAGAGCTAAAAATATCTCTTCTCTTGTCACTATTAGTACTTACACTTCCGATATCTTCAAAGAGTCAAGTATCAATCCTAAAGACTGGCAAAACTCCACACCTCTTTTAACACCTTGTCCAAAATGGGAACTTCAGAAAGCAGATTTTGATGTCTACCATCTCACTTTAAAAAAAGAAGAAAATGGGCTTATTCTTGGCTCTTATATAAAAGTGCACCTAGAAGATACATATCCTTCTCATCTTAAGATATACACTGACGGATCCCTTCTTATAAACAAGGAAGCAGGGGCAGCATTCATCATTTCAGCTTTAAAGGTTGAAAAGTCCTATCACATCGGCAAAAATCATTCCATCTTTACTGCTGAACTTACTGCTATTTTGATGGCTTTGTACTTTCTGCTTGATTTCCCCAATACTGTTTTGCAGATTTTGTTCTGTGTTGATTCTAAATCTGCATTACAGTCTCTAAGAAACTCGTTATCGACCGTTAGGCAGAATCTTATTACTGAAATTAATTTGTTGGTACATTTTCTAATTCTGAGGGGTTCGAATGTTACTTTCTGCTGGGTTCCATCTCATTGTGGTATTTATTTTAATGAAAAAGTCGACAAAGCTGCCAAGAAGGCAGCAAAACATGATAGCTATTCAAATGTTTTAGATATTCCTCTTTCTCTTCATGAAGGTTATGCTTTGCTTCAAAATGTTTGCTGGAAACATGTGAAAAAGAAACAGGAAGAGGCTGGTTATCCCCTGCATACTTGTTCAGTTCTGGATCTTGAGAACATTCTTTGTACTCAGTACGGCTTTCGAAAATCCTGTACTAGAAAAATTGTTTCTCTAATCTACAGATTGAAATTAAATGCCTTTCGAGCAAAATTTGCCAAAAATATACAATGTATATGTGGTGAAAATTTTTCCAATGTTCATGTTCTGTATCAATGTCAAGGTTTAAAAACGTTTTTACCACCATTTCAAGATAAGTCTCTGCAGGAAGTTTTAACCAATCCAGAGTTATTATGTGAGATAGCCTTGTCTCTGTTGCAATCCCCAGTATTCTCTTTTTTGTAAAGTATGATCGTCGGAATCTATATTTTGCTTGTTTCACAGCTACCGTTACAAGTAGTTCACAATTGTTTGTTTCCAACTTTAGAGTATTTTTCAATTGTTCGGGTTTTTTGTTAATTTTTGTATTTCTTTGCCATGTTTTTTGCAACATACTGTTTATATAGTTTGGAATAGTCTTTTAATGTGCATTCACACCAACACGTATCTTTTCTACTTAAAGCTCTTATCTCATTATGCTGCTCCCCCCTCTTCCCCCCCCCCCCCCCCCCTGCCTCCATCGTCTAATATCACTTTAAGTGAACAGACGTAAAATTGAAGACACACACACACACACACACACACACACAAACACACACATACAAACACAGACACACTCACACACACACACACACACACACACACACACACACACACACACAACACACACACACACACACACACACACACAACACACACACACACACACACCCTTCTTCACTCCCTACCTCCCACCTACACCCTCCTCCACTACCCCCCCCCCCCCCACCCCCACACACCCACATCCCCCCACCCCCCACCCACCAACTCCACCACCACCCCCAACCACCAACCACCAAACAACAACACAAAAAAATCCCTCTAGCCCCTGAGTGGATTGGCTGTGGTGTGTGTGTGTGTGCATGTGCGCAGACTGGTGATGCTGGGTTACAAGAGGGATCTGGAGGCTGGGGACATGTGGGATCTGAATCCTCGGGATCTGTGTGACCGCCAGGTGTCCGTCTTTGAGCAGCTCTGGGAGCAGGAGGTTGCCAGATGCATGTCCAAAGGGTGATGCCAAGCTTTGTCTGTCTGTGTGTGTAGGTGTGTGTTTGTGGGTGTGTGGGTGTGTGTGTTTGTGTGGTTTGTTGGGTTGTGTGGATTGTTGGGTGTGGTTGGGTGTGGGGGTGTATGGGTGTGTGTGGGGGGGGGGGGGGGGGGTGAGTGTATGTGTGTGTGTGTGTGTGTGGTTGGGTGTGGTTGGGTGGGTGGGTGGATGGGTGGTGGTTGGGTGTGTGTGGGTTGTTGGGTGTGGTTGGGTGTGTGGGGTGTGGTTGGGTGTGGTTGGGTGGGTGGGTGTACGCGGGTGAATGGGTGGTTGGTTGGTTGGGTGTGTGTGTGCTTGGGTGGTTGGGTGTGTGTTTGGGTGTGGTTGGTTGGGTGGGTGGGCGTGTGGGTGATTGGTTGGTTGGGTGGTTGATTGACTGACTGGGTGGATGGGTGGTTGGGGTGTGTCTGGCTGTATGGGTGGCTAGGTGGGTAGCTGTTTGTCTGTCTGTCAATGTGGCTGTCTGTCTGTCCTTCCGTCTGTTTGTCTGGCAGGTTGTGCGCGCGCGTGCATGCGTGTATGTGCGCGCCCGCGCGTGCGTGTGTGCGTGCGTGCTTATGAGTTTGTGTGCGCGCATGCATGCGTGTCTGCGCGCACGTGTAATATCATATATGTGTGTGTGTCGGAGCTGTAGCCGAGGAACACACACACACAACCCCCCAAAAAAACCCCAAACAACCAACCCAACCCACCCCCAAACAAACAACAAAAAACCAACACCAACAACTGACCAGTCCGTTCCCTGTTTGCAGGGTGGTCAACGAGGAGCCCTCGGTCAGCTACAAGAGGGGCTCTGTGTCCACGGCCAACGGCTCCAGGAGACCCAGGTCTGAGGTGGACGAGCGGAGCCTGCTGAGAGAGCCGCGGGTGCAGGGTACCCCCAGCTATACCGACTTCTTTGACGTCACGCCGCTACAGGTAATCGTCTGCTTGTCAGTCGGTGGATTTCGTTTTTCTTTCCTCCTGTGGGGATGGTTGCCGGGGGCGTGTTAAGTATGAATAGAAGGTAAAGGTAGCCCTTAGCCCTCAGCGCCTGGGCTTTATCCCAGTTCTTGATTAAACCATTGACGCTGGGGGAAACAACAGCAAAATGAGAGGCTGTATGACCAGTGGCTTTCTTTCCCACTCATGGAATTCCACTTTACAGCTTAAGTCTTTAGTGATGGACTATGACTCTCTGACTAGGAGGCTTGACTCGCACAGTCCTTATGTGCTGCAGCCCTGGGGGCTGGTTGGCCTTTGGAGAGCATCTCCAACGCTGACTGTCCTTATGCCCACTTGGCCGAGAGAGTGGGGATGTACTGTGGGCAAGGCATCTCCACTATAATCAAATTTCTGCCCAGTTTCCAAACAGCAGCTGCCTCCTCTGCTGTTTTGGAGGTCATCGTCGGACACGACAGACAAACATACAAGGTAAAGGAGTCCCATAACCTATAAGGTCGTAGGAGAGCGAGGCGTCAGAGACTTCATTTCTCTAGGGGGCCAGCATATTGAGGGCGGCGCCCATCTCCTCTCCCTCGCTGCTTTACCTTCCCTGACCTTAAAGAGGGCAGGGACCCATTTACAGCTGGGTGAACTGGGGGACTGTACTGAAGCCAAGGCGCGCAAACGGTCACCCATCCAAGTGGTAACCACGCTCGATGCTGCTTAACCTTAGCTTGGGGAAAGCGAGTGCTCTGACCACTGAGCTATCCCGTCCCCTCAACCTTCTGGAAATTCTGTACTAATGGTTTTCCGTCGTGAGGTTGCTGGGGGAGGGGGACAGGTCAATTATAAATAGCATCCCCCCACCTTTTGGAAATTCTGTGCTGGAAATTTCCTTCTATTCCATCACTCTCTTTATTTCTGCTGTTTTCTTTTTTTCCTGTCAGTTTCTTCTTTTGTCTATTTTCTGCCTGCTTGGTCCATTCTCCAGCCTTTTTTCTCTCTCTCCAGAAAGGCTTAAAAAAGATAATTATTCTCTCCCGTGCCGAAGTCGGATGCGCTGGGCCTGATTTGTTAGGGGCTTAACGGCAGCGGAAATGCCTTTTAGTTCATATGACAGACAACAATAGTTGCTGTCTGAAACTTCGACGATGAAGAAGAGGTTTTTTTGGGGGGGTCGGTTGGCTGATTGATTTATTGGTTGGTTGGCTTGTTTGGTTTGTTGGCTAGTTGGTTGGTCGGTCGGTCGGGAATCGAACCCAGAACCTCACGGTTTTCTTTGTTAGACAAGTAAACGCCTTAACTGTCCTGCCACCTTTTTCATTCACACACACACACAGGCACACACACATACACACACACACACACATTTACAACACACACGCCCACATCCACCACCCACCTACCACACCACACAACACAACACACATACACTTACACCCCACCCCTACCCTCCATACCCACCCCACCCCCACCCCCCCACCCTCACACCCCACCCCATACCCACACCCCCACCCACCCCCAACACCCCATCCCCCACACCCCTTCCCGACCCATCCGCCACCCTCCCACCCCCTCCTCCCCACCCCCACACCTCCCCTCCCCCTCCATCACCCCATCACCCACCCACCCCCATCCCCCCCCTCCCACCCACCCCACCCCCACCATCCCACACACCCCTCTCCACACCCACACCTACCACCCCACCACCACCACACACCCCCCCACCACACCACCCCCACCACACCCCACCACCACACCACCCCCACCACACCCTCACACCACCCCTCCCCTCACCCCCCCTCACCCCTCCACCTCCACCCACAACACCCCCTCCACCCCCCCTCCCCCACCACCCCCTCAACACAACCCTCCCCCTCCACCACCACCCCCTCAACACAACCCTCCCCCCTCCACCACCACCACCCTCAACACCCCCACCCCACCTCCACCCCCAACACACCCCCCACCCTCCTCCTTTCACACAACAACAACAACACCACCACCACCACCACCAACAACAACCGTTGCTAATCCACGAACGAACGAGTCGATCCGATCCAATCCAATCAAATCCAATGTTTGTTTTGATAAACATCATCATCACCATCATCATCATCATATCATTCATTCATTCATTGAATGTTGCAAGGTGTACCGCTTCAAAGCCAGGCCCTCGCTGTTCCGCGTGTTGTGGCGCCAGTACCGGGGAAACATGCTACACTGTCTGGTCCTGAAGCTGGTGGCCGATGTGGCGCTGATGACAGGGCCTCTCTTGCTAGGGTGAGACGACGGAGGGAGGCTTTCTTCTGTGGTCCTGGTGGTAGTAGTGGTAGTGCTGGTGGTGATGTGGTGGTGGTGGTGGTGGTTGTGGTGGTGGTAGTGTGGTGTGGTGGTGGTGGTGTGGTGGTGGTGGTGGTGTGTGGGTTTTTTGGTGTTGTGTTGTTGATGAATTTCGTGTGGTTGTTTGTGTTTTTTGTTTTTTTGGTTGTTGTGTGGTGTTTGGGTTGGTTTTTGGTGGGGTTTTGGTTGTTTGGGGTTGTTTTGGGTTGTTTTGTGGGGTGTTTTTTGGTGGTGTTTTTGGTTGTTGTTGTTGTTTTTTGGTTTTGGGTTTGGGTTTTGTTTGGTGGGTGTTCGAGTTTCGTTCTTGATATGTGTGTATGTGTTGTTTTTATTCATTGTTATTTATTTATTGTTTTATTTCGAAGATAATGGAATAAGCACTTATGTGCTTTTTTTCATACCCCAAACAAAAACCCCCCCCACACCCCACACAAAACCCCAAAACAAAACCCCACACAACAACCCAAAAAAAACCCCCCCCAAAACCCAAACCCACCACAAAAACACCCACACAAAAACCCCCAAAACAAAAACCCAACAACAACCCCCCAAAAACCCCAAACAAAACACACCCAAACAACAACCCCCAAAAACCCAAACAAAAAACCACTCAAAAAACCCCCAAAAAAACCCCAAAAAAAACACCCCCCAAACCCCCAAAAAAACCCAAAAACAAACAAAAACAAAAACCCACACAAAAACCCAAAACAAAAAAAAACAACAAAACCCCACAAAAACCCCCCCCCAAAAAAAAAAAACCCCCCAAAAACCCCCAAAACAAAACCCCCACAACAAAACCCACACAAAACCCAAAACAAAAACAACACAACAACAACCCACAAAAAAAACCCCAAAACAAAACAACACAACAAAAAACCACACAAAAAACCCCAAAAAAAAACAACAAAACCAAAAAACCCACAAAAAAACCCCCCAAAACAAAAAACAAAAAACCCCAAAAAACCCCAAAAACAAAACAAAAAACAACACCCCAAAAAAAAACCCCAAAAACAAAACAAACACCAAAAAACCCACAAAAAAACCCCCAAAAAAAAACAAAACACAACCCACAAAAAACCCCCAAAACAAAAACACAAAAACCCCACCACAAAAACCCCCAAAACAAAAACACAAAAACCCCACCAAAAAAAAAACAAAACACCCAACCAACCCACACAAAAACCCCAAAACAAAAAACCACAAACCCCCCCACCAAAAAACCCCAAAAAAAAACACAAACAAAACCCACAAAAAAACCCCAAAAACAAAACAAAAACACAACCCAAAAAAAAACCCCCAAACAAAAAACACACAACAAACAACCCAACCAAAAACCCAAAAACAAAAACAAACAACAACACCCAACAAAAAAACCCAAAAAAAAAAAACTTCAACCCCCAAAAAACCCCAAAAAAAAACCCAAAAACAACCCAAACCCAAAACCCAAAAAAACACCCAACAAAAAACCCAAAAAAACCCAAAACAAAACCCCCCACCAAAAACCCCAAAAAAAACACCACAAACCCCAACAAACCCCAAAAAAAAACAACAAAAACACCCCCCCCCAAAACCACCAACAAAACCCCACACAAAAACCCCAAAAAAAAACCAAAACAACCCCACAAAACCCAAAAAAAAACAAAAAAAACAAACCCACCAAAAAAACCCCAAAAAAAAAACACCCAAAAAAAACCCCAAAACCCCAAACAAAAAAAAACCAAAACCCCAAAACCCAAAAAAAAACCCAAAAACAAAACCCCACACAAAAACCCCAAAACAAAAAACAACAACCCCCAAAAACCCCAAAAAAAAACAAACCCCAAACCCACACAAAACCCCCACCCAAAAAAAAACCCCCCCCACCACCCCCAAAAACCAAACCCCCAAAAACCCCAAACAAAACCCCCACACCCCAAACCCCAAAAAAAATTTCAAAACCCAAAAACCCCCATTTCAAAACCCCAAAAAAAACCCAAAAAAAACCACAACCCACACAAAACCCCAAACCCAAAACCCCCCCCTTTTCCCCAAAAACCCCCCTAAACCCCCCAAAAAACCCAAAAAACACCAAAAACCCCAAAACAAAAACCCAAAATTTTAAAAAAAAACCCAAACCCCCCAAAAAAAACCCCAAAAATTTTTTTAAAAAAAAACAACCCCAAAAACCCTTTTTTTTTTAAACCAAACCCAACACCCCCCCAACCCCCAAACAAAAAAAACCCCAAATAAAAAACCCAAAAACCCCCCCCCCCAAAACCCCAAAAAAACAACCTACCCCCCCAAACCCTCACAAAAACAAAAAAAAACCCCCAAAACCCCCAAAAACCCCCCCAAACCAAACCCCAAAAACCAAAACCCAACAAAAACCCCCCAAAAAAAACCCAAAAAACCCACAAAAAAACCCCCCCCAAAAAAAAAAACCACACAAAACCCAAAAAAACCAAAAACAAAAACCAAACCAACCCCCAAAAAACCCCCCCAAAACAAAAAAAAAAAACCCCACCAAAAAACAAAAAAACCAAAACCCAAAAACCCCCAAAAAACCCCAAAAAAAAACAAAACCCCCAACAAAAACCCCCAAAAAAACAAAACCCCACAAAAAAAAAAAAACAAAACCAACAACCCACACAAAAACCCCAAAACCAAAACAAAAAACCCCCCACAAAAACCCCAAAAAAAACAAACAAACAACCCCAAAAAAAAACCCCCAAAAAAAACAAACAAAAACCCCCCCAAAAAACCCCAAAAAAAAACAAACCCAAACCCCAAAAAAAACCCAAAAAAAACAAAACCCAAAACCCCCAAAAAAAAAACCCAAAAAAACCCCAAAAAACCCCAAAAAACAAAACAACAACCCCAAAAAAACCCCCCCAACCCCCAAAACAAAAAACCCCCCCCCCCCAAAAAAACCAACCCACACAAAAACCCCAAAAAAAAACACAACACCCCCAAAAAAACCCCCAAAAAAAACAAAAAAACCCCAAAAACCCCAAAAAAACCCCCCCCCCCCCCAAAAACCCCCAAACCCAAACCAAAAAACACCCACCAAAAAACCCCCAAAACCCCAAACCAAAACAAAAACCCCAAAAAAAAAAAACCCCAAAAAAACAAACAAAAAAAAAAAAAAAACCCAAAACCAAAAAACCCCAAAAAAAATAATTTAACCCCCAAACCCCAAAAACACAACCAAAAACAAAAAAACAAAAAAAAAAACCCCAAACAAAACAACCAAAAAAAAAAAAAACAAAACAACAAAAAAAAAAAAAAAAAAACCCAAAAAAAAACCCCCAAAAAAAAAACTCCAAACAAAACAACACAAAAACCCCCCAAAAAAAAAAAACCCCAAAAAAAAAAAAAAACAAAAAAATTTTGGGAAAATCCAAATGAAAAAAACCCCTAAATAAAATGGGGCAAAAACCCCCAAAAAAACAACCCACAAAACCAACCCACACAAAACCCCAAAAAAAAAACCAAACAAAACAAAAAAACCCCCCAAAAACAAAAACCACAAAAAAAAACCCACCCCAAAACCCCAAAACAAAACCAAACCCCCACCCCCAAAAAAACCCCAAAAACCAAAAAAACCCCCCACACAAAAACCCCAAAAAAACAAAAAAAAACCCCCACACAAAAACCCAAAAAAAAAAACCCAAAAAAACCACACAAAACCCCCAAAACAAAAAAACAAAAAAACCCCCACAAAACCCCAAAACAAAACAACAAAACCCCACAAAAACCCCCCAAAACAAAACAACAACAACAACCCAAAAAAACCCCAAAAAAAAAACACCACAACAAAACCCACAAAAAACCCAAAAAAAAACAACCAAACCCCACACAAAAACCCCAAAAAAAAAACCCCAAAAACAACCCCCAAAAACCCCCAAAAAAAAACACCAAAAAACCCCAACAAAAACCCCCAAAAAAAACAACACAAAAAAACAGAAAAACCCCAAAAAAACAAACAAAAACACCAAAACCCCAAAACAAAACAAACAAAACAACCCACCAAAACCCCCAAACAAAAAAACAAAAACAAAAAACCACAAAAAACCCCCAAAAACAAAAAAAACACAAAAAACCCCCAAAAACCCCCAAAACAAAACAAAAAAAAAACCCACAAAACCCCCCAAACAAAAAACACAAAAACAACCCACCAAAAAACCCCCAAACAAAAAACAAAACAAAAAACCCAACAAAAACCCCAAAAAAAAACACAAAAACAACCCACAAAAAAACCCCCAAACAAAAAACAAAACAAACCCACAAAAAAAACCCCAAAAACAAAAAACCCAACAACCCCCACCAAAACCCAAAACAAAAAAACCAACAAAAACCCCACACAAAAAACCCCAAAAAAAACCCCAAAAACAACCCACCAAAAACCCCAAAAAAAACCCCACAAAACAAACCCCCCAAAAAACCCCCAAAAAAAAAACCCAACAAAACCCACACAAAAACCCAAACAAACAAACAAAAAACCCCACAAAAAACCCCCAAAACAAAAAAAAACAAAAAAACCCAAAAAAAACCCCCAAAAGAAAAAAAACACAACAACAACCCCCAAAAAAAACCCCAAAACAAAAAAACCAAAACCCCCCCCCAAAACAAAAACCCCAAAACAAAACAAACAACAACCCCCAAAAACCCCCAAACAAACAAACAACAACAACCCAAAAAAAACCCCAAAACAAACAACCAACAAAACCCAAAAAAAACCCAAACAAAACAACCAAAACAACCACACAAAAACCCAAAACAAAACAAAAAACAACCCACAAAAAAAACCAAAAAAAAACAAAAAAACAACCCCAAAAAACCCAAAAAAAAACAAAACACAACCCCAAAAAAACCCCCAAAACAAAAAAACCAACAAACCCACACAAAAACCCCAAAAAAAAAACAAACAAAACCCCACAAAAAACCCAAAACAAAACAACACAAAACCCCAAAAAAACCCCAAACAAAAAAAAAAAAACCCACACAAAAAACCCAAAAAACAAAACCCCCCAACCCACACAAAAACCCCAAACAAACAAAACCCCAACAAAACCCCCCAAAAAACAAACACCCACAAAAACCCCCCAAAAAAAAAACAACAACCACAAAAAACCCCCCCAAACAAAAAACAACCCCACAAAAAAAACCCCCCAAACAAAACAACAACCCAAAAAAAACCCCCAAAAAAAAAACAACCCCACAAAAACCCCCCCAAAAAAACAACAACCACACAAAACCCCCCCAAAAAACAAAAAACCCACAAAAACCCCAAAAAAACAAAACCCCAACAAAACCCCAAAAAAAAAACAAAACCCAAAAAAAACCCCCCCCAAACAAAACAACAACCCCCCAAAAAAACCCCCCAAACACAACAACAACCCACACCAAAAAACCCCAAAACAAAAAACAAAAAAACCACACAAAAACCCAAACAAAACAAACAACAACACCACCAAAAACCCCAAAAAAAAAACACCACAAAAACAACCCACAAAAAACCCCCAAAACAAAAAAAACCCCAAACAAAAACCCCACACAAACCCCCAAAAAAAAAAACCAACAAACGCACACAAAAACCCCAAAAAAACAAAAAAAACCCCAAAAAAACCCGAAAACAAAAAACAAAAACAACCCCAAAACCCCCAAAAAAACCCAAAAAACAACCCACCAAAACCCCCCAAAACAAAAAACACAAAACAACCAACAAAAACCCCAAAACAAAAAAACACAACAACAACCCAAAAAAAACCCCAAAACAAAAAACACAACAACAACCCACAAAAAAAAACCCCAAAAACAAAAACAAACAACAACAACACAAAACCCCCCCCAAAAAAACAACCAAAAAACCCAACAAAAACCCAAAAAAAACAAAACAACCCCCCAACAAAAAACCCCAAACAAAAAAACACAAAAAACCCCACAAAAAACCCCCCCCCAAAACAAAACAAAAAAACAACCCAACAAAAACCCCAAAAAAAAACAAAACAACAAACAAAAAACCCCCCAAAAAAAACCCAAAAACCCCACAAAAACCCCCCCAAACAAAACAAACCCCCCAAAAAAACCCCCCAAAAAAAACCAAAACCCAAAAAAACCCCCAAAAAAAACAACAACCCCACAAAACCCCCAAACCCAAAACAACCCCAAAACAAAAAACCCCAAACCCAAAAACAACAACCCACACAAAAACCCCCAAACACAAACAAAAAAAAAAACCCCCAACCAAAAACCCCAAAAAAACCCAAAACACCAAAAAACCCCAAACCAAAACCCCCCCCCCCAAAACAAAACCCCAAAACACAACCCCAAAAAAACCCCCCCAAAACAAAAAAAAACAAACAAAACCCAAAAACAAAAAAACCCCAAAAAAACCCAAAAAAACAACACAAAACCCACAAAAAAACCCAAACAAAACACAACAACAAACCCACAAAAAAACCCCCAAAAACAAAACACCACAAAAAACAACCCACACAAAAAACCCCCAAAACAAAACACAAACAACAACCCACCAAAAAACCCCAAAACAAAACAACACAACAACAACCCCACACAAAAACCCCCAAAAACAAAACAACACAACAACAACCCACACAAAAACCCCAAACAAAACACACAACAACAACCCAACAAAAAACCCCAAAACAAAACAACACAACAACAACCCACACAAAACCCAAAACAAAACAACACAACAACAACCCACCACAAAAACCCCAAAACAAAACAACACAACAACAACCCACACAAAAACCCCCCCAAACAAAACAACACAACAACAACCCACCAAAAACCCCCAAACAAAACAACACAACAACAACCCACACAAAAACCCAAAAAAAAAACAACACAACAACAACCCACACAAAAACCCCAAAAAACAAACAACCAACAAAAACCCACACAAAAACCAAAAAAACAACACAACAACAACCACAAAAAAACCCCCAAACAAAACAACACAACAACAACCCACACAAATCCCCCAAAACAAAACAACACAACAACAACCCACACAAAACCCCCAAAACAAAAACAACAACAACACAACCACACAAAAACCCCAAAAAAAAACCACCACAACAAACAAACCCACACAAAAACCCAAAACAAAACAACAAAAAACAAAACCCACACAAAAACCCCAAAACAAAACACCACAACAACAACCCACACAAAAACCCCAAAACAAAACAACACAAAAACCCCCACAAAAACCCCAAAACAAAACACAACAACACTAACCCACACAAAAACCCCAAAAACAAAACACAAACAACAACCCACACAAAAACCCCAAAACAAAACACAACAACAACAACCCACCCCAAAAACCCCAAAACAAAAACAACACAAAAACAACCCACAAAAAAACCCCAAAACAAAACAACACAACAACAACCCACACAAAACCCCCAAAACAAAACACAAACAACAAACCCAAAACAAAAACCCCAAAACACAAACAACAACCCACACAAAAACCCCAAACAAAACAACACAACAACAACCCACACAAAAACCCCCAAACAAAACAACAACCCACACAAAAACCCCAAAAACAAAAAACAACCCACAAAAAAACCCCCCAAACACAACAACAACCACACAAAACCCCCCAAAACACAACAACAACCCACACAAAAACCCCCAAACACAACAAAAACCCCACACAAAAACCCCCAAAAAACAACAACAACCCACACAAAACCCCAACCAAACAACAACCCACACAAAAAACCCCAACACAACAAAAAACCCACACAAAAACCCCCAAAAACCCCAACAACAACCCACACAAAAAACCCCCAAACACAACAACAAACCCACACAAAAACCCCCAAACACAACAAAAAACCCAAAAAACAAACGGACTTTCGTGTTGTTGTTATTTTGTTGCTTTGTTCTGTACTGAGAAAAACCCCAAGTTTTTCTGTATTTCTACATCTTTTTTTTTTTTGGTTTTTAAAAAAAAACCCCTCAACAAAATTTTAACATTGTTATGCTACTAAAACACAATCTATCAGCATGTACATACGAAAGGGAAATCAATTGTTTTTGTTTTGCAGGATGTACATGCTTTATGGAGACGGGAGAGGGGGGGGGGGGTAGCCTAGTGGTTAGAACTTTGCGCCGCAATTGACGCCCCGGGTTTCGATTCCCGTTTCAAGGGATAATTTTTTTCCCCCCTGGAGTTAACATCATGCAGCCCCCTCCCCCCAAAAGCCCCTTCGGTTGAGACAAAAACCCGGGCCCCGTGTGCAATCGCCAAAGAACATTTGCGCATACGTTTAAATCCTGTTCCCTTTTCGTAAAAGTAGGCCATTGTGGCCGGTGGGAACAGATGACAGAATTAAAAAAAAAAGCATACACACGGGGACTAATGTAAACCCCCCCCCTCCCCACATAATGCTTATTCCATTATCCCTATAAAAAATAACTTTTTTTAAATTTAAAAAAGAGAATACTACCCGAAAAAAACCCAAAAGGGACCAAAAAAAGAAAAAAAAGTTATTAAAAAGAAAACCACTTCTAGCATCGATGTTTTTTTTTGTCTTATCTCTTTTTTTGCTCTTTTTTTTCAATCTTTTTTCTCCTTTCTTTCCCTTCTCTTGCCTTCTCTTGCCTTCTCTTCTCTTCTCTTCTCTTCTCCTCTCTTGTCCTCCCTTGTCCTCCCTTCTCTTCTCTTCTCCTCTCTTCTCCTCTCTTGTCTTCTACTCTCTCCTCTCTTCTCTTCTCTTCTCCTCCCTTGTCCTCCTCTTCTACTCTTCCCTTCTCTTCTCTTCTCTTCTCTTCTCTTCTCTTCTCTTCTCTTCTCTTCTCCTCTCCTCTTCTTTTCTTTTCTCTTCTCTTTTCTTCTCTTCTCTTCTCTTATCTTCTCTCCTCTCCTCTTCTTTTTTTTCTCTTCTCTTCTCCTCTCTTCTCTTGCCTTCTCTTCTCTTCTCCTCTCTTCTCTTCTCTTCTCCTTCTCTTCTCTTCTTTTTTCCTCTCCTCTCCTCTCTTCTCTTCTCCTCTCCTCTCTTCTCTTTTCTTCTCTTCTCTTCTTCTCTTCTCTTCTCCTCTCTTTTCTTCTCCTCTCTTCTCTTCTCTTCTCTTCTCCTCTCTTCTCTTCTCTTCTCTTCTCCTCTCCTCTCTTCTCCTCTCTTCTCTTCTCTTCTCTTCTCCTCTCCTCTCTTCTCCTCTCCTCTCCTCTCTTCTCTTCTCTTCTTCTTCTCTTCTCCTCTCCTCTCCTATCTTCTCTTCTCTTCTCTTCTCTTCTCCTCTCCTCTCCTCTCTTCTCTTCTCTTCCCTTCTCTCCTCTTCTCTTCCTTTCTCTTCTCCTCTCTTCTCTTCTTCTCTTCTCTTCTCTTCTCCTCTCCTCTCTTCTCTTCTCCTCTCTTCTCCTCCCTTCTCTTCTCCTCTCTTCTCCTCTCCTCTCTTCTCTTCTCCTCTCTTCTCCTCTCTTCCCTTCTCTTCTCTTCTCCTCTCTTCTCTTCTCCTCTCTTCTCTTCTCTTCTCCTCTCTTCTCTTCTCCTCTCTTCTCCTCTCCTCTCTTCTCTTCTCCTCTCTTCTCCTCTCCTCTCTTCTCTTCTCCTCTCTTCTCTTCTCCTCTCTTCTCTTCTCTTCTCCTCTTCTCTCTTCCCTTCCTTCTCTTCTCTTCTCCTCTCTTCTCTCCTCTCCTCCCTTCTCCTCTCCTCTCTTCTCTTCTCTTCTCCTCCTCTTTCTCTCCTCTCCTCTTCTCTTCTCTTCTCTTCCAGACAGCTGATCACTCTGGCCGCACAGGCTGGGCCCGGGAGGGAATGGCAGGGCTACGTGTTAGCGCTGGGTCTGATGGCCTCCGGGGTCATCAAGTCCTTCTTCTTCTCTGCGTCCATGTACCGCTCTTGGCTGATGGGCATGCACTTCAAAGCCGTGCTGGTGTCCGCTGTCTACTGCAAGGTGGGTGTGGGTGGGTGGTGTGGGTGGGGGTGGGGTGTGGGTGGGTGTGGGTGGTGGGTGTGTGGGGGTTGGGGTGTGGGGTTGGGGTTGGGTGTGTGGGTGTGTGGTTGGGTTGGGTGGGGGTTGGGGTTGGGTGTGTGGGTGTGGGGGGTGTGGGTTGGGTGTGTGGGTGGTGGGTGGGGGATGGGTGTGTGGATGGGTTGGGTGGGGGTTGGGGTTGGGTGTGTGGGTGTGGGTGTGGGTTGGGTGGGTGGGTGTGGGTGTGGGTGTGTGGGTGGATGGGGGTTGGGTGTGTGGGTGTGGGTGTGGGTGGGGGTTGGGTGGGTGTGTGGGAGTGTGTGTGTGTGTATGGGGGGGGGGGTTGCTTGTGTGGGTTGGGTGTGGGTGTTGGGTGTGGGTGGGGTGTGGGTGTGTGTGTGTGCGACACTACCGCCACCACCCCCCACCCACTCACCTACCTACCCAACAACTCTTTCACTCCCACTACAACACGTGTACACACCGCTATTGTAACACACCTATGTATGTGTGGCCCAAATGATAACAAGCAAAAGGATGAATCAGAAACTAAGTAACCAGCTAAGCAAGCTAGCAAGCAAGCAACCACTCACCCACCCACCCATCCATCAACCCAACCAACTAACCAACCAACCAACCAACCACCTACCTACCTACCTATCTACCTACCTACCTATCTACACAACCAACCAACCAAACACCCACCCACCCACCTACCTACCTAACCAACCAACCAACCAACCACCTAACTACCTACCTACCTACTTGCCTGCCTACCTACCTACCTACCTGACTAACTAAGTAATTAACTGATTAACCAACTAACTAACTAACCAACTACCCAACCAACCAAACCAACTTAGCCACCCCAACCTAACCCAACCCAATCAACCAACCAACTACCCAACCAACCAAACCAACTTAGCCACCCCAACCTAACCCAACCCAATCAACCAACCAACCAACCAACCAACCAACTCACCCACCCAACTCATTCACTCACTCACTCACTCACTCACTCACTCACTGACAAACTCACTACCACTACTACCCAACTCAATTTCCTTCTGTCTTTGGTTTAAATAGATTTTTTAATTCAGAAAACATGAATTTTATACATACATAAATTGAGAGCAATAACAAGCAAACAGGTTATGGCATGCTCGAAACATTACATTTATAATAATAATAATAAAATGGAACTTATATAGCGCTATATCTTGCAAAGACATTTAAAAGCGCATGCATTCAACCTAATCTTACGCAGTCATACAACCAATGACAAATAATCAATAGCTCAAACAAATATTACAAACATGGTACGCTGCAGACCAAATCTATAAAATAAAATTGCAATAGTCAAATGTTTTTCAAACACACACACACACACACACACACATACACACACACACACACACACACACACACACAACACACACACACACACACACACACACACACACACACACACACACACACACACACACACACACATGATTTTCTTTTCTTAATTCTTAAAACATTTTTTATTCAAAGTGTGTGTGGACGTGAGCGTGCACGCGCGCAGGTGTGTATGAGTATGTGTGTGCGTGTATATGTATATGTGGTAATTTGTATTTTCAATGTATTACCTTATCGATTTTCCTTTTTTTACTGGTTTAATTTAATGGTAAATGATGCAATAATGTAGTATCTTAGTATAATCATTAAGAAATTTGTTCTTAGATAGATGGCTTGATGAAAAAAAGCAAATGCATTGCTTATTCAATGTACCATCTGGAAATAAAATTTTGACTTGACTTGACTTGACTTGACACACACACACATACAGGCCATATACATATATATATGCAGGGTGATAGGACATGGGTTAGTGAAGGGTGGGATAGTTCTGATATGAAACAGGAGGGGGAAATCTTAGGTTTGAAATAAATATGTCTTGAGGCTGGATTTAAAAGTGTCATAGCTAGGCTCCTGGCGAAGAGAGAGAGGGAGCTCATTCCAGGTCGATGGACCCGAAATAGAGAAAGAACGTCGGCCAACGGTAGATTGATTGAATCTAGGTATTCGTAGGCACAAGGTATCTGCAGTAGAGCGGAGGGAACGTGAAGGAGTGTACAGGTTAAGACATTCACAGAGGTAGGAGGGTGCAGTGTTTTTGAGACATTTGTAACAGAGGGTACTGATCTTATAATCTACTCTCTGTGGCACAGGCAGCCAGTG
>CM054159.1:31634099-31639099 GCA_028751875.1 Rapana venosa
ATAATAATAATAATAATAATAATAATAATAACAACAACAACAACACAATAACAACAACAATAACAACAACAACAACAACAATAACAACTACAACAACAATAACAACAACAATAATAACAACAACAACAACAACAACAACAACAACAACAACAACAACAACAACAATAATATATATGTTTTATATGTTTTATATATGTTTTGTACAGGTGTTAAAGATGTACGCCTGGGAGCCATCCTTTGAGAAGCGGGTGACCAAAGTCCGCTACATGGAGATCGCCTACCTCTTCAAAATCGCCATCCTCTACCTCTGCACCGGCCTCTGCTGGAACATAGCGCCATTTCTGGTCTGTTTGTGTACGGAGATACCCCCTTTTTCCACTCTGTTATCCTCTTCTCCTGTGTACGGCCCTCTGCTGGAACATAGCGCCATTTCTGGTCTGTTTGTGTACGGAGATACCCCCTTTTTCCACTCTGTTATCCTCTTCTCCTGTGTACGGCCCTCTGCTGGAACATAGCGCCATTTCTGGTCTGTTTGTGTACAGAGATACCTCCTTTTTCCACTCCAGGCTTACATATCCTCTACCCGTGTACCAATCTGCTGGAATATAGCGCCATTTCTGGTCTGTTTATTTTATATGTTTTTTATTTAATACCACTTTAAGTCACGGAAGATTTCTCTGCGTGAAATTCGGGCTGCCCTCTCTCTCTCTCTCTCTCTCTCTCTCTCTCTCTCTCTCTCTCTCTCTCCTCTCTCTCTCTCTCTCTCTCTCTCTCTCTCTCTCTCTCTCTCTCTCTCCTCTCTCTCCTCGGGAGAGCGCATCGCCGCAAGAGCAGCGCCACCCATCACCTCCCTACTCCTTTCCTGTCTGCGACTGTATCTGTTTCCCTATCAGAGGGGCTTTTTTCGACAAGAGAATTTTGCCAGGGACAACTCTTTTGTTGCCGTGGGTTCTTTTCTCCTCTCATCTGCTCCCGTAACCCCCTCCGGGGTCGTAGGGGCACTGCAGTGACGGACGTTGCACCAGCTGGCTCCATTTGCGGCGGTTGTGGGCAAGTGCCTGGGTTGTGGAGAAGCTCTTCCCGGTCCATTCTGTGATGTTGTCTGGGTTCTTTTACGTTCGCTAAATAATTATGTGTACCACACGGGACCTCGGTTTATCGTCTCATCCGAAAGACTAGCACCCAGACCGCCACTCACGGTTTAGGGACGGGGGGCGGGGGGGGGGGGGGGAATTCGGGCCCGAACGAGGATCAAACTACCGCACACTTCCGACCTGGACTTTTCGTTTTCTAGGCAGGTGCGTTACCTCTACACCACCGATCCACTGTTTGTGTATAGAGAGAACTCTTTTTTTCCATTCTTCTTATCTGTCTAAATTCTATCATTTCGAGGATAATGCATGAGCTCCCCTGGGATTTTTTTTTTCTCTCTTTGTCCACTATATTCAGTCTCTGTGTGCATGTGGTTAATGTAAATTTTTGTCATTAACTTTGTTCTTTTTTTTGGGTTTGTCTGTCTCTCTGTCTGTCTGTCTGTCTGTCTCTCTGTACCGTGGTTTCCATGTCACGTAATCGCGGTCGCGCTGCGACGCGTCGTTGCTGTATGAGCTTAACAGCTTAAAGCAATAAAATTGTGTTATCGTGATCTCTCTCTCTCTCTCTCTCTCTCTCTCTCTCTCCCTCTCTCTCTCTCTCTCTCTCTCTCTCTCTCTCTCCCTCTCTCTCTCTCCCTCTCTCTCTCTCTCTCTCTCTCTCCATTCTCTCTCTGCCTTCTTGTCTCTGTCCGTCTATCTTTTTCCTTTCTCCCTCTCCTTTACAACTTTCTTCCTTCCATACCTTCGTCTTCGCTCTCTGCTGTCTGTCTGTCTGTCTGTCCGTCTCTCTGTCTATCCGTCCGCCAGTCTGTCTGTCTCAGTGTTTGTCTGTCTGTCCGTCTCTCTGTCTATCCGTCCGCCAGTCTGTCTGTCTCAGTGTTTGTCTGTCTGTCCGTCTCTCTGTCTCTCCGTCTGTCTTTCTGTCTGTCTGACTGTCTCCCTCCCTCTCTCTCTCTCCATCCCTCTCTCTGTCTCTCTCTCCCTCTTCCTCCCTCCCTCTCCACCCCCCTCCCTCTCTCTCCCTCTCTCTCACCCCCTCTTCTTTCTACGCCCCCTCCCCATCCCCCCCTCCCGACCATATGCCTCACCCACAACATTCACCTCCACCCCCACTCAACCCCCACATGGAAACAGATGACAAAATTTACAAAACCGCATACACACGGGGACTGGATGTAAAAAAAAAGCAGCACATGAGTGCTTATTCCATTATCCTCGATATAAAAGAATAAATAAAATAAATAAATAAAAATAAATAAATAAATACCCCCCACACCACACCTTCCTCCAACCCTTCAAACCTTTCCCCCCACTTTCTGCATGCTGGGCATCTTCAGGTGACCTTGACGACCTTCACGGTGTACGTGCTGACCCAGCCCGACAGTTTCCTTGACCCCAGCAAAGTCTTCGTCACCTTGGCCCTCTTCAACATCCTGCGCAGTCCCATGGACATCCTCTCCACCATGATCTCCTACTCTGTGCAGGTTATCATCATGATCATCATCATCATCATGATCATGATCATTGTCGTTGTTGTTTGGTGTTGTCGTCGTTGCTGTTGTTACTATTGTTGTTGTAGTCTTCGTCGTCGTCATCATTTTCGTTGTTGTAGTCGTCGTCGTCGTCATTGTCATCATCATCGTCGTCGTCGTCGTCATCATCATCGTCATCGTCGTCGTCGTCGTCATCGTCATCATCATCATCATCATCATCATTGTCATCATCATCACCACCACCACCACCACCACCACCACCATCATCATCATCATCATCATCATCCCCATCACCATCATCATTATCATCATCATCTTTGTTGTCGTCGTCGTCGTTGATGTCTTTGGCGTTGTTGTTATCGTCATTATGATCCAGCTGTTTCTGCTGTTTCTGCTGCAGCTGTTATTGTTGTTGTTGTTGCTGCTGCTGCTACTGCTGTTTCACTTACTACTTTTGCTTCTGATAATGATGCAGATGATAAAAGTGATAATGATGTGGATGATGACAGTGATAATGATGTGGATGATAACAGTGATAATGATGCGGATGATAACAGTGATAATGATGTGGATGATGACAGTGATAATGATGTGGATGATGACAGTGATAATGATGTGGATGATGACAGTGATAATGATGTGGATGATAAAAGTGATAATGATGTGGATAATAAAAGCGATAATGATGTGGATGATGACAGTGATAATGATATGGATGATGACAGCGATAATGATGTGGATGATAACAGTGATAATGATATGGATGATGACAGTGATAATGATATGGATGATAACAGTGATAATGATGCAGATGATAACAGTGATAATGATGCAGATGATAAAAGTGATAATGATGTGGATGATGACAGTGATAATGATGTGGATGATGACAGTGATAATGATGTGGATGATAAAAGTGATAATGATGTGGATGATGACAGTGATAATGATGTGGATGATGACAGTGATAATGATGTGGATGATAACAGTGATAATGATGCAGATGATAACAGTGATAATGATGTGGATGATGACAGTGATAATGATGTGGATGATGACAGTGATAATGATGTGGATGATAAAAGTGATAATGATGGTTCTTTGTACATCTAAGCCTAGTTCTGATTCTGAAGATAATGATGCAGAAGATAACGATAATAACAGATGCAGATGATAAAATGCAGATGAAAACAGTGATAATGACGCAGATGACGATAACAATGATAATGATGCAGATGACGATAACAATGATAATGATGCAGATGACGATAACAATGATAATGATGCAGATGATGATAACAATGATAATGATGCAGATGATGATAACAGTGATAATGATGCAGATGACGATAACAATGATAATGATGCAGATGACGATAACAATGATAATGATGCAGATGACGATAACAATGATAATGATGCAGATGACGATAACAATGATAATGATGCAGATGACGATAACAATGATAATGATATTTTCTGTGTACATTCAGGCCCATGTGTCGATAAAGAGAATCACCAAATTCCTGTGTGCTGAAGAAATGGACAGGAATGCCATCACTCGTGTGACTGATTCTGGTGAGAGACAGACAGACAGACAGACAGACAGAGAGACAGACAGACAGACAGACAGACGGACAGACAGGGACAAATGGGGAGAAAAGAGAGAGAGAGAGAGAGAGAGAGAGAGAGAGAGAGAGAGAGAGAGAAGAGAGAGAGAGAGAGAGAGAGAGAGAGAGACAGAAAAATGACCAAGACCTGCTATTGCTGGGACGATTGTGGACGATAACGATGATGATGATGATGATGATGATGATGATGTGGTGTCGATGATGTGGTGATACTGCTGGTGGTGGTGGTGGTGGTAAATGATGTGGTGATGATGGTGATGGTGGTATTAGTGTTGGTGATAAAGATGATGACGACGACTACAATGATGATGTTGATTTCGATGATTGTGATGATGATGTTGATGGTAGTGGTACTGGTACGAATTGACGCTGATGAAGAAAACGACGATGATGACGGTGGTGACAATGATGACCCTGACGACAATCATGATGGTCGTGGTGATGATGATGATGATGATGATGATGATGATGATGATGGTGATGGCGACGACTGCAATGATGATCTTGATTCTGGTGATTGTAATGATGATGAGGATGGTTGCGATGGTGGTTATTAAGATGATGATGACGGCTACAAAATAATGATGATCTTGTTTTTTAATCATTGTGATGATGATGATGGTTATGAGCATGATGACGATGGTGATGATGGTGGTGGTGGTGGGGATGGTGATGGTGCAGGTGGTGGTGATAGTGAAGATGATGATGATGACGGCAATGATGATGATGGTGATAGTGATGGTGATGACGACGATGACGATAATAATAATGATGATGATGAC
>CM054159.1:31646599-31674687 GCA_028751875.1 Rapana venosa
TGTGGAGTGGAGTGTGGAGTGGAGTGTGGAGTGTGGTTTGTAGGTGGTGGAGTGGAGTGTGGTGGAGTGTGGAGTGTGGTGTATGTGTTTAGTGGAGTGTGGAGTGGAGTGGAGTGGAGTGTGGAGTGGAGTGTGGAGCGTGGTGTATGTGTTTAGTGGAGTGTGGAGTGGAGTGGAGTGTGGAGTGGAGTGTGGTGGAGTGTGGAGTGTGGTGTAGTGGAGAGTGGAGTGTGGTGTAGTGGTGTGTGGTGTAGGTGTGGAGTGTGTAGTGGAGTGTGGAGTGGAGTGGAGTGGAGTGTGGTGTAGTGGAGTGTGGTGTAGGTGTGGAGTGCAGTGTGGTGGAGTGGAGTGTGGTGGAGTGGAGTGTGGAGTGGAGTTGTGGTGTAGGTGTGGAGTGGAGTGTGGTGGAGTGGAGTGTGGAGTGGAGTGTGGAGTGTGGAGTGTGGTGTAGTGGAGTGTGGAGTGTGGTGGAGTGTGGTGTGGTGGAGTGTGGTGTAGTGGAGTGTGGTGTGGTGTAGGTGTGGAGTGGAGTGGAGTGTGGTGGAGTGGAGTGTGGTGGAGTGGTGTGGAGTGGAGTGTGGAGTGTGGTGTAGGTGTGGAGTGGAGTGTGGAGTGTGGTGTAGTGGAGTGTGGAGTGGAGTGTGGAGTGGAGTGGAGTGGAGTGTGGAGTGTGGAGTGGAGTGTGGAGTGTGGAGTGGAGTGGAGTGTGGAGTGGAGTGGAGTGTTGAGTGTGGTGGAGTGGAGTGTGGAGTGGAGTGTGGTGTGGAGTGTGGGAGTGGAGTGTGGAGTGTGGTGGAGTGGAGGGAGTGGAGTGGAGTGGAGTGGAGTGGAGTGGAGTGGAGTGTGAGTGGAGTGGAGTGGGAGTGTGGAATGGAGTGTGGAGTGGAGTGTGAGTGTGGTGGATGGGTGGTGTAGTGGAGTGTGGTGTAGTGGAGTGTGGTGTAGTTTTAGTGTGGTGTAGTGGAGTGTGGAGTGAAGTGTGGAGTGTGGAGTGTGGGTGAGTGGAGTGTGGAGTGTGGTGTGGTGTGTGGATTGTGTGATGGAAGTGTGGTGTAGTGGAGTGTGGTGTAGGTGTGGAGTGGAGTGGAGTGTGGTGGAGTGGAGTGTGGTGTAGTGGGAGTGTGGTGTAGGTGTGGAGTGGAGTGGAGTGTGGTGGAGTGGAGTGTGGTGGAGTGGAGTGGAGTGTGGAGTGGAGTGTGGAGTGGAGTGTGGAGTGTGGTGAGTGTGTGGAGTGGGAGTGTGGTGGAGTGGAGTGGTGTGGTGGAGTGGAGTGGAGTGTGGAGTGGAGTGTGGAGTGTGGTGTAGGTGTGGAGTGGAGTGTGAGTTGTAGTGGAGTGTGAAGTGGAGTGTGGAGTGGAGTGGAGTGTGGAGTGTGGAGTGGAGTGTGGAGTGGAGTGGAATGAGGTGGAATGGAGTGTGGAGTGGAGTGTGGAGGTGGAGTGTGGTGTAGTATAGTGTGGTGTAGTGGAGTGGGAGTGAAGTGTGGAGTGTGGTGGAGTGGAGTGTGGTGTAGTGGAGTGTGGCTACTGCTGCTGCTGCTGCTACTACTACTACTACTACTACTACTACTACTACTACTACTACTACTACTACCGATACTACTACTACTATTACTACTACTACTACTAGCTGCTACTGCTGCTACTACTGCTTTTACTACTACTACTACTACTACTACTACTACTGCTACTACTACTACTACTGCTACTACTACTATTATACTACTACTGCTACTACTACTATATACTACTATACTACTACTACTGCTGCTACTACTACTACTACTACTACTACTACTGCTACTACTGCTACTACTACTATACTTACTACTACTGCTGCTATACTACTACTTCTACTACTACTACTACTACTACTACTATACTGCATACTACTACTACTACTCCTACTGCAACTGCTATACTACTACTACTACTACTACTACTACTACTGCTACTACTACTACTACTGCTACTACTGCTGCTACTACTACTACTTCTACTACTACTACTACTACTACGCTACTACTACTACTACTGCTACTACTGTACTACTACTACTTCTACTACTACTACTACTACTGCTACTACTACTGCTACTACTACGACTCCTCTCCTCTTCTCTCCTACTACTACTACTACTACTGCTACTACTGCTTCTACTACTACTATACTACTACTGCTACTACTACTGCTACTACTACTACTAGCACTACTACTACTACTACCACTACTACTATACTACTACTACGACTCCTCCTCCTCTCCTCTCCTCCTACTACTACTACTACTACTGCTACTACTACTACTACTACTACTACTACTACTACTGCTACTACTACTACTACTACTACTACTACTACTACTACTACTACTACTACTACTGCTACTACTACTGCTACTCCTCCTCCTCCTCCTCTACTACTACTACTACTACTGCTACTACTACTACTACTAGCACTACTACTACTACTACTTACTACTACTACTACTACTACTACTACTACTACTACTATACGACTCCTCTCCTCCTCCTCCTACTACTACTACTACTACTAGCTACTACTACTACTACTACTACTAGCTGCTACTACTACTACCACACTACTACTACTACTACTACTACTACCACTACTACTACCACTACTACTACTACTACTACTACGACTCCTCCTCTCCTCCTCTCCTCCTACTACTACTACTACTACTACTACTACCACTACTTTTACTACTACTACTACTACTACTACTACTACCGCTACTACTACTACTACTACTACTACTACTACCACCACTACTACTACTACTACCACTACTACCACTACTACGACTACTACTACTACTACGACTACTACTACTACTACTACTACTACTACTAGCTACTACTACTACTACTACTACTACTAGCTGCTACTACTACTACTACTACTACTACTACGACTCCTCCTCCTCCTCTACTACTACTACTACACTCCTACTCTATACTACTCACTACTACTACTACACTATACTACTACTACTACTACTACTACACTACTACTACTACTCTACTACTACTACTACTACTACTACTCTACACTACCTACTACTACTACATTACTACTACTAACTACTACTCTACTACTACTACACTACCTACACTTACACTCCTCCTCCCTACTACCTACTCTCCTACCTCCTCTACTCTACTCTCCTACTACTATACTACCTACTCCTCCTCCTCCTCCTCCTCCTCTACTTACTACTACTACCTACTACTACTACTACTACACTACTACCTACTACTTACTACACTACTCTCCTCCTCCTACTCTCCTCCATCCTCCTACTCCTCCTCACTACTACTCCTAACTCACTCCTCCTCCTCCTCTCTCCCTCTACTACTACCTCCTACCTCCTCTACTACTCTACCACTAACTACTACTACACTACTCTTATCCTCCTCCTTACTCTCCGGGGTCGATAGCCTACGTGTGCTCTCAGCGCTCTTGTCCGTCGGCTACGTTCGGACTCATCTCGTTCCTCGCTGACACAGGCTAGTAGCCGTACGGCGTTGAAGGCTGCCAGCTGGGAGCCTTGCCTCTGCCTCCGGGTTCGATGAGCTAGTGGCCCAGAGGGTGCAGAACGTGGCTGGGTGGAGAGGGAGGTTGGTTGGGGGGGGTTGGAGGGGTGTGGGGGGTTGGGGGGTTGGTGGGGGTGGAGGTTGTGTGGGTGGTTGGGGTGTGGGGGTGCGTGGGCTTGCGGGAGGTTGGGGGGGTTGGGGGGAGGGCTTGGTGTGTGTGTGGGGGGGTGGGAGGGTTGTGGGGGGTTTGGGTTGGTGTGGTGGGGGTTGGGGGTGGGGGGGTGGTTGGGGGTGGGGGTGGGGTGTGTTGGGGGTGTGGGGGGGTGGGTTGTGGGGGGTGGGGGGTGGGGGGGTTGGGGGTGGGGTTGTGGTGGGGGGGGGGTTGGGGGTGTGGTGGGGGGTGGTGGGAGGGTGTGTGGGGTTGGGGTTGGGTGGTGGGGGTGTGGGTGGGGGGTTGTGGGGGGTTGGGTGGGGTGGGTTGGGGGGTTGGGGTGGGGGGTGGGTTGGTGGGGGGTTGGGGTGGTGGGGGTGGGGTGGGGTGTGTGGGGGTGGTGGTGTGGTTGGGGTGGTGGGTGGGTGGGGGTTGGGGGGTGTGTGGGTGTTGGGGTTTGGGGGTGTGGGGGTGGGGTGTGGTGGGGTTGGGGTGGGTGTGTGGGTGTGGTGGGTTGGTGGATGGTGGGGGGGTTGGGGGTGTGGGGGGGTGGGGTTGGGGTTGGTGTGTTGGGTGGGGGGTGGGGTGTTGGTGTGTGGGGTGGGGTGGGGGGGGGTGGTGTGTGGGGGTGTGGGTGGTGTGTGGGTGGGGTGGGGTGTGGGTGGTGGGTGGGGGGGGGTGGGTTGGGGTGGTGATGTGGTGGGGTGGGGTGGTATGGGGGGTGGTGTGTGTGGGGTGGGGGGTTGGAGGTGGGGGTGGGTTGGAGTGGGGTGGGGGTGGTGACGTCACCATGGGTGGGTGGTTTCTGGGAATGACGATATGATGGGTGGGTGGTTGTTTGGAATGGCGATACGATGGGTGGGGATTCCGAAATGACGTCATGGTGGGTGTTTTGGAATGACGTCATGATGGGTAGTGGTTTCGAAATGATGTCATGATGGGTAGTTTGTGGGAATGACGATATGGTGGGTGGGTGGTGGTTCCGAAATGATGTAATGATGGGTGGTTTGGAATGACGTCATGATGGGTAGTGGTTCCGAAATGATGTCATGATGGGTGGTGGTTTGAAAATATGTCATGGCGGTACGAAATGACGTTGTGGTGGTGGTCCGAAATGACGTCATGATGGTGCGATGGTGGCACAAAACTACGTCATGATGGCGGTCCGAAATGACGTCAGGACGGGTTGTTCGAAATAACGTCATGATGGTGGTCCAAAATGACGTAGTGATGGGTGGCTCGAAATGACTTCATGATATAAATGTACAGTAGTGGAGGTGGCGGGGGGGGGGGGGGGGGGGGGGGAGGAGGAAGGGGGAGGAATAGCTCGGTAGTTAAAGCCTTGCGCTTGTGATCTGACGGGCCCGGTATCGAGTCACCATGGAGGCAATCTGTTGTAGGGAATTTTACCCTGGAGTTTACATCAGAGAAGGAGGAGGAGGAGGAGGAGAAGGAGGACGTGGAGGAGGAGGAGGAGGAAGAGGAGGATGAGGATGAGGAGAAGGAGGAGAAGGAAGAAGAAGGAGGAGGAGAAAGAGGAGGAGGAGGAAGAGGAGGAGGAGGAGGAGAAGTAGGAGGAGGAGGAGAAGAAGGAGTAGGAAGAGGAAGAGGAGGAGGAGAAAGAGGAGGAGGAGGAGGAGGATGAGAAGGAGGAGGAGAAGAAGAAGGAGGATGAGGAGGAGGAGGAGAAGAAGGAGAAGAAGAAGAAGGAGGAGGAGAATGCGAAGAAGAATACGGAGTAAAAGGAGGAGGAGGAGGAGGAGGGGAAGAAGGAGGAGGAGAAGAAGACGAATGCCCAGAAGAAGAATGCGAAGAAAAAGAATGCGAAGAAGAAGAATGCAAAAGAGAATGCGAAGAAGAAGAAGAATGCGAAGAAAAATGCGAAGAAGACGAAGAATGCGAGGAAGGAGAAGAATGCTAGAGAGACGAAGAATGCGAAGAAGACGAAGAATGCGAAGGAGGAGGAGGAGGAAAAAAACAGAAGAGAAAGATAAGAGGGAGAAGAAGAAGGAAGAGGAGAAGGAGGAGAAGGAGAAGCCGCCGACGACGACGACGACGACGAAGAAGAAGAAGATGTTATGAGATGATGATGATGATGATGATGATGATGATGATGATGAGATGTAGTCGACGTCGACGACGACGAAGAAGAAGCAAAAGAAGCAGAAGAAGAAGAAGAAGAAGAAGAAGAAGAAGAAGCAGAAGAAAAGAAGAAGAAGAAGAAGAAGAAGAGAAGAAGAAGAAGAGAAGAAGCAGAAGAAGAAGAAGAAGAGAGAAGAAGAAGAAGAAGAAGAAGAAGAAGAAGAAGAAGAAAGAAGAAGAAAAAAGAAGACAGAAGAAGCAAAAGCAGAAGAAGAAGAAGAAGAAGCATAAGAAGAAGACAGAAGCAAAAGAAGAAGAAGAAGAAGAAGAAGAAGCAGAGAAGAAGAAGAAGAAGAAGCAGAAGCAAAAGAAGAAGAAGAGAAGAAGAAGAAGAAGAAGAAGAAGAAGAAGAAGCAAGCAGAGTAGAAGAAGAAGAAGAAGAAGAAGAAGAAGAAGAAGAAGAAGAGAAGAAAGAAGAAGAAGAAGAAAGAAGAAGAAGAAGAAGAAGAAGAAGAAGAAGAAAGAAGAAGAAGAAAAGAAGAAGAAGAAGCTAAAGAAGAAGAAGAAGCAGAAGAAGCAGAAGAAGAAGAAGAAGAAGAAGATGAAGAAGCTGAAGAAGCAGCAGAAGAAGAAGACGACGACGACGAAGAAGAAGAATAATGATGATGATGATGATGATGATGATGGTGTATTTTGTGCCGGACTTTCAGGGGATCAACCTAAGCGGAGGTCAGAAGCAGCGGGTCAGTTTGGCACGTGCAGTGTACAGTGACAGTGACGTGTACCTGCTAGATGACCCACTCGCTGCCGTGGACAGTCACGTGGGCAAGGCTCTCTTCAATGACGTCATCGGACCCAAAGGCATACTGCAGAACAAGGTCAGAGTAGGGGCAGGTCAAGGTTGATTATTATGAAGTCACATTTTTTTTCGTGATATGTTTTTTGGGGGCTTCTTTTAGGGGAAAAAAAGAGTGATAATATGGTATTGGTTTTTTTTCTTCTTCTACAAATGTTTAGTTTTTGGTCACATGAGTTGCATAGTCTGTCTAATTCTTGACGGTATACATCTTCACACCTGTATTGTGTACTTGCCTTTCCGTTTCATGCCAGAGTGGCAGTTTTTAATGCATGTATGTTTTCATATTGTTATCTTGTACTATGTCTAATTTTCTTGTACGACAATAGGGGACGGGATAGCTCAGTGGTCGGAGCACTCGCTTTCCCCCAGCCAAGTTAAGCAGCATCGAGCGTGGTTACCAGTTGGATGGGTGACCGTTTGCGCGCCTTGGCTTCAGTACATTTCCCCCAGTTCACCCAGCTGTAAATGGGTACCTGCCCTCTTTAGGGTCAGGGAAGGTAAAGCAGCGAGGGAGAGGAGATGGGCGCCGCCCTCAATATGCTGGCCCCTAGAAAAGCTGAGGTCTCTGATGCTTCGCTCCCCTACGACCTTGTAGGTTATGAGACACCTTTACCTTTTATTATTATTATTATTTTTTTTACTCGTATGACAACAGCTCTAAGAGTGAGGATGATGAAGACCTAGACAGTCAGGTGCTGTAAAGGAAAGTGCAAGAGCAGTACTAGCTATTATCTTTTCATTGTTTCCATGTTTTGCATTTGTGTTTATTTCTTCATTTCTGTAAAAGCAATACCGCAATGATGCCGACATTGTCATCTGTGGCGGATTCATGACATTAGATCCAAGCAATACCATAATGACATAAAAATAATAATAATAATAATAATGTATGGAATTTATATAGCGCTGAATCTTGTAAAGTAAACAAATCAAAGCGCTTGCATTCACATCATTCACACGCATGCAACCGTCCACAAACACCAAGACAAACAAACATCAAATTCACACACACAACACACCCAGGCGGAGGTGGAGGTGAAGGCAGCCACTGAGAAGCAGGAACATACAACAGGGGAAGACCTCAAGCCAAGCACAAGGGCGCTCTGAGGCTAGATTTGAAATCATGACATCAGATCCAAACAATGTCCTACTGACGCAATAAACGTCAGATCCAAACAACGCCTTCAATGATGACGTAATTATGACATCAGATCCACCATAATGACGCAATCATGACATCAGATCAAAACAGCGCTGTCCATAATGACATGATTATGACATCACCTTCACCTTCACCTATCCTGTCATCCCTTGGACCTTAAGGGCACCACTGAAGATTTTTCAACCAGCTTCCTCCACTCCCTGCATCAGACATCAGAACCACCGTAATGACGCAGTCATAACAACATATCCAAAACAATACCATAATGACACAATGGTAACATCAGATCCAAACAATGCCTATAATGATACAATCATGACATCAGATCCAACCAATGCCTTCAATAACGATGACACAACAACAACAATCATGACGTCAGACCCCCCCAAAAAAACCCCCCAAACAAAACGGCTCATTGTGACTCCAAATTTTTTTTCGTTTCTTCCATGACGTCAGACGCGCGTGCTGGTCACGCACGGGGTGCACTTCTTGCCCATGATGGACGAGATCATTGTGTTGAGCAATGGGCGGGTGTCCGCCCAGGGCAGCTACGAACAGCTGATGATGACTGATGGACCCTTTGCCCAGTTCCTCAAAGCCCATCTCATGGACAGCAACAACAGCACTGAGGATGAGGACGATGAAGATCCTGAAGGTCAATTGATACTGGAGGGTAGTGAGTGTGTGGTGTGTGTGTGTGTGTGGGGGGGGGGGGGGGGGGTGGTGTGAGTGTGGGTGTGGATTTTTGGGGAGTTTTTGCTTGTTAAGGAGGTATTGTTCATATTTCTATTTCCCACTTTTTTCTTTCTTAGGTTTATCTTATACATTTATTCACCGAGTTCTTCATCTTTCATGTCTTCTCTAAATAAAACGTTTCGAGTGTAAGGGCGGAATCAGATAAAACTAATCAGAGCATACACTTGAGTTTTATAATTATTTGAAGAATAAGCGGTTGTACATACTTTGAAAACAATGTATAATATTGAAGGTATGTACTCTGTAGTGTTGAAAGTGTACACATCTTTTAAAAACAATCTATAATATTGCAGGTGTGTAATTTATAGTACTGAAAGTGTACATATCTTTCAAAAACAATCTGTAATATTGAAAATGCGTACTCTGTAGTATTGAAAGTGTACATATCTTTTTAAAACACTGAATAACAATATTGAAGGTCCGTAATGTGTAAGTATTGAAAGTGTACACATCTTTTAAAAAAAACAATCTATAAGAATCTATAACATTGAAGGTGCGTACTCTGTAGTATTGAACGTGTAAAGGTAAAGGTGTACCACAACCTATTATGTGGTCGTAGGGGAGCGAGGCATCAGAGACCTCAGCTTCTCTAGGGGCCAGCATATTGAGGGTGGCACCCATCCCCTCTCCCTCGCTGATTTACCTTCCCTAACCCTAAAGAGACAGGTACCCATTTACAGCTGGGTGAACTGGGGGAACTGTCCTGAAGCCAAGGCGCGCAAACGGTTACCCATCCAAGTGGTAACCACGCTCGACGCTGCTTAACCTTAGCTGGGGAAAGTGAGTGCTATGACCACTGAGCTAATTGAAAGTGTGCATATTATCCTTTAAAAACAATCCATGATACTATTGAAAGTACTCAGCCTGTAGCATTGAAGGTGTACATCATTATCTTGTGTTCAGTGTTGGCGATGAAGCAGAAAATTCTGGATCACGTGGAATCGCTGACGTCAGATGGCGGAGCGACGTCAGGTGATGACATCAGAGGGAGGTACCGAAGGCGACGTCAGAAAAGGTAACTAAGGGAGATAACGTGTCTGAAGGGGAACAGTTGGCTTTCTATTATGATTATGATTATTATTATCATCATCTTCATCATCATCATCATCGTCATCGTCATCTTCATTATTTATTATCATTATTTTTTTAATGTTAGGAGTATTCTTGTGAAAGTATGATTATTTTGATTCAGTGTGTGTGTGTGTGTGTGTGTGTGCGCGCGCGCACGCGCACGCATGCCAATGTGTGTGTTTGCGTGCTTTCGTGCGTGCGCGCGTGAGTGCGTGAGTGTGCGTGCGTGCGTATGCGCGTGCACGTTCGAGTGAGTGTATATGTGTGTGTGGGTGAAAACTTAAAAACTGAACTTCATGGATCAATTGATTTGATTATTTCATTGATCGATGGCTTGACTGATTGACTGATTAATTGATTGATTGATTGGTTGGTTGGTTGATTGATTGACAGCAAGGAGTCGGGGAAGAAGAAGGAGGACAAACAGAAGCCCCAGAAGTCACGTGACACCAAGTCAATAGGTCAGCTGACCACTGTAGAGAAGATGGAGACCGGGCAGGTCTGTTGTTGTTGTTGTTTGTTGTTGTTTGTTGTTGTTGGTGTTGGTGGAGGTGATGGTGGTGATGGTGGTGTTGCTGTTACTGTTGTTGGTGGTGCTAGTGTTGGTGGTGTTGGTGGAGGTGGTGGTTGTGGTGGCCAGGTGGTGGTGGTGTTGTTGTTGTTGGTGGTGTTGGTGTTGGTGTTGTTGTTGCTGTGTCTTGTTGTTATTGTTGTTGTTCTTCTTCTTGTTGTTTGTTGTTGTTGCTGGTGGAGTTGTTGTTGTTGGTGGTGATGTGGTGATGTGGTGCTGTTTTGTTGTTCTTTTGTTGCTGTTGTTGCTGTTTGTGTTGCTGTTGTTGTTGTTTTTGCTGTTTGTTGTTATTTATTTGCTGCTTTTATTGTTGCTTTTGTTGCGGTTGTTGTTGTTGTTTGTTTGTTTGCTGTTATAGTTGTTGTTGTTGTTATTTTGGTTGTTGTTGCTATAGTTGTTGTTGATGCTATTGTTTTGTTGCTGTTTTGTTGTTGTTGCTATTTTGTTGTTGTGGCTATTGTTGTGTTGTAGTTGTAGCTCTTGCTGCTGTTGTTGTCGTTGTTGCTGTTGTTGCTGTTGTTGTTGTTACTGCTGCTGCTCTTCTGGTTCTTGGTTTTGCTGTTGTTGTTGCTGTTGTTGCTTGATGTTGTTGCTGTTGTTGCTTTGTTGTTGTTGTTCTTCTTCTTTTTCTTTGAACGCTATGACAGCAACTACCCTTGTTTGGATCTGATCTGATTTGACTGAAACTTCCACATTTCTCTGCACAGCTATTTTCCTTTAACCATACCCACGCCCGTGGGGACGGGATTTGAGCTCAGTGGTCAAAGCATTCGCTTTCCCCAAGTTAAGGTTAAGCAGCATCGAGCGTGGTTACCACTTGGATGGGTGACCGTTTACCGCGCCTTGGCTTCATTACAGTTCCCCCAGTTCCCCCAGCTGTAAATGGATACCTGCCCTCTTTAGGGTCAGGAAAGGTAAAGCAGCGAGGGAGAGGAGATGGGCGCCGCCTTCAATAAGCTGGTCCCTGAAGAAGCTGAGGTCTCTGACACTTCGCTCCCCCAACAACCACATAGGTTATGGGAACACATTAATGATTTTGTTGTTGTTGTGATTAATTTTACCACTCAGCGGAGATTTCTGTTTTAGGTTATGGGAACACCTTTACCTTTGATACCCACGCTCTTCTTTTCCTTTTCTTTCTTTGGGTGCTGCTTCATCTTCTGTGACGTCCCCCGTCCCTCTGTTGCCCCGCGCTTATCCCAATCTCCCCGCCACAACCATACCCAGATTCGTTATATGTCGTATCCCCAGGGTCGGAAGTCCACATGGAGCCCCTCAGTATCAAGCCACGGTTGGGCCACCAGCCAGAGGGGCTCTGCACAGCTGCTGGGTCACTGTGTTCAGTGGCGCCTGTTCTGAACTAACATACGTACGCAGGACGCCACCTACTAAAACCTCCTACTGTATATATGTATGTTAGTCCGTCGTTTTCGACGATGACCTCCAAAACAGCAGAGGAGGCAGCTGCTGTTTCGGAAATTGGGCAGAAATTTGATTATAGTGGAGATGCCTTGCCCACAGTACATCCCCACTCTCTCGGCCAAGTGGGCATAAAGGACAGTCAGCGTTGGAGATGTTCTCCAAAGGCCAGCTAGCCCCCAGGGCTGCAGCACGTAATAAGGACTGTGGCAAGTCAAGCCTCCTAGTCAGAGAGTCATAGTCGATCACTAAAGATTTAAGCTTTAAAGTGGAATTCCACGAGTGGGAAAGAAAGCCACTGGTCATACATACAGCCTCTCACTTTGCTGTTGTTGCCCCCAGCGTCCTACTAACGACAGCATCGGCTCAACCCAGGTTCTGTGTGATCCCAGGTGTCGTGGCACGTGTACTGGATGTACCTGAAGGCGGCAGGACCGCTGCCTTTTGGCTTGGCCATGCTGTGTTTCGGGGGATTCCAGGCCGCTAGCGTCTGGGCCAACTTCAAGCTCAGTGAATGGACGGACGACCCTCTCCTCAACAACCAATCGCTGTGGGGGTCAGAGGCCATCATCCGGGCCAATCACCGCTACCTGACGTCCTACGGGCTGATTGGGGTGGTGCAGTGTGAGTGGAATGTTTTCGTTATTATTGTTGTTGTTGTTTTTGTTTTTATTTCTGTTTGGTACACATACACACTCTCTCTCTCTCTATCTTTCTCTCTCTATATCTTTCTCTCTCTCTCTCTCTCTCTCTCTCTCTCTCTCTCTTCTCTCTCTCTCTCTCTCTCTCTCTCTCTCTCTCTCTCTCTCTCTCTGTCTGTCTGTCTCTCTCTTTCTCTATCTGTCTGTCTCTGTCTCTCTCTCGTTTTTTTTTTGGGGGGGGGGGGGAGGGGGAATTACTTTGTTGTCCCCTCTTCCCTTGTTGTTGTTGTTGCTGCTGCTGCTGCTTTTACTTTGTTCTTAATTTTTTTGCTTTTTTTGTGGTTGTTTATGTGTGTTTTTTTTGTTTTGTTCTGTTTTGCTTTCTTGTATTATTTGTTATTGCTTTTTTTTTCTCTCTCTCTCTATTTTTCGGTGTTTTTTGTGTGGTTTTCTTTCCCGTTTACTGTGTAAGTGTATTAGTATAGGGTTTTTAAAATGTTTATTTTATTATCATATATATCCATAGGGGCGGAAACTGGATGTAAAAACAAAAGAACATGAGCGCTTATTCATTATCCTCGAAATAAAAGAATTTGTCATTGTCATTGTCATTGTCTCTCTCTGTCTGTCTGTTTTGTTATCTGTCTCTCTCTTGTCGTATATGTCTGTCTGTACAGCTCTTTGTATGGAATCAGATATCAGAATCAGAAATCATAATAAGAAATCAGAATCAGAATCAGACTTTTTTTTCATTGCCATAAAAGTAACATGGACTTATTTGACATAACGAAATTAAACTTTTCATAACTCAGTACAACGTATTACTCATTGGTCGGCGTCTCTTTGTTCGGTAGTCTGTCATTTTCAAATTAAAAAAAATCTAAGTCTCTCTCTTTCTCTCTTTGTTCTAGTCCTTCTCTTTTTTGATATCTCTTTATGCTTGTTTAGCACTTGAGTTTTCTTTGCTCCCCCTCAAAACCCCCCCTCCCCTCCCTCACCCCCGCCCTAGCAATTGTCTTTGACTTAAAAGGTTAAAAAAAAAAAGGTAAAGGAGTTTCCATAACCTATGTGGTCGTAGGGGTACGAGTTGTCAGAGACCTCAGCTTCTTCAGAGTACCTGCCCTCTTTAGGGACAGGGAAGGTAAAGCAGCGAGGGAGAGGAGATGGGCGCCGCCCTCAATAAATATGCTGGCCCCTCGAGAAGTTGAGGTCTCTGACGCCTCGATCCCCTACGACCACATAGGTTATGGGACACCTTTTACTCAAGATTACAACAAATGCACGTATCTGTGCCTGATCTATCTATCTATCTATCTATCTATCTATCTATCTATCTATCTATCTATCTATCTATCTATCTATATATCTATCTATCTATCTATCTATCTATCTATCTATCTATCTATCTATCTATCTATCTATCGATTGATCGGTCGGTCGGTCGGTCGGTCTGTCTGTCTGTCTGTCTATGTATGTATGTATGTATGTATGTATGTATGTATGTATGTATGTATGTATGTATGTATCTATCTATCTATCGATCGATCGATCGATCGATCCATCTATATATATACCTATATATATCTATATATATACACACCTATCTATCTATCTATCTATCTATCTATCTATATTTCTGTCTGTCTGTCTGTCTATCTATCTATTTATCTATCTATCTATCTATCTATCTATCTATCTATCTATCTATCTATCTATCTATCTATCTATCTATCTATCCATCTATCCATCTATCGATAGATATGTCTATAGCTATATATCTATATCTATATATATACACACATTTATCTATCTATCTATCTATCTATCTATCTATCTATCTATCTATCTATCTATCTATCTATCTATCTATCTATCTATCTATCTATCCATCCATCCATCCATCCATCCATCTATATCTATCTATCGACATCTATATCTATCTATCTATCTAATCTATCTAATCTATCTATCTATCTATCTATCTATCTATCTATCTATCTCTCTCTCTCTATCTATCTATCTATCTATCTATTTATCTATCTATCTATATCTATATCTATCTATCTATCTATCCAATCTATCCAATCTATCTATCTATCTATCCATGCATCCATCCATCCATCTATATCTATCTATCGATATCTATCTATCTATCTATCTATCTATCTATCTATCTATCTATATATCTCTCTATACACACACATCTCTCTCTCTCTATATATATATATATTATATATATATAAACGTACCTCCATTATCTGTGCAGTCCTGCTACTGATGGTGTACAATTACCTGTACTGGACTCGCATGGTGTACGCGGGAAGGGCCATGCACGATCGTCTGCTGAAGCGTCTGTTTCGAGCTCCCATGGCGTTCTTCGACACCACGCCCATGGGCCGCATCATGAACAGGGTGTCCAGGGATGTGGAGGTGGTGAGTGAGGGTGCCCACATGACTGCTGACAGCATGGGAGATAATCTAATTACCTCCCTGTCACTCTGAATCTAGCACAGTGGATCTAGCATACATACAATTCGTGTTAAAATGAAAAATAACTTAAAATGAGAATACTGTCTGTTTCTGTCTCTCTCTGTCTTTTTTCGTTCTGTCTTTCTTTCTTTCTTTGTTTCTTTGTTTGTTTGTTCCTTCCTTCCTTCCTTCCTTCCTTTCTTTCTTTCTCTCTCTCTCTCTCTCTCTCTCTCTCTCTCTCTCTCTCTCTCTCTCTCTCTCTCTCTCTCTCTCTCCCTCTCTCTCTCTCTCTCGTGTACACACTCACACACACGCACGCACGCACACATATACATACATACAAACATACGTACATATACATACATACCTACACATACATACACACATACATAAACACATACATATACACATACATACATAAATCCATCCATCCATCCATCCATCCATCCATCTATACATACAAACATACACACACATACATACACGCATACATTCCTACATATATACATACATACATGAACCTTGCTACACACATCATCATCCCTGTCTACTACCCACATTAGTACCACTACCCACACTACTACCACTACCCACACTACTACCACTACCCACACTACTACCACTACCCACACCACTACCACTACCCACACTACTACCACTACCCACACTACTACCACTACCCACACTACTACCATTACCCACACTACTATCACTACCCACACTACTACCACTACCCACACTACTACTACCCACACTACCACTACCCACACTACCACTACCCACACTACTACCACTACCCACACTACTACAACTACCCACACTACTACCACTACCCACATCACTACTACCACTACCCACACTACTACCACTACCCTCACTGATTTTTACAATTTTAATTGTATACCACTTTAAATCACGGCAAATTTCTCTACGTGAAATTCGGGCTGCTCTCCCTGGGGAGAGCGCGCCGTCACAAGAGCAGCGCCACTCATTATTTTTTTCTTTTCTTCTTTAACTCTATTTGTTTACCTATATTTGGCTTTTTTCTACAGAATTTTGCCAGGGACAACTCTCTTGGTGCCGTGGGTTCTTGTACGTGCGCTAAATACTTATGTGTAACATTCTGGACCTCGGTTTATCGGCACACCCGAAAGACTAGCACCCAGACCACAACTCATGGTCTAATGGATGGGGGGAAAGATTCGGACCTAAACGGGGATCAAACCACCGCACACTATCGACCCGGACTTTTCGCTTTCTAGGCAGGCGAGTTACCTCTAGACCACTGAACCATCCAGTGAAATATAATATTTGTGACAGCAACATGCCTTAGTGATGCATATGACGGTGACGTTGACTATTTCTGTGACGTATAGGACAGTGTCGTGCGTGACGTGACAACTGACGCCATACATGACGGTAACATTGATGATAGTGACGTATTCGTGACTGTGTCGTATGTAATAGTGATGTATGTATGTATGTGTGTGTGTATGTGTGTATGTGTGTGTGTGTTATTTAATTTAATTTATTCTTTTATATCGATGATAATGGAATAAGCACTCATGTGCTTTTTTACATCCAGTCCCCGTGTGCATGCGGTTTTGTAAATTTTGTCATCTGTTTCCACCGGCACACAATGGCCTACTCTTCCGAAAAGCGGAACAGGAGTTAATGTGTGCGCAAGGTGTTCTGTATGCGTTCGAACACGGGGCCTCGGTTTATAGTCTCATCCGAAGGACTTTGACATGTGTGTGTGTGTGTGTGTGTGTGTTTGTGTGTGTGTGTTTTGTGGTGTGTGTGTGTACGTGTGTGTAGTGTGTGTACGAGTATGTGTTACGTGTACGTGTTGTGTATGTGTGTGTGTGTGCGATCGTTGTTTTTGCTTCGATTTTACGTCTGTTACGTGTGGGGCGAGTGTGTGTGTGTGTGTGTGTGTGTGTGTGATATGTGTGTTGTGTGTATGTGTGTGTGTGTGAGTGTGGTGTGTGTGTATATGTGTGTGGTGTGCTGTGTGTGTGTGTTTTGGTGGTTTTGTGTGTGTGTGTTGAGTGTGTATGTGTGTTTTGCCGTGTGTGTATATGCATACGTGCTGTGTGTGTTTTATTTATTTATCATTTATTTATTTTTCTTTTACATGGGGGATGATGTGATGTGTGTATGTGTGTGTGTATTTTGCGTTGTGTGCATACGTGCTGTATAAGTGTGTGCCTACATGCGTACGTGTGTACGTGCTGTGTGTATGTATGCATGTGTGTCTGTGTGCTTGCACGCGCGCGCGCGAATGCATGCATGTATGCGTATGGTGACGGGATAGCCTAGTGGTCAGAACATTGCACTCGCAATCTGACGACCCGGGTTCAATTCCCGTTCAAGGGGGATATTTTCCCCTGGAGTTAACATCAGTGCAGACTCTACTCTCCCCAAAAGTCCTTCAGATGAGACTATAAACCGAGGCCCCGTATGCGAACGCACTCAGAACATCTTGCGCACACGTTAAATCCTGTTCCGCTTTTCGTAAGAGTACGCCATTGTGTGCCGGTGGGAACAGATGACAGAATTTACAAAAACCGCATACATACACACACGGGAACTGGTTGTTAAAAAAAAAAAAGCACGTAAGTGCTTATTCCATTATCCTCGATATGAAAGAATAAGAAAAAAAAAAATTAATGTCACGTTGGCATGTGGACAGTCTGTTGCCGTTGATTTTCCGGGATTTCCTCACCACCTCCGTCCTCATGCTGGCCACCCTCATCACCATCCTCATCCAGACTCCGCTCTTCGGGCAGTCCTCGTCCCCCTCATCGTCATCTTCTACTTCCTGCAGGTGGAGGCTGGGTTTTGTGGTTTTTGTTGTTGGTTTTTGGTGTTGGTGTTGGTGGTGTTGTTGTTGGTGTTGTTGTTGGTGGTGGTGTTGTTGGTTGGTTGTTGGTTTTGTTGTTGTTGGTGTTGGTGTTGTTGTTGTTGGTGTTGTTGTTGTTGGTGGGGGGTGTTGTTGGTGTTTGTTGTTGTTGTTGTTGTTGGTGTTGTTGTTGTTGTTGTTCTTGTTGTTATTGAGCGTTACCTACCTTAACACTCTTAGGGGGTCAGTCATCCAGAATGTGCCACTCTCACTCACTCACTCACTCACTCACTCATCATCCCACCTGGGAATCACTGTGAGATTGAAATTTCAACACTGAATGAGAAATTTGCGTGTATGTTTTTTATTATTATTTTTTTTTTTTATTAAAGTACCTCGCCATATAGATAGCCATACTCCGACTTCAGAGGATTTTTATTTTGGGGGGGTGGGGGGTGTCTCCTTTAAAAGGAGAATGCATGCATGTTTGTTATGTTAAGAGCTTGTCATGGTTGAAGGCAATCTCAACTAAACATTTTACGACATAACTTTTTTTTCCGTGTAGGCCTTGGCAATTAGCTGACATCAATAGCTGACACAGATTTTGGCCTGGGCCATAGAGGCTGTGTGATCAGTGGCTTTCTTTCCCACTTATGCAATTCCACTTTACGGCTTAGTCTTTCAACTATGACTCTCTGACTAGGAGGCTTGACTTGCACAGTCCTTAGTATGTGCAGCAGCCCTGGGGGGCTAGTTGGCCTTTGGAGAACATCTCCAACGCTGACTGTTCGTATGCCCTCTTTTGGCCGAGAGAGTGGGAGTGTGCTGTGGGCATCTTCAATATAATCAAATTTCTGCCCAATTTCCAAAACAGCAGCTGCCTCCTGTTCATGCAGGTCTGTCAACCGTCACGTCACTGCAACCTCAGTTATGGTTGTGGAATGTCTCTGAAGTCGGAATGTGGATGACTTAAAGGTAGGCAAAAAACGGTTGCATAGGAAAAAATGTCTCCATTGTTGAACTTCGGAGCAGAAGGCTGATGAGCGAAAACCACTAAAGTTGTGGAGTAGATAAGAATGAGGTTTTCTTCCTTCTCTGAAGTCGGATTATGGGTGCCTATGATTATGGTGAGGTGACTTATCAAAAACTAGCCAAATTTAGTTTGCACAATTCTTCCCCCCCTACACACACACACACACACACACACACACACACACACACACACACACACACACACACACACACACACACACACTGTTGTTGTTGTTGTGTCAAATAAGTCTACTTGACTTAAATGGCAATAAAATATTCTGAATCTGAATCTGAATCACACACAACACACACATATCACACACACAGAGAATAAAAAAAGAATAAAATAAATAAAAACACACACTCCAAACACACACACACACACACACACACACACACACACACACACACACACACACACACACACACACACACACACACACACACCACGCACTTACACATGCACACAGAGACACAAACACACACACACACACACACACAAACACCACAAACACACTCACTCACTCACTCCCCACTCCCAACCCCCACACCCACCACCCACACACACACTTAAACACACACATACTTACACACACACACACACACACACAAACACACACACACACACTTACAAACACACACACACTCACCCACCCCCACTCCACCCCCACCCCACCCATCACCACCCCCACCCACCCACCCACCCCCACCCCAACCCTCATCCACACACACACACATACTGCATGTGTATGTGACTGTCCTGTGTAGTGATGGCTCGGCTCACTCACTCACTCACACTCACTCTCTCTCTGGGTGCATTGTTTTGCAGAGGCTCTACATCCCCATGTCTCGTCAAGTCAAACGCATGGACGCGGTGACCAGGTCGCCCATCTTCACCCACTTCAGCGAGTCCCTCAGTGGAGCAGCCACCATCAGAGCTTACGGGGCCACTCCCAGGTAATGTGTGATGTGGTTGTGGTGTTTACGGGGCCAAATGTGTGCTGTGGTTGTGGTGTTTACGGGGCCAAATGTGTGCTGTGGTTGTGGTGTTTACGGGGCCAAATGTGTGCTGTGGTTGTGGTGTTTACGGGGCCAAATGTGTGCTGTGGTTGTGGTGTTTACGGGGCCAAATGTGTGCTGTGGTTGTGGTGTTTACGGGGCCAAATGTGTGCTGTGGTTGTGGTGTTTACGGGGCCAAATGTGTGCTGTGGTTGTGGTGTTTACGGGGCCAAATGTGTGATGTGGTTGTGGTGTTTACGGGGCCAAATGTGTGATGGGGTTGTGGTGTTTACGGGGCCAAATGTGTGATGTGGTTGTGGTGTTTACGGGGCCAAATGTGTGATGTGGTTGTGGTGTTTACGGGGCCAAATGTGTGATGTGGTTGTGGTGTTTACAGGGCCAAATGTGTGATGTGGTTGTAGGTGGGTTATAGGGCCACTCCCACAGGTAAATGTGTGATGTGGTTGTAGGTGGGTTATGGGCCACTCCCACAGGTAAATGTGTGATGTGGTTGTAGGTGGGTTATGGGCCACTCCCACAGGTAAATGTGTGATGTGGTTGTAGGTGGGTTATGGGCCACTCCCACAGGTAAATGTGTGATGTGGTTGTAGGTGGGTTATGGGCCACTCCCACAGGTAAATGTGTGATGTGGTTGTAGGTGGGTTATGGGCCACTCCCACAGGTAAATGTGTGATGTGGTTGTAGGTGGGTTATGGGCCACTCCCACAGGTAAATGTGTGATGTGGTTGTAGGTGGGTTATGGGCCACTCCCACAGGTAAATGTGTGATGTGGTTGTAGGTGGGTTATGGGCCACTCCCACAGGTAAATGTGTGATGTGGTTGTAGGTGGGTTATGGGCCACTCCCACAGGTAAATGTGTGATGTGGTTGTGGGTGGGTTATGGGTCACTCCCACAGGTAAATGTGTGATGTGGTTGTGGTGGTTTATAGGGCCACTCCAACAGGTAAATGTGTGATGTGGTTGTGGTGGGTTATGGGTCACTCCCACAGGTAAATGTGTGATGTGGTTGTAGGTGGGTTATGGGCCACTCCCACAGGTAAATGTGTGATGTGGTTGTGGTGTCATGGTTGGGGTGTGGGGAGTTGGTAGGTGGTAGGGTGGGGGGGGGGTCGATGGTTGGGAGGGGGGTGGGGGCAGTTAGTCGGGGGGTGGGGGGTGGGAGGTGAGGGGCGTGCTGGAGGTTGTGGTGTTGAGGGAGGGGGATTGGTCGGTGTGTGTGTGTGTGTGTGTGTGTGTGTGTGTGTGTGTGTGTGTGTGTGTGTGTGTAAAAATTGTATGTTTTATCATTTTTGAGATATGAATTCCACTTTAATGAAGATGTTAGTATTTGGTTTTATGTACTTGTTTTCCTTCACTCTTGTTTGCTTTAATTCTTTCTTTCTGTCTGTCTGTCTGTCAGTCAGTCAGTCTGTTTGTCTGTCAGTCAGTCAGTCTGTCTCTCTGTCTGCCTGTCTCTCGGTCAGTCAGTCAGTCTGTTTGTCTATCTGTGTGTCAGTCAGTCTGTCTGTCTGTCTGTCAGTCAGTCTGTCTGTCTGTCAGTCAGTCAGTCAGTCAGTCTGTCTGTCTGTCTAATGATGAGATAGTGGTGGTGGTGGTGATGATGGTGATGATGATAGTGGTGGGGATGATGGTAATGATGGTGATTACAGTGATGGTTGTGATGGTGATGACAGAGGTAGTGGTTGGCGATGATGGTGATGATGATGATGATGATGATGATTGATGATGATGATGATGATGATGATGATAGTGGTGATGGTGATGATAGTGATGATAGTAGTGGGATGGGGATGATGATGGTGGTAGAGGAGAAGAAATACGGACAGGAGGGATACCATTTTAAATGTGACTCAATGTGGCTGTCTGTTTGTCAGTTAGTCAATCAGTCAGTCAGCCAGCAACCCAGCCAGCCAGCCAGCCAGTCAGTCAGTCAGTCAGTCAGCCAGTCAGTCAGTCAGCCAGCAAGCCATCCAGTCAGCCAGCCAAGCAGTCAGTCATTCAGTCAGTCAGTCAGTCAGTCATTCAGCCAGCAAGCCATCCAGTCAGCCAGTCAGTCAGTCAGCCAGTCAGCCAGTGAGTCAGCCAGCCAGCCAGCCAGCCAGCCAGTCAGTCAGTCAGTGAGTCAGTCAATCAGTCAGTCAGTCAGTCAGTCAGTCAGTCAGTCAGCCAGTCAGTCAGTCAGTCAGTCAGCCAGCCAGTCAGTCAGCCAGTCAGTCAATCAGTCAGTCAGTCAGTCAGTCAGTCAACGACAGAGTAAAGGTATCATCATCTCTGCTGTTCTGTGTGTTGACCAGATTCATAGAGGAAAACAAGCGACGAGTGGACTTGAACCAGATCTTCTTCTTCACCACCGCCACCTCTTACAGGTGAGAGCATGGGGGTTTTAGCCACTTTTGACCACACACAACAAGAAGTAGCCATATGTATGTATGTATGGATGGATGTATGAATGTATGGATGGATGTATGTATGTATGGATGTATGTATGGATGGATGGATGGGTGTTTGGATGGATGGATGTATGGATGGATGTATGTGTGTATGTATGGATGTATGTATGTATGGATGTATGTATGGATGGATGTTTGGATGGGTGGATGGATGGATGGAAGAGATAGGGAAAAAGGGGCAATAAGCTCAACCACATACTGTTTATATAAAACCAGGCAACTTTGGTCCGATTCGGCTTCGCCTCATCGGACCAAAACTTGCATAGTTTTATATAAAAACTAAACAGTTTACCTTATTGCCCCTTTTTCCCTATCTCTCTACTAAAACTGAAAGTAATACTAATTTATTTTTGATTAAAACAGAAAAAAAGTGCAAAACCATCTCCTCTGCCCAGGCTCCATTAAAGCATAGTGCACTTTTATCCGGATGCTTTAATGAAGCATGGGCAGAGGAGATGATTTCCGGCATTCACAACCTTTGGAATGCCGACACACGCATTCGCACAACACATAAATTCATAATGGACAGTGACAGCACAATGTTATAATATAACATTAATAACATTAATAACAGTGTGTGTGTGGCAATTCAGAGTACAGCAAATCTCAACCCATTTCATTTTTATATTTATCGAAACGAAATAATAAATTTATAAAAATCGGGGACTACCGGGACTCGAACTGGGAACCACCAACCAAACACCAATTTGTCTTGGCCAAGACGACAAACTGCTAGCAAGTCTGCCACCCCGGAGGGCGAAGATTGTGTAAAATATTAACTATATAACTTTCAGCTTAGTATGGTGCAATAACCAGCTGGCTTTCTGATTGGCTGAATGACTCGCCGCGAGGCGGCTGGCCTAGTGCACACAGCCACACAGCCAGATGATGATTCATACAATGTAGTATGTGTGTCTGGCTGCATGTTCTTGTGTATGTGTTTTAAAAAAAAAAAAAAGCTATTGGGTTTTACTCGACACAATATCTTGTTGGTTGATCTGTTTTAAGTATTAGTTTACTATGCTTTGAGCTTCTGAGTTTTAGTTTTATTCTTTCTCTTTCTTGTCCATCTGTAATAACATCATTCTCCCGAAGGCAATTATTAAACCCATCTCTGTCTTTCATGTGAAAAATTACAACGACTTTGATTTGTTCACGGTAATCTTTTAATATGCTATTATATTTTTGTGTCAGCAACCAAACAGATATCTGTGCATGTCTCCCACTGAAAGCGAGCTTAGACAAACTATTCCTTTTCTTAACAATGTCACGCTCTGCTGAGCAGTCATCTATTAAGAAAAGGGTCTGCCTATTTTCAAAGAGCCTGTAATAGTATTCTAAACACTCGCTTAGCCTGTCAGAGGGATTGACTATAATTACATTCTCATCTGACCAAATAAATCGTCTCTCTCTGTATGTTTTATTGTTGTGTAGTGTTGGACAGAATATAACAATGAACTCGAAATGATTTTTGTACACTGTTTGTAATAAATCTAAAACAAATACAGTCTTGCCACAGCCAGTCTGCCCACATATTAAAGAGCAGTGTGCTTCTTTTGGTAGAAAACTTAGCTGGTCCATCAGTAAACAATTTCTTTTAGTCTGTTTCCTTCTATGTTGAGCTGTGCATCCATCACTACAAATAGATATATTTTTATGGGCTCATCATTTTCTTGCTCTTTCTCTATTTGTATAGTTATTCCTTCTGAGCCATTTTCAATGCGTCTTCCTGAACCATGCAGCTTATCATCATCTGTTGATTTTAAGTCAACCCACAATGCATATTTAGATGTTAGGTATTCATTAAGCCTAACATTATGTAGATGTAAAGATTTGCTTGTAACACCAGTAGTGGTATCATTGTGTGACCAGAACCAAAGTATTCTTTCGCTACCTCATTCAAAGTGTTGTATGGCTAATAACCTGAGCGTAGACTTGATTTGGTTTGCCACTTATAGTAATGCATAAATGTTTAATCCGGGATTAATGAACCTCTCATTAATCTGGAAAGGGGGGGTGGCTGGTTCTTAAAATCAGCATTAATATTCCTTTTAATGATCTTGCGGTGTGTTCAAGATTTACTGTTCCACACAGTTATCTGCTTTTTACTCTTCATTAATGTGCTATGGTTAAGACTCTTTCATAATAAATAGCAAGCCTTGACTGCTTCTTGACTGTGCAATCAAAACGTGCAAGCTTCTGGGTGATTGACAAAATCATACTCTAAAGATATACCAGTTATTTTGTACTTTGCGTCAGGTGGTCACTGGATGTAATACACGAGCACTGTATTAAAGGTCAGCTCATTAGGACAGTCTGTCTCTGAGTCGCGCCCTGTAGTAAGGCATGGGTGGAAGCTGAGCAGTTCAAAGTCGACTCAGAGGGAAATCTAAAAAATAAAACAAAATAAAACAAATACAAAAACCTTGTTACCATAGGCTTTTTGCTATCGCAGCATCTTTTTTCTTGATTTCCTTATCAGCAGAAACCTACTCTGTGTTTATAGTCCTCATCATCCTGTATGCCTTGATATTAAATAAGATCATCTCTTTTTTCTTTTTGTATCCATAAATCAGTATAGATCAGATCTGTCAGCCATTGTTCAATGATAGTACTTCCCTGCTTTTAGCTTGACACTAATCTTTTTTATATAACGAGCCCTACCATAAGTTTGCTCTACCACACATCTGTTTGGATCATCTCCAGGACTCTAGTTCTACTCTGAAAAAGCAAGCCTAGTCTTGTTCTCCTGGAAACAATGACTCATCTTTCCTAAATTAGGGAAACCTAACAGTCAGAATTGATTTTTCATCAATAGTCGCGAGGGGTTTTGTTTGTTTATAAAACGATTGTCCTGTCTGTTTCCTTTTATGCCTTAAGGGATCTTTTTTTTAAACGTCTGTATGGATCAAGGATTAGCTCCAAATGTTTTTGGTTGCCGGCCATCTTTTTTCTATAAGTAGCAAAAATAAAAAATAAAAACAATAATAGAATAATGGATGACTAGTATAGATATGGACGATGGTGTTTACGCCAGCTGATGATATGGCTGAAGCGACAGCATCTGTAGCATCCCCTTACATTCAGTCAGAAGAGAATTATTAGAAAGCAGGGTTTAAAGATATTTTCGACACAAGTTTGGGACAACCAACGCCAGGAAGTAAGTACTAGACCTATGACTATGATATGGACAACAAGACAATCTGGTTATGTATAACATGATACCGGAGAAAAGGTTTTATTAACAAAGGATAAAATTTAACCCCCATCAGTTTTTAGCAAAAAACACTCAAGCAGAGACTAGTGTTGCTATGGCTGGATAAACTTGGTATTAGTGATGCACTGACTACTAACAGGATGCCTACACACAAACAAAGGGGGGGGGTGGGGCCCGTTGCACAACTACAAAATGCTGACAAAACTTACCAACAAATATTGAAAAGTCTACACTTGAAAGACCTAGCACAGTCGCAAAACAACAACTGAAACTATTCTTAGACTTGTGAAACTAGCTTCCAGACACAAGCAGACGAAGACACAGCACTGAAAACAATAATGGACTCAAACCCTACCTATGCGAGAAATAATGGGGCTCACCATGTGTCAAGCACCTCAGGAGTATTAGAGGCGAACTGACAATAATTAGCAAAAGCTAGGCAGCATGTAGACAACAATAGAACGAGCGGAAAAGCAGATAGCTAGCAGAAGCAGACGTTGCAATCCTTGGCAGGAAGTAAAAGAAAGAATCACACAGCGTCTAAATGATCTACAATCTGAACGCAAGCAAGATTAGAGGTCTTAAACAATAACACGACAACAACTACAATCTCAGTTTGCACAGAATAAAGAAACAAATCCAGCGAATTTCTGTATGAAAAATAGTACACACGATCGGAAATAGAATCCGTTTACACTGGTTTCGCGAGCAAGGCATAACACTTTGTTAGTATAATTAAGCTTTGGGTTCGCTATTAGCACCACTTGTGTATGCGCTGACAGGAAGCACCACTTCCGCCACCACCACCACCGCACCTCTCCACGCCCCCACAGCACAGCCTGGGTTAGAAAACAACTTCGGTCACTTAGCTGAGCTACTAAAAAAATTAGCCTTTCAAAAGTGGAAGTGCACTTCCTGGGATAATCGGCTCTGTTGTTAGCTGGCTATTATAACAGCAGGAAAAAGTTGGGGGTTTATGGCCAGAGCAATTTATGGGCGTTACTTGTTTTAGTTGTTTGTTTTCTTCTTTCTAAAATAAAGATAAGCAAGGCCGCTTAAAACAAGTATACATGTTAAAGCATTTATTTCGTCATAGTGTCTGTCTCTTACAAGGGGAATAATTAATTTTTTTGTTTGCTCTGTGGAGGGGGTAGTAGTTCTTTCCCTTGTTGTTGCTTCTGTTGTTGTTGTTACTGCACTTTTTGCTTCTGGTGCTACTGATACTACTGCTGGTGTATTGTTTACACTTTCATTTTTTCCAAGCAGCACATCATCTCCAGCAATAATAATATTGTTGTTGTAGTTTGTAATTGTTCCTATTTGTAACTGCATGTTGGAAGGCAGCATATATAAAACATGTCTCTCCTATAGCAAAGTTAGCTTAGGAACCGTGCATGTGAGAACATCTGATTAATGCTTGATGCCTTGATGGTAGGTTCAACGGCCTGTTAATACTGTCTTCAAGATTTGCTAGAAAGCTTTCTGTGCATCTCAAACCAGTGCCACCATTAATACTTGACCTTGCTGAGACTGTGCACCAAGCAAGCACCACACATAAGCTCGAACAGAGTCATTAATCCTCTCTAATCCTGGTCTTGTTAACCCTTCACTCTTATCAAGAATAAAAGTCGTCCATGCATACATGTGCATTTGCTCTATTGAACCAAGAACAACTCTTGCACCACGCGAGAAAGATGTATATGGAGGCCACCAGTCATAGTTATACCTCCTGTGCACACCCCACAAATACAGAGTCCCCATGCCATGATTTTTGTCCTGTGTTTGTCTGAATGTGACAGACCCTGTATCCAAGACATTAAACTCATTGCACAGCCTCTCATACGCCTTCATGTTAATCCTACTATTAAAGGGATTGAAGTTACTATCAGTGGGCAGTGGGACCTGCAGTTCAGATAACACACGCCTGAACTGATAGTACACATGAAACCTGTACACAGACTTTACTAACTGGTTTGGATGGTTCATGTGGTCAGCATATGACACACCACAGCCCGTAGTTGCACAGTGGATAGCAAAGTTTAAGTGGTTTTGGTAAAACTGTATAGGATTAGACAACCATGCTTTTCGCAGTGCCATCATCCTTAATTGGTGGGTTTAAGTATGACTTCAGTGGATTGGGAACTTTTACTTCGAAGATCAATGTCTCTGACACAGCAACATCTAGCTTATTAAAGTTAATAGTCTTAGGGTTATAGTGAGGTCCAGCATTGTATTTTGCATCCTTATTATATTTATACATTATTATTCTATAGTAGATAAAATAGTTATAACACTAACAAACAATCCAATCAGTGTGACCTGTAAAGTGCCATTCCTATTGACAACCGCTGTCAACACAAATCTGTTGCTTTGCAGAGGTCTTCTACAAAGTATCATGGACAAACATTGACAGCAGCAACAACTGCGATTAAATATATAATCTAGAACTTGATTAAATACATTTACTGTCAAGAAGGTTATTATGATTTCTGCACACTGGAAAAGGAGCTCCTTCGCCCAGCTGGTTCACACAAACTCAACCAAGCTAGTCTAAGTATACAGCTTCTTCACAAGCCTTCACACGTCTTGCAAAACTTGACTAGCAGCAACAATTGATTAGGAGATGTTTTGAATCCCTTCTGTGGTTATGATGGTGATGGCAAAGAAATAACCTATGTTCGGTGAAGACCCATTAACATGGCAGTAAAACTCTTGCTTTTTGTCACCCTGTCTCGTTAAAAGCAAACACAAAACCAAGTGGTGACGAAGGCTTCTTCCTTTCGAT
>CM054159.1:31680187-31692687 GCA_028751875.1 Rapana venosa
AGAGAGTACAGATTGAGAGACAGGCAAACATACAGAGAAGACAGAGACACAGGCAGAACACAGACACACAAGACAGAAACAAACACCAACAAACAGAGAACAGACCAGACACAGACAAACCACAGCACTACAGATAAGTAGACCCAACCTCACTCTCTATCCTCCATCCCGCCACTCCCCCGTCCCACGCCCCTCGCACTCCGGCCCACCTAGCCATCCAATCCTACCTGCCCCCTACCCCAACACGTCCGCCCTCCCCCTCCCACACCACACCCCCTCCCACCCTCCCCCACCTCCCCCCTCCCCCACCCCTCTCTCCCCCCTCCCACACCCCCTCCCACCACCCTCACCCTCCCCCTTCCCCACCCCCTCTCCTCCCCCTCTCCCCCTCCCCACCCCCCTCCCCCCCTACCTCCACCCTCCCCCTCCACCCCCTCCCCTCCTCCCCCCCACCCCCCCTCCTCCTCCCCCACCCTCCCCCCTTCCCTCCACCCCCCTCTCCCTCCCCCCTCCCCCCCCCCTCCCTCCACCCTCCTCCACCCCCCTCCTCCACCCCCCTCCTCCCTCCTCCCCACCCCCCTTCCCACCCCCGTCCTCCCCCACCCCGTCCTCCCCCACCCCCACCCCCCTCCCCCCACCTCCCCCTCCACCCCCCTCCACCCCATCCCCCACCCACCCCCGTCCTCCCCACCCTCCCCCACCTCCTCCCTCCTCCCTTCCTCACCGCCGAAAGAGAAGGCGATGACCGCCGAGGAAAGGTCAAGGCCAGGGGCGGGGTGACCTGGCAGCCAGAAGAGGAGCGTGTCCTGCACGCGCCTGGAGGTGGACTCCCACACGAAGGGCGTCTGACCAGGCCGCAGCTCCCCCTCCACCTTGACCCCTCGCCCGCTGGTCAGCCACGTGCGTCTGTCCGGTCAAAACCAAGTCCAGTTCAAGTCCAGTTCGATTCCTGTCCAGTTCGATTCCTGTCCAGTTCAATTCCAGTCCAGTTCAATTCCAGTCCGGTTCCATTCCAGTCCAGTTCAATTCCAGTCCAGTTCCATTCCAATCCGGTTCCATTCCATTCCAGTTCAATTCCAGTCCTGTTCGATTCCAGTCACTCAAGTCCAGTCACTTCAGTTCGATTCCAGTTCCAGTTTGATTCCAGTCCAGTTCAATTCCAGTCCAGTTCAATTCCAGTCCAGTTCCATTCCAGTCCAGTTCCATTCCAGTCCAGTTCCATTCCAGTCACCCCAGTTCCATTCCAGTTCAGTTCAATTCCAGTCCAGTTCAATTCCAGTCCAGTTCAATTCCAGTCCAGTTCAATTCCAGTCCAGTTCAATTCCAGTCAGTTCAATTCCAGTCCAGTTTGATTCCAGACCAGTTCGAGTCCAGTCAAGTCGATTCCAGTCCAGTTCCATTCCAGTCCAGTTCCATTCCAGTCCAGTTCGATTCCAGTCAGTTCAATTCCAGTCAGTTCAATTCCAGTCCAGTTCGATTCCAGTCCAGTTCGATTCCAGTCCAGTTCGATTCCAGTCCAGTTCAATTCCAGTCCAGTTCGATTCCAGTCACTCCAGTTCAAGTCCAGTCACTCCAGTTCGATTCCAGTCCAGTTCAATTCCAGTCACTCCAGTTCGATTCCAGTCCAGTTCAATTCCAGTCACTCCAGTTCAATTCCAGTCCAGGTCCATTCCAGTCCAGTTCAATTCCAGTCCAGTTCCATTCCAGACCAGTTCAATTCCAGTCCAGTTCCATTCCAGTCAAGCCAGTTTCAATCAGTTCAGTTTGAATCAAATCATTCTGATGAAATCCATTCCAGTCAAATCAAATCAAATTAAATTAATTCTAATCAAATTCATTCCAATCAAATCGATTGCAATCAAATCGATTCAAATCAGTTCAATTCCAATCAATTCATTTTCAATCAAATCATTTCCAATCAATTCATTTTCAATCAAACCAATTCCAATCAAACCAATTCCAATCAATCCATTTTCAATCAAACCCTCAGATGAAATCAATTCCAATCAAATCCATTCCAATCAAATCAATCCAATTCCAGTCCAACTAATTCCTATCAAATCACTTCCAATCAATTCATTTTCAATTAAACATTTCAGATGAAATCAATTCCAATCAAATCAAAACAATTCCAGTCAAATCAATTTCAAGCAAGTCAATTCTATTCAAATCAAATAAAAAAAGGTAGGTAAAAGGTCAACGTGTTCCCATAACCTATGTGGTCGTAGGGGAGCGAGGCATCAGAGACCTCACTTCTCTAGGGGCCAGCATATTGAGGGTGGCGCCCATCTCCTCTCCCTCGCTGCTTTACCTTCCCTGACCCTAAAGAGGGCAGGTACCCATTTACAGCTGGGGGAACTGGGGGAACTGTAGTGAAGCCAAGGCGCGCGCAAACGATCATCCATCCAAGTGGTAACCACGCTCGACGCTGCTTAACTTGGCCGGAGAACGAAGTGCTCCGACCACTGAGCTATCCCTTCCCCCCCATTTTTTTGGTTTTTTTTGGGGGGGTGATTAAAAAAATTTTTTAGGTCAATGGGTCAAAAGGCGTTTATTAGCAATGGAAATAAACAGTTTCAACATTCATCTGGCAGGAGGTGGAGGATGGTTAAGACGTTTGCCTGCCAACAAGTAAACCGTGAGGTTCTGGGTTCGATTCCCAGCCTCGCCCTTTCTTCCCAGTTTGACAAAAAAATCAAACTGAATGTCAAAGTCCTTCGGATGAGACTATAAACCGAGGCCCCGTGTGCGAACGCATGAAGAACTCTTGCGCACACGTTAAATCCTGTTCCGCTTTTCGAAAGAGTAGACCAATGTGTGCCGGTGGGAACAGATGACAAAAATTTACAAAACCGCATACACACGGGGACAGGATGTAAAAATGCACATAAGTGCTTATTCCATTATCCTCGGGGGGAAAAAAAAGTCATCTGAGCGCTTTGATTTGTTGCTTTACAAGATTCAGCGCTATATAAGTTCCATACATTATTATTATATATATTATTATTATTATTTATTGTTGTTGTTGTTGTTTGTTTTATATTATTATATATTAATATTATAATTATTATTATTATTATATTGTGTTATTATTATTATTATTATTATCTCCCTCCTATCTATCTTCCTCCCTCCTCCCCCTCCCTCCCCCTCTCTCTCCTTCCCTTCCCTCTCCCCTCCCTCTCTCTCTCTCTCTCTCCCCCTTCTCTCTCTCCCTCTTTCTCTCTCTCTATGTATATATTTTTTTCCTCTCTCTCTCTCTCTCTCTCTCTCTCTCTCTTCTCTATCTCTCTCTCATCTCTCCTCTCTCTCTCTCTCTGGGGGGACTGGATGTAAAAAAGCACCATGTGCTTATTCATTATCCTCGAAATAAAAGAATTTGTCATTGTCATGTCATTGTCATTGTCTCTCTCTCTCTCTTCCTCTCTCTCTCTCTCATCTCTTCTCTCTCTCTCTCTCTCTCTCTCTCTCTATATATATATATATATATATATATATATATATCCTCTCTCCTCCCTCTCTCTCTCTGTGTTGCTGTCACTCACTGGAAGGGGTCCTTTGACTCCAGACGGTTTCTGATGAAGTTGTTCTCCTCCACAGACTGAATGTCCAGCAGACTGGCCCCTATGCTCTGTAACAACAACAGCAACAACAACATCATCATCATCATCATCATCAACAACAACACACACAAACAGATAGATAGATAGATATTATAATACATATTTTTATAATATATATAAAATATATATATATATATTATATACATTACAATTCCTACACATATATCATTTACAATTCCTACACACACACACACACACACACACACACACACACACACACACACACACACACACACACACACACACACACACACACACACACACATCAATTACGATTTCTACACATCTATCTATCTATCTATCTGTCCCGTAGTCTGACGACCGGGGGCACCCTCAAAGACTCAGCAACCAGTTCCTCCATTCGTCTCTCTCTGTTCTGCCTTTCTCAGGGTTTTGTTGAGTTTAGGCTGTCCATTCACTGATGTTATCCTCCAGCTCTTCCTTGGTCTGCCTCTTTTTCTTCCTCCTTGGACAGTGCCTTGCAAAACTGTCTTTGTAATTCCTTGGGATCTTGTGACATGCCCATACCACTTAAGTTTAACGCTTTTTCACGATCGTTAGAAGGTTCTCATAGGGTCCAATGGTTTGCTGGATTCTGTTATGCACGCTTTCGTTGCTTATGTGGTCTTTGTAGGAGATGCCAAGGAGTCTCCGAAAGCATCTCATCTCCACTGCCTGTACTCTTCTCTCCAAATCTGCAGTCAGGGTCCATGATTCACAGGCATACAGAAATATGGATATGACAAGGGAGCGCATTAGTCTGATCTTGAGATAAGTGAGATTTTCCCTTATCTCTCCAGATGGTGTTTAGTTTTGACAAAGCTGTTATTGTCTGTGCAGTCCTGCATACTACTTCGGCTTGGATCCCTGGTCTGATACAATGGCTCCAGGTACTTGAAACTTTGAACTGTTTCCAGCTTCTGGTCATTAACCCTGATATCATGCTAATGCCGTTGGTGTTATTAGTCATCAGTTTGGTCTTCTCTGCACTGATTTCCATGCCGTATGTTTTGGAGGCCTTATCCAAGTGTTCTGTTAGGCTGGCAAGCTCTTTTTCTGATCCTGCTATTCCATCAATGTCATCTGCGAAGCGGAGGTTTGTGTTTCTTTTCTGCCACCGATGCTGACTGATCCTTCATGATGTTCCAGTGCATCAGCCATGATTCTCTCAAGGAAGATGTTGAAAAGAGTGGGTGAGAGTAGACAGCCCTGCCTTACTCCAACTGTTGTTCGAAACCATTCTCCAATGTTGTTGTTGTAGTACACTGCACTGGTGGCCTCGCTGTACAGCGTTTGATGACTCTGATCAGGTTTGCATTGATGCTGAAACAAATTCATGGTTGCCCACAAAGCTGCATGCCACACCCTGTCAAATGCCTTCTTAAAATCGATAAATACGTGGTAAAGGTCTTGTTGATGTTGAAGGTACCGCTCAATAGTATTCTGAGGTTGAATATCTGTTCTGTTGTGCTGCGCCCTGCTCTGAAACCTGCTTGTTCCTCAGCAATAATGGTCTCTGCTTGTGGCTTCAGTCTATCAATTTTATCTGCAGCATGACCTTGCTTGGGTGACATATGAGGCTGATTGTGCGGTAATTATGGCATTGTTGTAGATTTCCTTTCTTGGGGAGGGTGATGATGATGACTGCGTCCATGGTGTTGGCCATTTCCTGTCTGCCAGATCTTGTTGCAGATTCTTAGTAGGCGCTGATCATGGCTTCCCCTCCAGCTTGGACCAGCTCAGCTGGAATGTTGTCAGCCCCTGCTGACTTCCCTTTTTCAGCGATCTGACTGCTGTTTCCACTTCTTCTCGGAGGATAGGGTGACTGTCTGTGTCTTTGCTTTCGGGTACATTAAGGACTTCTGGATCTCCTGCGGTTCTATAGTTATACAGGTCGGAGCAGTATTCTGTCCATCTGTTCAGAATATCCTGGTCGTCAGTGAGACACTTCCCATTTTTGTCTTGATTGTTAAACCTTTTCTCTGTTTCGTGCTAGTCAGGTCTTTCACACAGCTGATAAAGCTTTCTTGCTATTGTTTTTTTGATGTTCTCTTCAATGTCTTGGCACTGTTCACCGATCCATTTCTCTTTTGCCTCCGTCATGGACTTCCTGATTCTTTTGTTGACTGCCCTATATTGTTCTGCTCTTTCTTTTGTTTCATTTTTCTTTTTCTTCAACTCTCTACGCTTGTCGCATAGTTGTAGGATGTTAGGTGTGACCCATGGTTTTTTGACTGGTCGGCGTTTTCCAAGAAGCTCGTTTGCTGTTTCAGTCACTGCGTATTGAAACTATTCGTCAGTGTATCTATGTCTAGTCTATCACAGTGAGTGCTGCAAACTTTCCACCTATCCTTGCTTGAAAAATTTCTAATACCTCTGGGTCCTTCAGCTTCTCGAGGTCAAATTTGATCCTGATGTTGTTCCGCTTGTGGATTTTCTTTAGACGTAGTCGGAAAGTCATCATCACAAGATCATGAACACTCCCTATGTCGCTCCTGGAAAACTTCGTGTCTGTGCGATGTTAACGCTAGACTGAAACCGTCTTTTCACCATGATGTAATCTATTTGGTTGTGGTGTTCTCCATTTGGGCTATCCATGTCCATTTTCTGGATTTCTTGTGTGGGCCAAGTGTATTCACTAGCTGGAGGTGGTTGTTACTGGCAAACTCCAGGAGTCTCAAGCCTCTTTCAATTTGATTGGTTATTACAATGTGGCCCACAAACGCCCTTCCCAGTCTTTCCATGCATCTTCTCCTACCTTGGCGTTCCAGTCGCCTTGCACAACGAGGATGTCTTTCTTGGGTGTTTTTATTCAGAACCTCTTGTAGCTGGTCATAAAATTCTTCTACGGCTTCAAACTGTGCAGTCTGATGTAGGGCGTATGCCTGTACTACAGTTATGTTAAAGGGGGTTGCTCTCAGGCGGATGGTAATAAGTCTGCTGGACACAGGCTGACAGCTCATGACGGTGTTCACGGTGTCTTTGTGAACGAGAAACCCCACGCCGTGTTCATGTTTATCCTGTTTTCCACTGTAGTATAATTTGTGGTCTTCCTGGGTCGTTGTTTCTCCCATGTTTTTCCACCTGACTTCGCAGAGCCCAAGGATGTGCCAATGATATCTGGACATCTCATGTGTCATACACACATCAATTACAATTCCTACACACTCACATCAATTACAATTCCTACACACACACACATCAATTACAATCCCTAACACACACACATCAATTACAATTCCTACAACACACACACACATTAATTACAATTCCTACACACACATACACACACACACATCAATTACAATCCCTACACACACATACACACACACATCAATTACAATCCCTACACACACATACACACACAATCAATTACAATTCCTACACACACATACACACACACACATCAATACAATCCCTACACACACATACACACACACATCAATTACAATCCCTACGCACACACATCAATTACAATCCCTACACACATATACACTACACACACACATCAATTACAACCCTACACACATACACTACACACACACATCAATTACAATCCCTAAAACACATACACACACACATCAATTACAAATCCACACACACACAATCAATTACAATCCTAACACACATACACACACACATCAATTACAATCCCTACACACCCACACACACACACAACACATCAATTACAATCCCTACACAACATACACACACATCAATTACAATCCTACTCACACATACACACTACACATCAATTACAATCCCTACACACACATACACACACATCAATTTTCAATCTCTACACACATACACACACACATCAATTACAATTCCTACACATACATACACACACATCAATTACAATCCCTACACACACATACACACACATCAATTACAATCCCTACACACACATACACACACACACACATCAATTAACAATCCCTAAAACACATATACACACACATCAATTACAATCCCTACACACACATACACACACATACAATTACAATCCCTACAAAACACATACACACACACATCAATTACAATTCCTACACACACATACACACACTTCAATTACAATCCCTACACACACATACACACACATCAATTTACAATCCCTACACACACATACAAAACACACATTAATTACAATCTTACACACACATACACACACACATAAATTACAATCCCTACACACACATACACACACATCAATTACAATCCCTTTCACACACATACAACACACATCAATTACAATCCCTACACACACAACACACACACATCAATTACAATCCCTACACACACACACACAACAACACACATACATCAATTACAATCCTACACACAATACACACACACATCAATTACAATTCTACACACAACACACACAACACAAACAATTCCAACACACACACATACACACACACGCACGTACGCGTGCCGTGCTCACGCGCACGCACCACACACACACACATGCTCGCACGCACGCACGCAACCCCAACGCACACTTTTTTTTTTAATAGAAAAAACCACAGAATGCTTATCTTTAGTCGAAATAAAGAAACAAATACAAGATAATAAAAAACCGCACACAAACACACGCACACACACAGATGACAGATGGGAACAGATGACAAAATTTACAAAACCGCATAACCACGGGGACTTGATGTAAAAAAAGCACACAAGTGCTTATTCCATTATCTCGATAATAAAAGAAATAAAATATCATAAAAAAAAACACACACGCACCACACACACTCGCACATACACTCACTCACACCATACACACACACACTCTCACACACAACACTATAAAAACACACACACACTACACACTCACACACACACCAACACAACACCACACACCACAAACAAAAACACACACACATACACAACACTCACTCACACACACACATTTCACACAACTCACACATTCACACCACACAACACACACACACACACACACACACACACACACAACACACACACAACACACAACACACACACATACCCCACACCAACAAAACACAACAACAACACAAAACAACACACACCACACACACACACACACACACACACACACACAAGCCAGCTCTTGTATGCTACAGGCTACAGGACTCAATGTGCTGTGAACGAAAATTTTACGTGTCAGCAGAGAGTCAGGTATAGAAAGACACCTCTGGATAGCAAGAAAGAAAGACAGAGAGAGAGAAAGAAAGAAAGAAAGAAAGAAGAAAGAAAGAAAGAAAGACATGAGAGAGGAGAAGAAAGAAAGAAAGGAAAGAAAGAAAGAAGAAAGACAGACAGACAGACAGAGAGAAAGAAAGAAAGAAAAAACCTTTGATAGGGTAACCTGAGATTACACAGTACGCTACGTCGGCTTTATGTGGACACACAAAAGAGAGATGGGGTGGGGAGGAGGGAGAGAGAGAGGGGGGGGGGGGGTAAGAGAGAGACACACACACACAAACAACACAACACACACACACACACACACACACACACACACACACACAAACAAAACACAATATAGACTTGAACCATACCTTTAAAAAACTATGAAACAAAACTCATAAAAGACGTATTGTAAATTCGCTCAAGCTGTCACAATTTAATGATAGAAAAGGGAGGCACCAAATATCGCTAGAGAGGACAGAAAATGTAGATAGTTGTAACAAGATAGAAGATGAATTCATTTACTCGAAATGATCTCATATGATGAACTCAGAAACAATTTGTTATTAAAAATTACAACCAAAGACAAAGAACGTAACATTTGTATAGATAAATTAAGTGACATAATCACATTTAATATCTATCAAGCAGATATCATCAAATATGTGTATGAATGTTTTAAGAAAAGAGAAAATGAGAAGTAAAATGCAACATGCTTTAGTGTACTTCATTTTGAACCAAAGAGATGATTATAACTGATGTTTGCTTGTTTTGTTGTTGTGTCAAATAAGTCTACTTGACTTAAATGGCAATAAAATATTCTGAATCTGAATCTGAATCACACAGACACACACACACACAGAGTCAGACAGACAGACAGAGATAGAGAGACAGAGACAGACAGACACAGAGACAATGATACAAAGAGAGACACAGAGAGAGAAGGAGACAGACAGACAGATACAGAACATCTTGCGCACACGTTAAAATCCTGTTCTGCTTTTCGTAAGAGTAGGCCATTGTGTGTCGGTGGGAACAGATGACAATTTACAAAACCGCATACACACGGGGACTGCATGTAAAAAAGCACATAAGTGCTTATTCCATTATCCTCGATATAAAAGAATAAAATAAAATAAATAGATAAATACACAGAGAGACAGACAGACAGACAGACAGACACAGAAAGAGACAGAGACACAGAGAGGGGGAAAGACAGACAGAGAGAGACAGTGACAGAGGTAGACAGAGACAGATACAGACAGACAGACAAAGAGACAGACACAGAGAGACAGAGACAGAGAGACTGAGACTGACACTGACACTGGCAATAATGACACTGACACTGCAAGTAGTTCGTTGCCATTGACATTACAGTCCTATTAACAAGGAGTAGAAAATACACTCCTGTAATCAGACATTACATGGTGCAGGCTGAGGGGGGGGGGGGGGGGGGGGGGGGGGGGGGGGGGGACAAACAACAGAAAAAACCCAAACAAAAAAACAAACAATCATACGTATGAATGAAGAAAGAAAACTGAAACATACACACAAAGAAATAATAACCCCCCAAAAAATCTTGGAGGAAAAATTTTTTAAAACACATAGTTCGAAATAATGTCAAAAATACAACTCTGAAATAAAGAGTCAAATGTGTCAACTTTCCGGACGATCGTTAGATACACCCATGCAAGCATACTTTGGTATAATTATAGCTACAAGTAGGGCGTTCTATTTCCAATATGGCTGTAATAACTCAGAGAGAGAGAGAGAAGAGAGCAGAGAGAGAGATTGAAGAGGAGAGAGAGAGGAGAGAGAGAGAGAGAGAGAGAGATGAGAGAGAGAGAGAGGAGAGAGAGAGAGAGAGGAGAGAGAGAGAGAGAATGAATCTTTGAATGAATGAATCTTTATTTTTCAAGGGTAACAGAATAAGCATGCCCATACTTTTTTTCATCCGGCCCTTGCCCTGATTAGGGAATATCAACAAAACAAAGGTAAAAATGTTACTACATCAACGACAACATGATTTTTTTTTAATTATATATTTTACAATACATAATCCCTAACTGACTTGTGCATTAGTTTCAAGAGATATATAGATTTTTTTAGGGGGGAGGAGGAGAGAGAGAGAGAGAGAGAGGAGAGAGAGAGATGAGAGATGAGGAGAGAGATGAGAGAGAGAGAGGAGAGAGAGAGAGAGAATGACAATGACAAATTCTTTTATTTCGAGGATAATGAATAAGCACCCATGTGCTTTTTTACATCGAGTCCCCGCCCTTAGGGATATATATGATAGTAAAATAAAAATTTTAAAAGCCCATACCAATACACTTACACAGTATACGGGAAAAATATCTACACAAAAGCCCCCACAAAAATCACTGAAAAAGAGAGAGAGAGAGAGACAATGACAATGACAATGACAATGACAAATTCTTTTATTTCGAGGATAATGAATAAGCACACATGTGCTTTTTTACATCCAGTCCCCGCCCGTTAGGGATACATCTTAATAATAATAACCCAATACTTATACAGTCTCGCAATAAAAACAAGGGGAAATAACCCTTTTTCAAAACAGCTCCCCCCAACAACCCTCCCCCCCCCCCCCCCCAAAAGCAAGCAATTAAAAGAAAATCCTAAGAATACCCCACCCCTACCCCCACCCCCCAAAAAAAACCTAACCAAAACAAACAAACAAACAAAAGAGAAGGAAAAACCAAACCAACAAAAGATGATAAAAAAGGGGAGAAAAACAGACAAACAACAACACAAGAACAAGAGCAAAAAACAAAGCCAAGAAAAATAACACAACCAAACTTAATAAGTCATAAAAGATAAACATCTACACATTGTCAAATGGTACACATACTTGTTTACACATAATTATAGATATTGAAATAGGGCACTCATTAAAACTTAAGTACAGAGGCAAGTCCAATAAAGTATTGAAAATATAAAAATATGAATCCTTCATCAGGATATACTATGACTATAAGCAGGACGATAAAAGGTGAGAGAGAGAGAGACAGAGACAGAGAGTGTGTGTGTGTGTATTTTCAGAGATAATATCCAATATATAAATCCCAAAACAGTATGCGATCCCATCAACACTCATTTAGATTATACTCGTTTCAAATTATATGTCATGATAATGAAATAAATTTAATACCCATTTCATCCACACAATAAAAACAAGAAACAAACCAAGAAGAAATTAAAAACTATACAGTCGTTTAGGGAGAGAATATGGGGTGTGAGTGAGTGAGTATGTGTGTGTGTGTGTGTGTGTGTTTGAGCGCGCGCGGGGCGTGTTGTGTGTGGGGGGGGGGGGGGGGGGGGGTGGGGGGGGGGTGTTTCAGGATAATACTAAATATGTAATACTCACATAGCACACGATCAACACAAACACTTTTTAATTATGTTCATGCAAATTGAATGTCATGGTAATAAAATAAGTGCAATACCCATACACTCTCATAATAAAGAGGGGGGAAAGCCAATAAAGTCATAAAAACAACATCTACACATTGTAAGTAATAGAAACAAATTATTTTTTTCCAGGATAATGAATAAGTATTCATGTTCTTTTTTTACATCCAGTCCCCGCCCATGGGGTCACATTTAAAATGCACTCAGTACTCATACTTTCAAGCAGAAGAAGCAAAGGGAAAAAACTTTTTTTTAAAGAAAAAGAGA
>CM054159.1:31720187-31727687 GCA_028751875.1 Rapana venosa
ACACTGTCATGACTTGTCTCACAGGGACAGCTGAGACAGACAGCTATAATGATATGCACGGGAGGAGTTAACTTTCTCACAAATAAATTGAAGGTAGGCGTACAGTCTTTGACATGTTTTATTTGGATATAGAAAGGCAGTCTTTAATTTATGTGTGTGTGTGTGTGTGTGTGTGTGTGTGTGTGTGTGTGTGTGGTGTGTGTGTGTGTGTGTGTGTGTGTGTGTGTGTGTGTGTGTGTGTGTGTGTGCATGCGCACGCACGCGCGTGTGTGTGGGTGGTGTTATGGGGGGGTGACAATAAATGAATAAAATGTTGTAACATTCATGGACGTTGTGCAACGTACAGAGTCTGACGTGTAGGTTTTTTTTCTTTCAGTTCTTGTTTTATTATATTAAGGGTTTTTTTTCGGGGGACGGGATAGCAGCCTAGTGGTTAGAACATTGCGCTCGCAATCTGACGACCCGGGTTCGTTTCCCGTTCAAGGGAATATTTTCCTCTGGAGTTAACATCAGTGCAGACTCCACTCTCCCCCAAAAGTCCTTCGGATCATACTATAAACCAAGACCCCGTGTGCAAAAGCATGCAGAACATCTTGCGCACACGTTAAATCCTGTTCCGCTTTTCGTAAGAGTAGGCCATTGTGTGCCGGTGGGAACAGATGACAGAATTTACAAAACCGCATACACGCGGGGACTGGATGTAAAAAGCACATGAGACCTTATTCCATTATCCTCGATATAAAAAATAAAATAAAGATAAATAGAAAATAAAAATATTTTCTAACAACAATATCAATAACACAAAAAAACAAGCACAGGAAAAACAGACAACATACAGAGACAGAGAGAGAGACAGAGAGAGAGAGAGAGAGAGAGAGAGAGAGAGAGAGAGGAGAGAGAGAGAGAGAGAGAGAGGAGAGAGAGAGAGAGAGAGAATGAATGAATGAATGAATGAATGAATGAATGATTAAATATAATATTATTTTCCAAGGGTTTAAAGATAACCTTTTACACACTCTTTTCATCAAGATAGAGAGAGAGAGAGAGAGAGAGAGAGAGAGAGAGAGAGAGAGAGAGAGAGAGAGGGAGAGAGAGAGAGAGAGAGAGAGAGAGAGAGAGAGAGAGAGAGAAGGAAGGGGGGGATGAATGAGTGAATGAATGAATGAATGAATGAATGAATGAAAGCAAATGGGTGCCTGCCTCTTTAGGGTCAGGGGGGAAGGTAAAGCAGCGAGGGAGAGGAGATGGGCACCGCCCTCAATATGCTGGCCCCTAGAGTAGTGATGTCTCTGACGCCTCACTACCCTACGACCTTTACCTTTTTTTACCTTTGCTGGAGAGGGATAATTTCCAGGCAGAAAGAACAGACGGTGATGTACAGACGCAACAAAAAGGAATTTTAAAGAAACGCAACTTATACATTATGTTGTTTTTATTGTAACTTACAAATGCAGAACAGCAGTTCCACACTAATAGTCGGCTAGTGGCGAATTTGTCGCTTGTTTATAGATTAACACCAGGCAAGGTAAACAAAATATATATAAAAAGTCCCATAACCTATGTGGTCGTAGGTTAGCGAGGTGTCAGAGACCTCAGCTTCTCCAGGAGCCAGCATATTGAGGGCGGCGCCCATCTCCTCTCCCTCGCTGCTTTACCTTCTCCTGACCCTAAAAGAGGGCAGGTACCCATTTACAGCTAGGTAAACTGGGAGACTGTACTGAAACCAAGGCGCGCAAACGGTCACCCATCCAAGTGGTAGCCATGCTCGATGCTGCTTTAACCTTGGCTTGGAGAAAGCGAGTGCTCTGACCACTGAGCTATCCCGTCCCCATGTACACACCACAAAGCCTTACTAACTTAGTAGCATGAAGTTTCAGTTGTTTGTTCCTATGTATAATTTCAGAGACAGGACCGGACAGGTCAGCGGTCAGAGCACTCGCTCTCCCCAGGCTGAGGTTAAGAAGCACTGAGCGTGGTTACCTCTTGGAAGGGTGACCCGTTTGGCTTCAGTACAATTTCCCAGTTCACTTACCTGTAAATGGGTACCTGCCTTCTTTAGGGTCAGGGAAGGTGAAGCAGCGAGGGAGAGGAGATGGGCACCGCCCTCAATAATTATGCTGGCCTTTAGAGAAGCTGAGGTCTCTTGACGCTTTGCACGCTCTCCGACGACTACATAGGTTATGGGAGCACTTTTACATTTTTTTTTTTATAAATTATTTATTTCAGGGACGTTTGAAGGACTAGGTCCGGCATCTGTTGGGGGAATTTAAGGGATTTTTTTTTGTTTGTTCCTTAGTGCGTTTTGAAATGGTGGAACAGTTTCATTTTTGTCATAGGCCTATTGTTTTATTTTACTTATTTATTTATTTATTTTTCTTTTATATCGAGGATAATGGAATAAGCACTCATGTGCTTTTTTACATACTGTGTGTGTGTATGTGTGTGTGTGTGTGTGTGTGCGTGTGCGGTGTGTGTGGCGCGTGTCCGTGCGTGGTGTGTGTATGTCTGTGTGTGTGTGTGCGTGCTGTGGTGGTGGTGGTGGTGGTGGTGGTGGTGGTGTGTGTGTGTGTGTGTGTGTGTGTGAGTGTGTGTGTGTGTGTGTGTGTGTGTGTGTGTGTGTGTGTGTGTGTGTGTGTGTGTGTGTGTGTGTGTTGTGTGTGTGTGTGTGTGTGTGTGTGTGTGTGTGTGTGCGTGTGTGTGTGTGCGCGTTGTCCGTGCGTGCGTGTGTGTATGTGTGTGTGGTGCTGTGGTGGTGGTGGTGTGGTGGTGGTGGTGTGTGTGTGTGTGTGGGTGGTGTGGTGTCCGTGCGTGTATGTGGTGTGTGTGTGTGTGTCCGTGCGTGGGTGTGGTATGTGAGTGTGTGTGCTGTGTGGTGTGTGATGTTCTGTGTGTTTAGATGGAAAGGAAGAAGGTTAAGAAGGGGGGGGGGGGGGGGAGGGGGTTGGTGGAGGGGAATGGTGAGTCTTCTTTACCTTTAGAATTTTTAAGTTGGGTCGTTGATTTTTTTTTTTTTTTATTGTTTAACAATGTTGGAACGTTTGGTGGACATTTTTTCCTTTCCTTTAATATATAGTGGGGTTTCCGTCGTCTTTATTTGGTAAAGTAGACCTCTTTATTTCATTGCTGCTTACGTTAGGATCTGGGGGGTGGGGGGGGAGAAGGAGAAGGGGTGTTTATCTCGCATTGTAGGAATTGTGTGGTTGGTGTGTGCTGTGTTTTTTGTCTTTTTTTTGAGGGTGGGGTGGGTGGGGGATGTACCCTTGGGGTGCTCATTTTTCCTCGCCTTGGGAAAATTTTTGGCGGGTGGGAGAGCGGGGAGGGAGTAATTTTACATTGTGTCTTAGAAACATTTCAGAGATCTGTGTGTATCTTAAGCGTGTGGTTAAATTGTTAATCCTTTAATTGTCATTGTGATAGTCAAGAATATATCAAGGAGTTCTGCATTTTAAGGATTTGGGGAAAGCTGTTTTCCTCCTCGTTTGTCTTTATTGGGTAAACTTGATTATCTATATCTAATGTTTAGCCCCCCCCCCCCCAACCCCCCACCCCACCCCCCAAAAAATCTGTGTATCTATAATTTCTCACAAAGTTAAGGACGTTGTACTGCTTATGTCTTAGGGATGTTTGAGGGACTTTGTTCGCGCGTATTTCAGGAATGGCTGTGGCAGTTTGTTCTCATTATTCCTGGAGATATTCGGGGAAATTTGGTCTACTATTTATTCTTTCGCAAACAGAAGCACGCAAACAAATCTGATGACGACATTTCTATAAGACAAGGTTGAGGGTAGAAGGAAAAGAGGCAGACCACCAACATCCTACATTGCCGACATCATCACTGAGATCAGTGGTCTGGGAGGAGGGCTACAGGAGATGGTAGAACTCAGCAGAGACAGAGAAATAGAGAACCCTGGTGGTGGCATTGTGTCGAACTCCTACCGACGACAGCGGCGATGGAGACAGTCGAGTTATGCTTGATATCCAAGGGCTTTTGTTTGTCAGAGAGTGTGTGTGTGTGTGTGTTTGTGTGCGTGCGTGCGTGCGTGCGTGCGTGCGTGCGTGCGTGTGTCTGTGTGTGTGTGTGTGTGTGTGTGTGTTGCTCTATTTTGTTTGTTTTATTTTTAGTGCTAGTTTTCATTGTCAGCGGGCTGGTACTACTTATATGACCTTAGTCTTTAGCCGAACTCGAAAAAAAAAAAAGAGAGAAGAAACTCAATGGCTTAACTGTCAAAACAGTCAAACCTCCTCTCCCTCCCCTACCCACACCCCCTATTTTATGAGTCAAAACCTTTCGATTTTGGTCGACAGCAACATTACAGGCTTTGGGGATTTTTCCCATAAAAGTGAAAACTTTAATTCTTTCTTGACATCCACCTGACATCCACCTGACGTGAATCGTGCGCACCTGTCAAGCAGAACCCCCCCCCCCCCTCCTCCCCCCCTCCCCTCCGCCTCCCTCCCCCACCCCACCTCACCCCTCGATATAGGCATGTTAAGCTAATATATCTATGTAACTTTCGCCACACTTTTTGACTGCTTGCTTATAATTCTTCCCCCATGCTGATTATGTCCCTTAAATTCAATTTTTATTTGGGGAGTGGGTTTGGGGAGGGGTGGGGGGTTGGGGGAGGTGTGACGTGCAATGTCTTATTCTGTTTTAAATCTATATGACAGAATGTATTATATATTTTTAAAAAATGAACAAATCACCAAAAATATAACACAACAAAACAAAATACGGCGACTACACCAACAAAAAACAAACTCCGAAAACAAGCTAGAGCAAAGCAGCATAATACGAGAATGGAACCGGTCAGGGAGGGAAGGATAGCTTAGTGGTTAGAACCTTGCACTCGTGATCTGACGGCCCGGGATCGAGCCACCACCGAGACACCCGTTTTAGGAGATTTTACCCTGGAGTTAACATCAGTGCAGACTCCACTCTCCCCAAAAGTCCTTCGGATGAGACTATAAACTGAGGCCCCGTGTGCGAGCACACGCAGAACATCTTTCGCACACGTTAAAAACCCGTTCCGTCTTTCATAAGAGTAGGTCATTTCGCGTTGGTAGGAACGGATGACAAAACTAAAAGCAAACAAAAAACCACAAAAATGGCAAACACACAGGGGTCGTGTTTAGACAGCATCCCCGAAGTCGGAATGCAGCTACCTTAATGGTGAGTAAAATCGGTCGCATACTCAAAATTTCGCCGTTGGTGAATCTCGAAGCACTAGCCGAGGAAAAGAAAAAATAATTTTGTTTTTAAAAATTAAACAATAACCGCCTCTAGCTATTTAAAACAAAAACACAACAACAACAAACCGACAGCGACAACAAACAAACTAATATATCAACATCAAAAAATAAAGTTCAACAACCCATCAAGCAACACTTTCCCCTCCACCGCCCACCACCACCACCACCACCAACCCCCCTCCCCCCCACACACACACCCATGCACCCCTCACCCCACCCCCACCCCACCCTACCCACCCACACACTTTATTGCTTTTACAAAGGTATAGTAGTGACTCAAATATTCCAAATTTAATGCTGTTCATCCCTTCTGGGCGTATACGGGGGGGAGGACATTACAAAACCGACCCGTGACACTCACGATCTAATTTTTATACAGATGATGGATGTCCGATGAGTACATTGAAATAGAGCTGTCGGAACGTTGCACTTTAGGCTTCCCTACCCTACCCTACCCTACCCTTCCCTACCTCTTTCAATAACGCCTGTCAAAGGTTTTCGTTTCTCTTCTCTTTGATATCAAAGAAAAATACAATTTAAAAAAAAAGATCACTCGCTGTGACGTCATTTTGTAGGTGAAGCCATGGCGTGACGTAGGCCTTACACAGGTGACGCTACTCTTAGTTGACCTGCGTGCGTCATAACAGCTGTGAGTGGATGATTAATTAAACTAAGTCAATAGTTTTATATACCCCGTGGGGATAAGGGGTGGGGGGGGGGGGGGGGGCTATCAGTATAAATAGCATCTCCATCTTCTGCTGTCAGTATAAATAGCATCTCCATCTTCTACTGTCAGTATAAATAGCATCTTCACCATCTGCTGCCAGTATAAATAGCATCTCCTACCCTTCTGCTGTCAGTATAAATAGCATCTTCACCATCTGCTGTCAGTATAAATAGCATCTCTGGTCTTCTGCTGTCAGTATAAATAGCATCTCCTACCCTTCTGCTGTCAGTATAAATAGCATCTTCTATCTTCTGCTGTCAGTATAAATAGCATCTCCTACCTTCTGCTGTCAGTATAAATAGCATCTTCACCATCTGCTGCCAGTATAAATAGCATCTCCTACCTTCTGCTGTCAGTATAAATAGCATCTCCATCTTCTGCTGTCAGTATAAATAGCATCTTCACCATCTGCTGTCAGTATAAATAGCATCTCCTACCTTCTGCTGTCAGTATAAATAGCATCTTCACCATCTGCTGTCAGTATAAATAGCATCTTCACCATCTGCTGTCAGTATAAATAGCATCTTCACCATCTGCTGCCAGTATAAATAGCATCTCCTACCTTCTGCTGTCAGTATAAATAGCATCTCCTATCTTCTGCTGTCAGTATAAATAGCATCTCCTATCTTCTGCTGTCAGTATAAATAGCATCTCCTATCTTCTGCTGTCAGTATAAATAGCATCTCCTACCTTCTGCTGTCAGTATAAATAGCATCTCCCATCTTCTGCTGTCAGTATAAATAGCATCTCCTACCCTTCTGATGTCAGTATAAATAGCATCTCCTATCTTCTGCTGTCAGTATAAATAGCATCTCCTACCCTTCTGCTGTCAGTATAAATAGCATCTCCTACCTTCTGATGTCAGTATAAATAGCATCTCCTATCTTCTGCTGTCAGTATAAGTAGCATCTCCTACCTTCTGCTGTCAGTATAAATAGCATCTCCTACCTTCTGCTGTCAGTATAATAGCATCTCCTACCTTCTGCTGTCAGTATAAATAGCATCTCCTACCCTTCTGCTGTCAGTATAAATAGCATCTCCTACCTTCTTCTGCTGTCAGTATAAATAGCATCTCCTACCTTCTGCTGTCAGTATAAATAGCATCTCCTACCTTCTGCTGTCAGTATAAATAGCATCTCCTACCTTCTGCTGTCAGTATAAATAGCATCTCCTACCTTGTGCTGTCAGTATAAATAGCATCTCCCATCTTCTGCTGTCAGTATAAATAGCATCTCCCACCTTCTGGTGTCAGTATAAATAGCATCTCCCATCTTCTGCTGTCAGTATAAATAGCATCTCCCACCTTCTGGTGTCAGTATAAATAGCATCTCCCACCTTCTGCTACGAATTCCCTCTTTTTCTGTCCCTGTCTTTGATTCTGCCTTGTTCCTTTTTTTTCCCTTCCTTTTCTTCCTGTCACCTCCTTCTTGTCTATTTTCTGCCTTCTTGGTCCATTCTCCTGCCTTTTGTTTTTCCCCCAGAAAGACTTATGAAATACCAGTTCTCTCCCATTGCGGAAG
>CM054159.1:31732687-31835187 GCA_028751875.1 Rapana venosa
GACAAAATAGAACATTCTTGACTTTCGTTTTCTCCCAGAGCATTGTTAGAGGAGTCTGACTGTGCATGTCAGTTAACTTGAAGTTGGCGTGGCAGTGTAACAGTGCACGTGTATGAATGTGTCTGGAAACGGATCCTTCTGTTGAAAAACAAATCCTGTAGATTTTTTTAAAATCCTGTAGATTGCACACAGTGTGTGTGTGTTTGTGTGTGTGTGTGTGTGTGTGTGTGGGCATGGTGAGATATGTATGCATAATGTCTGAACAGCTTCCTCTGTTGAAAAAAACAACCCTGCAGATTTAAAAAAATCCTATAGATTGCAAACATTGTGTGTGTGTGTGTGTGTGTGTGTGTGTGCAAGTGCAGAATGCATTATATAATAATATATGCAATTCTGATCATGTGTATTTCTTGCTCTTCATATAAGTTGTAACCTAAATCCTAAGCATTTTATTGGGAATTATATTCAATACACATGCTCTAAAGACTATAGTGTATTGTGTACACATGTACTGATGATACAGTACACAATGCTCTCTCTCTCAGTCCCTCACCCTCTCTTTCTCATTCACATACACTCACACACACCTACACACGCATGTGCATGCGCGCACACCCTCACACACAATGACACACACACACACGCTCACAGACACACAGTCACATACACACACACATATGTGCACAAATAAAGTTATGAACATACAGAACCCGGATTCAAGCTACCACCAAGATGCCTGTTTGAGATAATTTTTCTCTTTGGAGTTAACATCAGTACTGACCCGACTGTCCAGAAAGTCCATCAGATGAGACCTGGACTATTAGGATAGATTTACTATGTACCGAGGTCCTGTGTGCAAACACATTTCAGAAGAGTAGACCACTTTGTGCTGGTAGAAACAGATGACATGATTTCAGAAAAGTATGCACACAGATGTTGTGTTTAGTCACCATCCCTGAAGTTCGAATGTGGCAACCTTAATCAAGTTAATTATAGAGGGTAAACACCAAATGGGTGCATACACAAAACTCATCATCACTTGGTGAACCTTGGAGCTTCTACCTGAGGAACGAAAAATAAATTAATGAATAAACAAACATGCACATACGCACATACATTGCACTTGCCACTGTCAAACAGGTTATAAAAGATCAGAAAGTACAAAACTAACAAACAGCCCACACTCACTATGACCACATTCTTGCAAGCATATATTATATATAATTATAAATATTTAAAATATGTATATAATTTTAAAATCAAAATCATCAGGAAAAAATACTGACAGAGGTAGCAAACAGGTTCACTCAAATTCCCAATAGGACCACACTCGACTCTCAAGCATATTTAATTTATAAACTGAAAGATCAAAAATTGAGCAAATATTTGAAATCAACAAATAGGCTCACACTCATTACGAAGAGCTCACTCTGTAGTAATCTATGAAAATGAGCATTTCAGATTACTTATGTTTTCTTTTCCCCCAGGGCTCTTAAGCACACCTGTGCATGTGCAGGTGTTGGTGTGCTAAACTGCTTTATCATAAAATAAATCATATAGATCATCTATTTTCATTCCATCATGGCTAAGCCACAAGAGAGTAAAAAGAGCAATCATACTCATAGAACATGTTCTGAAAGATGATACTGACTCAAAGAGCTGAATGCTAGAACAGTCACAGTATAGGTCTACATGTGTGGGGATTTTTTTTTCCTCTGAAAAGTGATGGTGTGTGATGTACGGAAAGTGTGTGTATGTGTGTGTGTGTATCTGTGTGTGTGTTTCTGTATGTGTGTGTGCACATAATAATTATAATAATAATAATAATGTATAGAATTTATATAGCGCTGAATCTTGTAAAGCAACAAATCAAAGCGCTCAGATGACTTTTTTTATGCAAAATGTATGCGGTTTAAAAATGTTGTCATCTATTCCCACTGGCACACAATGGCCTACTCTTTCGAATAGCGTAACAGGATTTAACGTGTGCGCAAGATGTTCTGCATGCGTTCGCACACGGGGCCTCGGTTTATAGTCTCATCCGAAGGACATGTGTGCGTCTGTCACTCTGTGTGTCTCGTCTGTGTGTAACTTTTGTGCATGCATACAAGGTGGTGTAAGTGCATGTGTTTGTGTGTGTGTGTGTGTGTATGTGTGCGTGTATGTACTTGTAAACATGTTCTTGTACTTACATGTGTTAATCTATGTCATTAAATTCCATATTCCTTTTTTTCTGCTTTTGTTACAGTGTGTGATTCCATTCCGGTTTGGGGCCAAGCAGAACAAGAAGGACCTGATCATCCGAGTCAATGATTTCAAGGACTTCAGGAAACTGTTGAGAACTCGCACCAATCTTCTAGTCATCTTTACCCAATCTGGTATACTGTGTGTCTGTGTGTGAGTGTGTGTGTGTTATTGTATTTCGAGGATAATGGAATAAGCACTCACATGCTTTATTATATCCAGTCCCTGTATGTATACATGCAGTTTTGTAACTTTTATCTGTGTGTGTGTGCCTGTGAATTGAATTTGTTAAAACTATTTGTTATCGGTTGTGTATGTAAGAATAGGTTGAATGCCTGTGCTTTGATTTGGGTGGTGTTTTAGTTTTTTTTATATAAGATATAGCGCAGTATAAATTCCATATATTATTATTATTTATTATTACAGAACTTTGTAAACCTAGCATGCATTTCACTGCCTTTAATGACTCTTGTTGATGTTGGTTTCATGAAGGGTGATAATAGAGCAAGCAAATGGTAGTGGTAGAGATTTTTTCCTTCACATAATGTAACAGCTGCACGGAGCGCCTTTACACAGATTGTATTCTTGCCAGATGTTTCTTCTCCTCACAGAATTGGGGACAGAAGGTGTACACATACATACATGTATATATATATATACACATACGTGCATTTATAGTGTGAGCTGAATGAAAGTTGTCATTACCAGTTTGTTTGTTGCGATGCAGATTCTGAAATGTTGTGTCTGCTTCTTCTCTATTAGGGGCTATAGATGGTTTTGTTCTTTAAAATGTATAAAAGTGTGTGTGTGCATGCATGCATGCATGTGTGCATGCATGTGTGTACGGGCGTGCACACATTTAACTTTATGTGTGCCTGCTACTTGTAAGCGTGTTCTTTGTGCCTTTGTAGTGTCCCAGTGTAGACATACCTGTAAATTACTAACTTAGTAAATATGATACAGAGTGTCACCGTATGCCATACTATGTTCTGTGTGTACTACATATTGATAATTGTTATTACGCTTGTGCATGTAAAAAGCATACATATCTGGATATGGGTGTGTGTGTCTGTGCTTTGAATATGTAATAAAAGACCAAGAAAGATACAGGTTTTGTTAAGACTGTTATTTTGAAACTTCTTTTGTACTGCTTAATGTAATGATTTTTTTGCTGAAAGAACAAAATTATGAGGCCAAAAAGTTGGTTGGTTGTTTGTTTTTTAAAGACAAAATATACAAAAAGTACTTATTTACTGAGACTCTCTGCCATCACCTGTCATGGAGTATAGTCCAGTGACCACAGCTTCCCATCCAGCTCTGTCTTTAACAATAAGTCAACTTCGTTCTATTTCTTAGAGGTAAAGGTGTCCCATAACTTTTTTGGTTGTTGGGGAGCAAGGTGTCAGAGACCTCAGCTTCTCCAGGGGCCAGCATATTGAGGGCGGCACTCGTGTCCTCTCCCTTGCTGCTTTACCTTCCCTGACCTTAAAGAGGTCAGGTACCAATTTACAGCTGGGTGAACTTGGGGACTGTACTGAAGCCAAGGCTTGCAAACAGTCACCCATCCACTTGGTAACCATGCTCGATGCTGCTTAACCTTAGCTTGGGGAAAGCGAGTGCTCTGACCATTGAGCTATCCCGTCCCATTTCTTATAATTGTTATATCCATCCTCCTAGATCACTTCACCAGGAAGTCTTTGGTAAATAGCTGTAAGAAGTATTATCTAAAATGTGGATGTAAAGAAACAATGAAAAGCTAGTGATTGTGAAGTGTAAAGTATTACTATTGTACAGCTGTAAAGTTAAAAATATGACAAAGGAATAAACAATATCAGGGGAGCATTGGAGATCTTGCATGGAAATCTGTTTTGAATAGCAAAACAGGATATGAGCTTCTGGGTAGTAAAAAACTAAAAGTACCATGTGAGGCAAAGGGCACATAATTTGATAAATTGAAGATCAAATGAAGAGAAAATATCAGAAGCATTGGAGATTATTGAAGGACCTCCATATTTGATCAGAGAAACGCGGTTCTGAGAGTTCCCAAGTTTGTACAGGATAGAAATATTTATTGTCATGGGAGACAAAGGGCATGGATGACAAACCAGCCAGGCATCATGCATCTCCACCATAGTGCTTCGAGAAAGGGCTTGCAGTGAGTCCTGAAAAGCTTGGAAAGGCACACAGTATGTTTACTCATGCAGATGAGATTCTTGCTTTATTTTTCTGTGAAAGAAATATGTACACATTACGTATAACTTACTTCCAAAGATAAGTATTAGAGAGAAGAAGGGGAAGGTTGGGAGGAAGGGGAGAAAATTGTAAAGTATCGTTGAACTCATTCTCTATTCATGAACAAAAAATATTGTTGAATCACATAGCGGATAAGAAGTTTTAAACAAACATGTTTAAAAAAATTTTTAAACAGACCAACCCCATACCAAAAAAGTTGATTTCAAACACATATATAAGCATTGTCTACCTTCTGTCTGCATCATCATATCATGTATCCCTTGTATGTGTGCATAATTTACCTTTGTGTCACTCTATGTTAAAGAAAGTACTGTACCTAACAAGAAAGGCCAGTTGAGACACGAGAGGGCAGCTGACATGTTTGCTTCCCCCACCCCCCTCTCTCTCTCTCTCTCTCTCTCTCTCCCTCTCTTCTTTTCTTTTCCATCTATAGTATAGGGAAACCAGCTTTGTGGCACAAGGTACACAAAAGAAACAGATGGCCGATCCTTATCCAGGCTTGACTGGTAGGCTAGGGTTTATGGATGAAAGCGTATTGATGATAGAGGAGGCTTCCATGGGAATAAGAAGATGTACTGACCCCAGCCCTGTGTACCATAGCATATGGAACGTGCTTTGAGTACTGAACATCTGTACACACATATCACAGAGAAAGAGAGAGAGAGAGAGAGTATGAGTGAGTGAGTGAGATGAGTGAGAGAGAGTGAGAGTGAGTAGTGGCCTCTTCTATGTAGGCTTTTATTTGGATTTGGATGTAAAGGGGTGGGGGGTGGGGTGTTATTTTGTTGGTTTTTTGGTTTGTTTTGTTTTGTTCAGGTTCAGGAGAAATAGTATATATTTGAACTTACTGAGGTCTTCTGATTTGATGACTACATTCTTTTAAATCTGCTCTGGAAGCTTTTCTCTGTTCCTTGACAAACATGACAGGACTATTAGTTTATGTGAGGTCTTTTCAAGATGACGCGTGCTTTTGTGATGCCTTTTTTCTTCAGTAAAACTCTGTTTAAGCCAGTTCAGCGAAATGAGAGTGAATCTGTATTGTTTTAGATAAAAGTGTTTATCAATTAAGTGGTAAAAGGTCATGGTTGTGTGCAGGGGTTTTTTGTGTGTGTGTGAACTTAAACTGATAGGTGTGTGTGTGTACATGTGTTGTGTATGTTTGTGGTGTGTGTGTGTGTGTGTGGGGGGGGGGGGGGTGTCGCTGTGTGTGTGTATGTATACATAATATTTTATGTGTTTTGCATGATCGTGGTATGTGTGTGGTGGTGGTGTGTGTGTCACTGTGTGTGTATACACGTGTTGTGCATGCATTTGGTGTGTGTGTGCGTGCATGCATGTGTGTGCTAAATCTGATATCTGAGACTTTCAGTAGTGACTGATTGTTCAACCTGCCACGTGCTGCCATTCATTATATATCACAACCTTCATGATATAGATTTTATACAAGTTAAAACCTGGCCTATTACAGCCTTCATTACATAATATACAAGTTAACACTATCCCTACGTTGAGGGAAAGAACCCCTCTTTCCCAGTACACGTGCACTGTGCGCATTTGTATGTTTCCGTAACCCAACAGTGGGTGATACGGAGGGAAGGGTTAGAAGATGGTTGGTTACTACCCTATAGCGGGTTACCAGTAAGAAAAAGGCGAAGATCTCAACCAGGACCATGAGATGTACATGTAAAGGTAGTATGAGTGTGTGTGTGTGTGTTTGCAGAAAAGGCAGCGTCCAAGTCGATGGGTTTGTTTGAGGAAGTGGCCGAGGAGATGAGAGGGAAGGCCACCATGGCCTATGTGAACTGCGGGTGTGTTGACTACACTGTGAAGGGAGGGATTGTGTTGACTCTGTCGCCAAGTCTTCTCTCTCTTCTCTTCTCACTTCTTTTCTCTTCTCTTTTCGCTTGTCTTCTCATCTTCTCTTTTCTTCTCTTCTCCTTTCACTTCTCTTCTTGTCTTCTCTCTACTTTTCTCCTCTCCCTCCCCTCTTTCTCTTCTCTCTCTTCTCTCTCTTTTCTTCTCTTTTCTCTTTCCTCTCCTCTTCTCTTCTCTCTGCTCTACTTTCTCTCTTCTCTCTCTTTTCTTCTTTCTCCCTTATCTTCTCCCATCTCCTCTCTCTCCTCTCCTCTCCTCTCTCTTCTCTCTCTCTCTCTCTTCCCTTCTCTTCTCTCTCTCCTCTCCTCTCCTCTCCTCTCTCTCTCCTCTTCTCTTCTCTCCCCTCCTCTCTCTCTCTCCTCTCCTCTCTCTCCTCTTCTCTCTCTCCTCTCTCCCTTCTCCCCTCCCTCCCTCTCCCCTCCTCTCCCTCTCCTCTTCTCTTCTCTTCCTCTTTCTCTTCTCTTCTCTTCTCCTCTCCTCTTTTCTCTTCTCTTCTCTTGTCTGCCTTCCTTTACTGGGTGGGTGGGAAACATACTAACATAGTTATAGTGCCTAGTCTGTGGTCTGCCCCTGTGTTTGTACTGTAGCTCTGCTGGTCTCAACCGACAATGTTCCAATTTCAGAGCAGCTTCTTTTTTTTGTGTACAGGATGCATGCTGGGTATGTTTGTATTTCCGTTACCCACTGACCACTATAGGATGAAGAATAGAAGAAGAATGAATATCTATCTATCTATCTATGTATATCTATCTATCTATCTATTTATATCTGTCTATATCTATCTATATCTTTCTATCTATATATATATATATCTTTCTATCTATCTATCTATCTATATATATTTATATATATATATATATTTATATATATATATATATATGTATAGTTATACCACTTTAAGTCACGGCAGATTTCTCTGCTTGAAATTCGGGCTGCTCTCCCCTTTTTTTTCTCTTTTCCTGTCTGCAGCTGTATTTGTTTCCCTGTCAGAGTGGCTTTTTTGTACAGAATTTTTCCAGGATAAAAAATTCGGTGTAACACACAGGACCTTGGTTTATCACCTCATCTGAAAGACTTGCACCCAGACCACCACTCATGGTCTAATGGATGGGGGAAAAGTTTTGGCCCAAACGGGGATTGAACCACCCCACACTTCCGGCCCGGACTTTTCGCTGTTTAGGCAGGCGTGTTATCTCTAGACCACCGGTCCACTATTTGTTTATCACTTTTTTCATTTATTCTTTTATATTGAGGATAATAGAATAAGCACTTATGTGCTTTTTTACATCCAGTCCCTGTGTGTACGTGGTTTTGTAAATTTTGTCATCTGTTTGCACCCACACACAGTAACCTACTCTTTCAAAAAGTGGAACAGGATTTAGCGTGTGCGCAAGATTTCGGCGTGCGTTCACATATGGGTCCTCAGTTTATAGTCTCATCCAAAGGAGTTTTGGGGAGAGTGGAGTGCATGCATAATATATATAACGATTGGAAGATCTGTGTAATAGAAGATATGTTTGTCATTTAATGTGTATTTGTATGTAACCCAGTGGGGTTTTTTAAGTAATAAATTGTTGTATTTTACAGGGACGATAAAAAGCTATGCAAAAAGCTGAAGGTGTATCCAACATCCTTCGATATGAAGCACTACAAGTGAGTGTGTGTGTATGCGTGTGTGTGTGTGGTGTGTGTTGTGTTTTGTGTGTTTGTTCGATTTCATTTTGCGTCTCTTCACTAAATGTGATATTAGACACAAGAAGGCTAGGGGTGAAGGGGGATATCTGGGAGATGGGTAGGGGTTAATGTACTAAATCTACAACAAATGAGTAAGAAAATGTAAATCTAAAGTAATTCCTAAGTACAGAACAGTAAAATCCCAATTTCTAACAGAATCTAACCAGTAAACACTAAAACAATATTTTAAACTATAACCAACAAGAAATGATATAGTCCACAGGAGGATAGTGTCTTTAGGGTCCATAATAATCACAACAATAAACCAATTCAGCAATTGTGTGTGTGTGTATGGCATATGTGCATGTGTGTGTGTGCACGCATGTGCACACTGTGGCAATCTTATTTACTTTATAGTCCCAAGTTGCTAAACTATCGACTGTTACTTGAACTGCATTGCAGCCACTCTCGTCTTTTGTACCTGAAGACAAATGCAACAGTTATGGGACAGAAATTTAAAGAAAAAGACAGAGAAAGAGAAAAAGAAGCACACAGGTATGACAGACAAGGGGAGAAAATCTCCCCTCAGATCTCCCCCCCCTCCCTCAGAACCTCTCCTCTTCAGTGCAGTCTCTCCCTGTCCACATCAACTGGCGTGTGAATTGATTCTGTGACGAGAAGCTGTGCTTTCTCTTTGGCGTGTGATTGGCATTTATGGCAGGGATGTCATGGGGGTGTTGTTGGAAGGGAGAAACGTGTTAAGTGCGGAGAGCTGTTAAAGGGGGTAGAAGGCCGACATGTTGAAGGGGGTGGACGCAGCTGCAGATGACGGAGTTCTCCCCTTGAACAAAGGATCAACTAGTGCTGGGGTTGATTTAATAAATAAAGAGAGGGGAGAAAGAAAAATAGAACAAATATAATCATGATAAGAAAGAAATGAATGGGATTCTATAGCAGATTGTACAATATGTTTTCATCTAGCAATATGTATCAAAAACCAACAATGTGCACTGACACTAAAAATCTTTGTCAGAATATGTTTATCTGTCAGGTGTCTGCTGCCAAATTTTTTCTCTAGCACAGCAATTGTCACTGACAAGAAAAGAAAACACACAACATCAGCCCAAAACAACCGCACATCCTGCCACACACTACACCTCACACAGGCACATGCACACACACACACAAGCACCACACACACGCACACACACGCACACACACACCACACACACACACACACACACACACACACACACACACAACCCAGGCAAAGGCTGATCTTTGTCTTGTCACATTTTCTGTGTTAATGCATCATTACCCTAAAGATTTGCCATTCATCTTTTCATTTTTAGTATTATATAACATTTGTTTGGGTTTGTTTTTCAGGGATGGGGATTTCAACAAGAATTATGACAGAAAATTGGCTGTGAAGGTGAGAGGAGAGTGGAATGATTCTGTGCAGATTCTGCTTCTGTGTTTTATATATAAATTCATCAGCATAGTAATGGTACCAGTGTTGTGTACATTCTTATTTGTTACATATAAACGCACAAGTGCAGATGCCGATATATACACATTTTGTGTGTGTGTTGTGTGTGGTGTGTGTGGTGTGTGTGTGTGTGTGTGTGTGTGTGTGTGTGTGTGTGAATGAGAGAGAGAGTGTGGTGTATGTATGTGGGTGTAAGAGAGAGAGTGAGTGTGTGTGTATGTATGTATGTGTAAGAGAGAGATAGAGAGTGTGTGTGTGTCACTGTGTGTGTTTGAGAAAGAGAGAGAAAGTGTGTGTGTGGGTGTATTTGAGCAAGAGAGTGAGAGTGCATGTTTGCGTGTAAATATTTGAGTGGGTATGCCTGTGACCAAGTATTTATCTATGTTCATAATACAACAGCGTAACAGAACTGGATTGGATTTAGATGACTTACAAAAATATGCACTATTTTACTCTACTGGTAAGCTGTGTATGTGACAGTCTGCTGTGCATTGAGTGTGTTTCAGTTCATGATGGAGAAGGGAAGGGTGGGGGGGGTGAAGTATCTGCTAAGCTTATGATCTGATAGTACAGGGTCAAGTGCCTGTTTGAGGGGATTTTTTCCCTGAGAGTTCACATCAGTGATGACTCCACTCCCCCAAGGAAACTACAAAGCAAAGTCTTGTGTACGAACACATACAGAACATCTTACACACACACACACACACGTTACAATCTGTTCTGCATTTCAGGAGAGTGTGTCGTTTACAGCTGTCAGTTTCCCCCACTTTCAGCTCCTCTCAGCTGCTATCCATTCCCACCCCAGCTGGTGCTAATTGTAGCAGGAACTGACCACACTTGGACTTGGTAAAAGGAAGGGGTGGGCTAATTTTAGCACTGGACCCTTGACTGAGTTATGCTGGATTTGCAAGCTGTGCATTGCATACTGGTAGGAAGAAATGATGAATATTTTTTAAACGTATGCACAGCGGTGTTGTATTTAGATGATTATCATCCCTGAAGTTGGAATGCGGCTACCTTAGTTGTCGGCAAGCGGTCGTCGCAAAATCTCGCGTTTAGAACCTCAGAGCTTTAGCGGAAGAATAGGGGGATGGGAGGGGTGGGGGGGCGTCGTGCAGAATTGTGTGTGTTTGATTTTACAGTGAGCATGCATACATGTTTGAGTTTATGGTGAATGTTTGTGTATGTGTTGTGTATGTGTGTGTGTATGTGTTGCGTGTGTGTGCGTGTGTATGCGTGCGTGTGTGTATGTTTGTGTGTGCATGCGTGTGGTTGGTGCGTGTATGTGGCGTGTGTGTGGTGTTCATGTTTGTGTGTACGTGCATGCTTGTGTGCGCGTGCATGTGCATGTGTGTGTGCGTGTTTCAGTCCATGGTGAACTTCCTGATGGACCCCACAGGAGACATTCCTTGGGACGAGGATCCCACAGCCACTGATGTGGTCCACATCGACACAGAGGATGTGAGCAGTTCTCTGTTTTCCAAACACACAACGCATGCTCACATACACATATGCCTGCATGCTCGCGCATGCACACATGTACACTCACATGTACTTACATATATATACACATACACACACTCACGCACGCACACACACTCACACATGCGCATGCACACACACACACACACTCTATATATATGTGTGTATAGATATAGATATAATGTGTGTGTGTATATATATATATTTTATTGCCATTTTACTATATATATATATATATATATATAATCACACATATATACACACACTCTCTCTCATCCACTCACTTCAATCTCCCGTTTTATCACTATGATCCATATTAAGACAGAACATGAACCTTGCTTTCTGTGATGTCTCAGATAGTTTATAGATATCCACAGAGCAGAACTGTCCATCGTGTTTCTCTGTACCTAAAAAAAAAGTACCTGCTTACAAAAAAGTTACATTGCGTCTCAGGAAGATGTTGCTCAACTCCAGATCAGACTGCTTTTCTAATACGCGACACTCCACCATGAAATGGGTCACTTTGCACCTGACCCACTTTTCTGCTAGGAGCCATTTTAGGCTGGTGGGGGTCAAGTTGTTAACTTTGAGATTTTGATTGATTATGAAACTAAAACCATTATTCTGCCTTGTACTGAAAGTATCAAAGCGTAAGTTTGTTTCCTTTTGCTTTAAAACTTGTTTAAAAAAATGCCCAATCCCTTATTCTGACCACCTGTTACAATGCTAAGCTTGTCAAATTCTCATTTTTGTCACTTCCTGCAATCTATCATTTCAATTTGTAATAACTTTTCACAGAATTGTTCGATTTTCAATCTGGGTTTTTTTTGGTATTGAATATAACTTTTATTGCAGATTACTAACATGTCAATAATTAAAAATTGACGTCTGGTGCAATGTGATTCGTAATGTGGTGGAGCGTCACATATAGACCAGGGGGAAATGTTTTGATTGCCTCCCTGAATTATTTACAAGCTGTAAGGTCCAGTCAGTTATGTAAATGATCAGATTTTTTTAAGTGGGGATTTTTTAATTTATTTTATTTATTCATTTATTTATTTATTTATACCACTTTAAGTCACAAGATTTCTCTGCGTGAAATTCGGGCTGCTCGCCCTCTTGGTAGAGCGCGTCGCCACAAGAGCAGCGCCACCCTTTTTTTTTTTTTGTCTGCAACTGTAGTTGTTTCCCTATCAGAGTGGCTTTTTTCTAAGAATGTTGCCAGGGACAACTCTCTTGTTGCCGTGGGTTTTTTTTTACATGCGCTGAATAATTTTGTATAACACACGGGACTTCGGTTTATCGTCTCATCCGAAAGACTAGCGCCCAGACCACCACTCATGGTCTAATGGATGGGGGTAAAGTTTCAGGCCCAAACAGAATTCGAACCACCGCACACTTCTGACCTGGACTTTTCGCTTTCTAGACAGGCACATTACCTCTAGACCACCGATCCGCTCTTTGATAACTCTCTGTGGCTAAAATGCTCCTGGCAAATCACTGTGTGTTTAAATGGTTGTAGCAGTGAAGGGGCTGGCCTGAAATACAGTGAAATTCAATTAAAGGGGTTGAGGAACGTGTCTATGCTGGGATGTATAATATATACTTCACAGCAGCAACAACAAAATCTGTGTATACAGCAGTTCCGACCTGCGCTCAGTGGCCTACTCTTTCGAAAAGCGGAAAAAGTTGTTATATGTGCGCAAGATGTTTTCTCTGTCTGTGTATGTGTGCGTGTGCGTGCATGCGTGTGTGTGCATGGATGCAAGATTGCAAACTGTCTGGCATTACCAAAAAGAGAAAAAAATAGAACAGTTTTGAAGAAAAGAAAATGTTGCTGTTTTACATCAGTCAGGACATGTGAAATATACTCTGGAGTTAACGTCAGTGCCGACTCCACTCTCCCCGAAAGTCCTTCAGATGAGACTGTAAACCGAGGTCCCGTCTGCGGACGCACGCAGGACATCTTGTACACACGCTACAACCCATTCTGCTTTTCGGAAGAGTAGGCCATTGTGTGCCAGTGGGAACGGATGACAAAATTCATAAAACTGCATACTCACGGGGACCGGATGGGGAAAAAAAGCACATGAGTGCTTATTCCATTATCCTTGAAATAAAGGAATAAAATGAGTAAAATAAAATTTAAAAGGTCTGTTTTTCAGGGACTGAGCAAGCTGTTGAAAAAGGACAAGTCTGCAGCTCTGGTCATGTTTTACGCCCCATGTGAGTCGTTATTCCTTAGGTTTTATTTTCCCATGTCTTTTTTTTCTATTTTGGGGGATTTTTTGGTTGTTGTTTTTTTACATTTAAAATTGTTTTTAATTTTCACTTGTCAGTACACTTCAACACGATCCCCATTATTCCTTATATGGGTAGATTATTGATACTATCCCTGGATATCTCTTTAAAAAAAATTATTATTCTTATATTTTGAGGATAATGGAATAAGCACTGATGTGCAATTTTACGTCCAGTCCCTGAGTGTCCTTGTGTTACCCTGGTTACTGTTTGAAACTGACATCAAAGAAAGAGCAGTGACTACTATCACGGAAGTGAAAGCTGGCTTCCTATGGCAGGGTGCGTGGCAAGATGATCGTTGAGAGGCTGTCCCATCTTATTAACGTGACCATACCATGACTAATATTGCTGAAGCAAACTGTGTGTGAGAATAAATTTTATATATTATATGTCAATTCTAATTTTGTTGTGGACAGTTTCATGAGTGTAAAGGATTTGAATGCAAGCGCTTTGGTTTGTTTGCTTTACAAGATTCACTGCTATATAAATACTATATAAATACCATCCTCACCTCACCTATCCCATAGTCCCTTGGACCGTGGGGGCACTAATGAAGATTTTGCAACCAGCTTCCTCTACTCCCCGTGGTCCTCTGCTTTCCTGTAGCAAATCGTTCCACTCAAGGCCAGTCCCGCTTTCTGATGTAGTCTTCCCATCATTTTCTCTGTCTGCCTCTTCGTCTCCCTCCTTGTACTGTTCCCTGTAGGACAGTCTTGGCCAGTCCAGATGTTCGTGTGACGTGCCCGCACCACTGTAGTTTGCGTTTTTTCACTGAAGTCAGGAGGTCTTCATTTGGTCTGATGGCGTTTTTAAGTTCTGGTTTTCACTTCCCCATTAGTGATGTGATCTCTGTATGAGATACCGAGGAATTTGCGAAAGCACCTTATCTCCATTGCCTGTATCCTTCCTTCAGTGAATAAATCATGTCATCTGTCATCTGTTCCCATAACCCCCTCAAGGGTCATAGGGGCTGATGAATGTTGCACCAGTTGGCTCCATTTGTGCATCGGTTGTGGGCAAGTGCCTGGGTTGTGGAGAAGCTCTTCCCGGTCCGTTCAGTGATGTTGTCTGCCCATATCTTCTTCGTGAATAAACACCATAGATTATTATTATTATCATCATCATCATTATTATTATTATTATCATCATCATCATCATCATTATTATTACTATTATTATTATCATAATCATTATTATCATCATTATTATTGTTACTATTATTATCATCATCACTATCATCATCATCATCATCATCATCATCATCATCATCATCACCACCACCACCATCATCATCATCGTCATCATCCTCGCTGTGGCAGGGTGCGGGTACTGCAAGCGTCTAAAGCCGGACTTTGCGGCGGCGGCGACGGAGGTGAAGGGGAGGGCCACCCTGGTGGGCATCGACGTGGACAAGCCGCACATGATGGGGCTGAGGGCGCTGTACAACATCACCGGCTTCCCCACCCTCTTCTACTTCGAGTGAGACTTCCTTCCTCTGGCTTGAGACGTTGTCTGGGTGTGTGTGGGGGGGTTGGGGGGGTGTATGTTTGTGTGCCCAGTTTCCAAAACAGCAGCTGCCTCCTCTGCTGTTTTGGAGGTCATCGTCGAACATGACGGACAAACATATACATGTTTTGTGTGTGTGTGTGGGAAAGCAGAAGACTGTGGGGAGTGGAGGAAGCTGGTTGCAAAATCTTCAGTGGGTGCCCCCCACGGTGGGACTACAGGATAGGAGAAGGGTGGGTGGAGGGTGTGTGTGTGAAATATATATATATAGATATATATATCTGTATTTTGCTCGGGAAGATCTAGAGAGTATGAGTGTGTTATTCTTGTATCTGTAAACAATTGAAAGCATAGTACATACTGAAAAGTCTTCTAGCTTGAATAAAGACTAGTGTTTCGTCACATTAATACTTGACTACTGTTTTATCACTCTTGACTACTGTTTTATCACCCTTGACTAATGTTTTATCACTTTTGACTAATGCTTTACTTGACTAGCGCTTTAGCTCACTTGACTAGTGCACACTTGACTAGTGCACATTTGACTGGTGCCATATCACACTTCACTAGTGCACATTTGACTGGTGCCATATCACACTTGACTAGTGCACACTTCACTAGTGCACATTTGACTGGTGCCATATCACACTTGACTAGTGCACACTTGACTAGTGCACATTTGACTGGTGCCATATCACACTTGACTAGTGCACATTTGACTGGTGCCATATCACACTTCACTAGTGCACACTTGACTGGTGCCATATCACACTTCACTAGTGCACATTTGACTGGTGCCATATCACACTTCACTAGTGCCATATCACACTTGACTAGTGCACACTTGACTGGTGCCATATCACACTTGACTAGTGCACACTTGACTAGTGCACATTTGACTGGTGCCATATCACACTTGACTAGTGCACACTTGACTAGTGCACACTTGACTGGTGCCATATCACACTTGACTAGTGCACACTTGACTAGTGCACATTTGACTGGTGCCATATCACACTTGACTAGTGCACACTTGACTAGTGCACACTTGACTGGTGCCATATCACACTTCACTAGTGCACACTTGACTGGTGCCATATCACACTTCACTAGTGCACACTTGACTAGTGTCTTATTACACTCGACTAGTATTTTATGTCATTGACATTTGACTAGTGTTTTGTCTCACTTGGCTAGTGTTTTATCATACTTGACTAGTTTTTTATTAGCACTTGACTTAGTGTTTTTTCACATTGACATTTGACTAATGTTTTTTCACACTTGACTAGTGTTTTTTCACAATTGACTAGTGTTTTTTCACACTCAACTAGTGTTTTATCACACTCAACTAGTGTTTTATCACACTGATACTTGACTAGTGTTTTTGTCACACTTGACTGATGTTTGACTAGTGTTTTATGACACATGACTTAGTGTTTTATCACACACGACTAGTGTTTTATCACACATGACTTAGTGTTGTATCACATTTGACTAGTGTTTTATCACACTTGACTAGTGTTTTATCACACTTAGTGTTTTATCACACTTGAGACTAGTGTTTTGTCACACTCAACTAGTGTTTTGTCACACTCAACTAGTGTTTTATCACACTGATACTTGACTAGTGTTTTTGGTCACACTTGACTGGTGTTTGACTAGTGGTTTTGTCACACTTGACTAATGTTTGACTAGTGGTTTTGTCACACTTGACTGATGTTTGACTAGTGGTTTTGTCACACTTGACTGATGTTTGACTAGTGGTTTTGTCACACTTGACTAATGTTTGACTAGTGTTTTTGTCACACTTGACTAATGTTTGACTAGTGTTTTTGTCACACTTGACTAATGTTTGACTAGTGGTTTTGTCACACTTGACTGATGTTTGACGAGTGGTTTTGTCACACTTGACTGATGTTTGACTAGTGGTTTTGTCACACTTGACTAATGTTTGACTAGTGGTTTTGTCACACTTGACTAATGTTTGACTAGTGTTGTTTTTGGTCACACTTGACTGATGTTTGACTAGTGGTTTTGTCACACTTGACTAATGTTTGACTAGTGGTTTTGTCACACTTGACTAATGTTTGACTAGTGGTTTTGTCACACTTGACTAATGTTTGACTAGTGGTTTTGTCACACTTGACTGATGTTTGACTAGTGGTTTTGTCACACTTGACTAATGATTGACTAGTGTTGTTTTTGGTCACACTTGACTGATGTTTGACTCGTGTTTTATGACATGGGTACCTGACTAATGGTTGTTGGTTGTTTTTTGGGGGGGCGTTGTTTCAGGAAGGGGAAGATGAAGCACCGCTATGGGGGAGAGAACAGCAAGGACGGCATCGTGACCTGGCTGGGCAAGTACGTCGTGCACACAGTCAATCATCCGCGTTTTTTATCCCCCTCCTTCAGGGGAATGTTCCCTGCACATAGCTGAAAACATCAGCAAAACCTACATGAGAAAGTGCACAATTGTTGGGGGGGGGTGGTGGTGTGGGATTGTTGTTGTTGTTGTTGTTGTTGAAATTGACACTGTTTGTTTTTCTTTCTTTTTTTTTTTTCTTTTTTTTTAAAACTAGGTAGTTATGGTTCCATTAAGTCCATGATTGTCTGGAATCTTCCTCTTCTTCTTCTTCCTTTTTTGTCATGTTTCTCCCAGGGGAGGTTTGACATTGATGAGCCTTCTCCATCTCTCTCTGTTTTGAGCTTCCTCCTTATTTATGCCTCTTTCTCTAAGATCATCTGCAATACAGGCAGCCCAGGTCTTGCTAAGGTCTTCCCTTTGGTCTCTTTCCATCCACTACGAAGTTCATTGCTCTTTTTATGATGTGGTGGTCTGCTTTCCGTTGAACGTGCCCAAACCAGCGCAGTCTATTGTTACTAGCTACAGACTTCAGATCATCATTTTTGCACATTCTCCATAGTTCTTCATTCATGATCCTGTCTTCCCATTTGATCTTTGTCAGGTAGCGTAGCATTCGGTTTTCACAGCTCTTCAACAAACGTTCGACTTGTGTGCTTAATTATTTTTTTGGGGTGCATATCTTTATCTGTAGTTTGTTAAGGTGAGGTGAGGTGGGGTGGGGTTGGGAGGGCGATGTGATTATGGTCTGTTTTCAAGTATGAGTGTCTTTCTGTCAATCCCTGGTTAACGTCCATTTTTCTTGTTGATTTGTTGTTGTAAGTATGTGTCAAGTAAAACCCACAAAGATGTATTCCAGCAGTCTGTGGACTTTAATTTTTAAAAAAATATATATATTTTTTAATTGAAAGTTAACTTTTGACAAAACGCCTACTTCCAAGGAGCCTATGCACATTGATGGTAGATACATAATGTGTATAATCTCAACACCCTTCCCCCCCCCCCAACCCAAATGAAGGAGGATGGCAGGATGGTTAAGACGTTCACCTGCCAACAAGTAAACTGTGAGGTTCCGGGTTTGATTCCCAGCCTCGTCCTATCTTCCCGGTTTGACGAAAAAAATCAAACTGAATGTCAAAGTCCTTCCGATAAGACAAAAAGCCGAGGCCCTGTGTATGAACGCTTGTAGAACGTCTCACATTCACCTTAAAAACCTGCTCCACCTTTCGGAAGAGTAGGCCATTGTGTGCTGGTAGGAACAGACTACAAAAAAAAAACTACATGCACACAGGTGTTGTGTTTTAAACACCATCCCTGAAGTCGGAATCTGGCTACCTAGATGGGAAGGTGGGGGGGGGGGGGGGGGGGGGGGAGATCATCGCATACGCAAAAAGATCTCACCATTGGTGAACCTCAAAGCTCTAGCCGAGGATGCATCCCCCCCCTCCCCCCCCCCCCCCCCCTCCACTCCCCCCAACCCCCAAGCTGTCAGTTTCCCCACTCTCGGCTGCTATCCATTCTATTCCATCCCAGCTGGTGCTGATTACAGCAGTAAACTGACCGCACTTGGACTTGGTAAAAGAAAGGAAAGGGTGTGCTAATTTTAGCACTGGGCTCTGAACCCTTGACCGAGTTATGCTGGATTTGCGCGCTATGCTTTCACACCCAGCCCCCCTCCCTCCCTAAAAAAAACACCCAACAACAAACAACAACAACCCCCCTCCTCCCCCCAAAAAAATCCCAACAACCACCACCAACAAACACCCCACCAAACCTTAGAATTTACGCTTGTGAAAGTTGACGTCTGCGTGATGATGATGACGATGATGATGATGATGATGATGACGACGATGACGATGATGGTGGTGGTGGTGGTGGTGGCAGCCCCAAGCCGCCAGAGGAGCCCAAGAAAGAGGCGGAGTGGTCGGAGGAAGCCTCGGAGGTGGTGCATTTGGAGGACGACACCTTCGACAGCTACGTCAAGGAACACCCCTCCGTCCTCGTCATGTTCTACGCCCCCTGTAAGCCTGCATGGATTAATTGCGTCGTGCTTTTAACCTCTTAACTGCCCAGTGCAAGTGCACCCTATATGCCAGGGAATAAAATTCTTTTTGTACCACTGCTATGTTCATATCTCTCTTTCTCAGAAACTACTACATGAATATTCCTGATAGTCTCTACCCAATGATGGTATATATATATATATCGTAGATTACTTCAAGGCAAGCTCAAATTAGTTAGCGTGATATTTCACTGCGAAAATATATTTTAAATAACCAAGAATATGATTTCTTCATCACCACTGTCATACTGAGTACCCCCCATCTCAATAACGTCAAACATAAGTCTAGGCCAAATCTCATTCATTGTTTTTTTGAATACACCATCTCCTGAATCATACGCAATCGTTTTCATCACTGTTAGGTAAATCTACAGTTTTATTTGCCACTTTTACAGCTGTGTAAAGTTATTGATGCCTTCAACAAGAAGTGTCAGCCATTTTGAACAAGAACTTCCCAAGCAGTCGTGCATAAAAACACAAAATACGAACTAAAAAACGATCGTTTTTGCCACGGGTTTTGCAGCTGGATGTTGCCAAGCAACATGAGAGTGATCTCCATTAATTTTGGAGTTCTTGTCTTTTAACAGTAGTCAAGGAAGCAGGCTTGTTTACTTCGGTTCGACAACCCGGAAATTTTCCGGGTTGTAGGTGTATAGGGTGCACGTTTAGCCCCGGAAAATTTCCAGGGTAAGGCAGTCTAGTGGTTAAGTATACGTCACTTTCTGCGTGATTCTGTCTGTATTTTGGCTGTGGGTCTTGATATACCCATGTGAGGTAAAATTGTAGAGGTGGAAAGTATGATGGGGAATGTCGGTCAACATACGTCCGTCCCTGAAGTCAGAATACGGCTACCTTAACACTGTCCCTATGTTAAGGGAGAGAACCCCTCTTTCCCGGTACATTGTGTGCTTCTGTAACGCAGTAGTGGGAGATACAGATGGAGGGAAGGGTTAGTAGATGGTTGGTTACCCTGTAGCGGGTTACCTGTAGGGAAAAAGGTTAATGGTGGGTAAGAACAGTTGTATATATATATGCAAAATTTCACCATTTGTGAACCTTGGAGTTTTAGCAGAGGAACAACCAAAAACAATCCCAAACCATGCTTGAAAATCCACAAAGCTTTTCAATATTTTTTATATGGAGCGAGTATGGAAAGTTGCTTATGAACAAAGATTGTACTTCTGTTTGTCTTTTTCTTCTTTTTTTTTTAAATAGAAATTTCTGTAAATGCCTTTGTGTGTATATACATACACTAACACACGCACACTCTCACACACACACATACACACACACATACAGATACACACACACACATACAGATATACGCATGTGCATATGCAGGTACAGACACACACACGGGATGAGATAGCCTTGTGGTTAGAGTGATGTATTTGTGATCTGCTGACCTGGGTTCGATTCTCATTGAAGAGGATTTCTCCTCTGGAGTTAACATCAGAGCGGACTCCACTTTCCCCAAAAGTCTTTTAGATGAGACTATAAACCAAGGTCCCACGTGTGAACGCACGCAGAACATCTTGTGCACACGTTAAATTCCGTTCCGCTTTTTGGATGAGTAGGCCATTGTGTGCTGGTGGGAACAGATGACAAAATTTACAAAACCGCATACACACAGGGACTGGATGTAAAAAAGCACATAAGTGCTTATTCCATTATCCTTGATATAAAAGAATAAAATAAATAAATAAATAAATAACTGTACCTACACTAACGCACACACACATATATATACACACATGTGCAGGGTGTGGTCACTGTAAGAAGATGAAGCCAGACTATACACACAAACACACACACAGAGACTAACTGTACCTACACTAACACACACACACACATATGTGCAGGGTGTGGTCACTGTAAGAAGATGAAGCCAGACTACATACACACACACACACACACACACACACACACACACACACACACACACACACACACACAAACAGAGACTAACTGTACCTACACTAACACACACATACATACACATATGTGCAGGGTGTGGTCACTGTAAGAAGATGAAGCCAGACTATACACCACCACACTAACTGTATAGTCTATACTAACACACACACACACACATATGTGCAGGGTGTGGTCACTGTAAGAAGATGAAGCCAGACTACACACGCACACACACACACACACACACACACCCACGCACGCACGCACACACGCACACAAAGACTAACTGTACAGTCTACACTAACACACACACATATGTGCAGGGTGTGGTCACTGTAAGAAGATGAAGCCAGACTACACACACATACACACACACAGACTAACTGTACAGTCTACACTAACACACACATACACATATACATGTGTGTGCAGGGTGTGGTCACTGTAAGAAGATGAAGCCAGACTACATACACATACACACACACACACAAACAGAGACTAACTGTACCTACACTAACACACACACACACATGTGCAGGGTGTGGTCACTGCAAGAAGATGAAGCCAGACTACATACACATAAACATGTGCAGGGTGTGGTCACTGCAAGAAGATGAAGCCAGACTACATACACATAAACATGTGCAGGGTGTGGTCACTGCAAGAAGATGAAGCCGGACTACACAGAGGCGGCTCAGCTGATGAAGGACCAGGACATTCCCGGCACACTGGCGGCGGTGGACGCCACCAAACATCGGAAACTGGCCGAGACCTTCACCATCAAGGGCTTCCCCACACTGAAATACTTCAAGTAAGGACAGCTGGAGCAGATAACGGAATTCTGTGTGGTTGAATACTGATGTAGTACCTGTCTGTCTCTGTCTGTCTGTCTCTCTCTTTCTTTGCATATGTTTGTGTGTGTGGCTCTCTCTCTTCCTCTCCCTCCCTCTCGCTCTCTCTCTCTCCCTCCCTCCCTCTCTCTCTATCTCTTTCCCTCTCTCCCTCCCTCCCTCTCTCTCTCTCTCTCACCCCCTCCCTCTCTCTCACTCTCTCTCTCTCTCCCCTCCCTCCCTCTCTCTTTCTCCCCCATTCTCTATCTCTTTCCCTCCCTCTCTCTCCCCCTCCCTTTCTCTCTCTCTATCTCTTTCCCTCTCTCCCTCCCTCCCTCTCTCTCACTCTCTCCCTCCCTCCCTCTCTCTCACTCTCTCCCTCCCTCCCCCTCTCTCACTCTCTCTCCCCACCTCTTTCTCTCCCTCCCTCCCCCTCCCTCTCTCTCTCTCTCTCTCTCTCTCTCTCTCTCTCTCTCTCTCTCTCTCTCTCTCTCTCTCTCTCTCTCTCTCTCTCTCTCTGTGCATTCCCTTACCTGGAGGAATGCGTAGTGCCTGGTCTTCTCCTGTGCTTGTCACTCTGCAGGAGGTCTGCCCGCTGGCCTTAAAGCGACACATTTCAGAGCAGCTCATTTCATTGTACAAGTTGCATGCTGGGCATGTTCGTGTTTCCATAACCCACCGAACGCCAATTTGAATTACAGGATCTTTAATGTGCATATTTCATCTTCTCCATAAATAAGGAGGAAGCTCAAAACAGAGAGAGATGGAGAAGGCTCATCAATGTCAAACCTACCCTGGGAGAAACATGACAAAAAAGGAAGAAGAAGAATCAAATTTATGCACACAACACACTTAGGTGGGGGGGGTGGATGTGAAGGTAGCTATTCAATAGCTATTCAGTGTTTCTGACTGTTTCTCCATGGTGAGGTGGAGAGGGCAGAGAGAAAAGAGGCAGACCACCAACATCCTACATTGCCAACATCACTGAGATCAGTGGTCTGGGAGGAGGGCTACAGGAGATGGTAGAACTCAGCAGAGACAGAGAGAGATGGTGAACCCTGGTGGTGGCATTGCGTGGAGCTCCTATCCATGATAGCGGTGATGGAGACAGTTGAGTTAAGTTTCTGACTGCAAAACTTCAAGTACAAAACTTTGTTTGTCCAGTGTGTCAGTGGTATTCAACATTCCATGCACTGCCAGTTCCATTTTGTGCTACATGTGTGTGTGTGTGTACATATCATCACTGTTCGTCGTCGTCGTTTCAAAACTTAACTATCTCCTCTTTGCAGAGACGGCGAGTTTGCTTTTGACGTCAACGAAAGAGAGAAAGACAAAATCATCGATTTCATTAAAGAGTGAGTATTTTTTTTATTGTACGTGGCATGTAACTGTGTGCATGTGTCAGTGTGGCTTTTCTTTAGTAAGAGTGCATGATGAAAGAATTTGTGTTGAAGGATGTAAGATTAACGTGAGGATTGCCTGTACCCCAGGACCTGTCAAGGAAGAGCAGTGGCAGCAGGAAGGGGAGAGAGTGGTCCGTCCACATTGTAGAACCCCAGTCAGTCACTCTAGCCCCAGGTCTGTCATGGAACAACTTCACACTAACATTTTGCTGTTTCTGGTTTTTTGTGTGTGAGGGAATCACCCGTTCATGCTTTTTCTTAACACTAGGCTGTAGGTTAGAGCACTTATATGATCTAGACAGGGTGGGGCTCCTGTTTAACTCCTGTCTGAATCTGGGCTCAGGTTAGGGCATTTTTGTCTGTGGCAGGGTGAGTGAGGTTCGTTGTTTAACTCCTGTCTGAATCTGGGCTCCACCTCCCACCCCTCTTCCCACCTCTCCTTCTTCCTTCTCCAGTCATGAAAAGAAGGTGTGGGTACTAGTCTTTCATACGTGAAAAACACAGGTCTGCGTATGACAAGCATGTTAGTTAGTACATGTGAAGGAACATACACCGACTAAAGAACTGGCCCGGGCGAAATTCTGCAGGCAAGTTTGTTCCGGTAGGCAAAGAACTTTGTATGTCTCACCTGAAGGCATCACCAGGTACAGTGCTGGTTGCTGCATCCAATGACACTGGCATGATCCTCCGTTTCCAATCTGTTCTGGTCTTGACTGTGTATGTAGACAGACCAAAGAAAGAAGTGGGTAACACTGAAGTACAGTGACTCTCCCATCCCCCGAGAAACCAGCCTAAGTTTTTTTTTTTTTTTTTTTTTTTTTTTGCTGCCTCATCTTCTGTGACGTCCCCCGTCCTGCTGTTCCCATGCCGCTCTTTCCAATCTCCCCGCCACAGCCATACCCAGATTTGTTATGTCTCATCCCAAGCGTCGGAGGTCCACAGGGAGCCAATCACCATCAGGCCGCGTGGGGCCACCAGCCAGAGGGGCCCTGCACTGCTGCTGGGTCACTTTGGCGGTGTTCAGTGGTGCCTGTTCTGAGCTAACATACGCAGGACACCACCTACTAAGCCCCCTACTAACGACAGTATTGGCTCAGTCGCGGAGCCAGACTGAGTGAGTTGCCCACCCGAGGTGGCAACCACCACAACGTCCCTCCAACGACCGTCCCCCGCGAACCTCCAACCCCAAAGGCTTTGACACAAATTCACGACAGGCACAGACGTGTATGGGCAAACCGAATCTGAGGTCACCATGAGACCAGAGAAACTGGGACCACCGAATCAGAGGCAATTTTTTTTAATTGCATGATGATCAATGACAATGAGGATGACGTAATTATGCTGCTGTGGAAGTGCATATGCTTTGAGACTACTTGACAGGGTTGTACTCTACGCTTACTATCATAATATATCCCGGCGTCAACCGGGCCCGAGAGATACAGACACCTGCAGTGTTGGTCAGGTAATTTGAGCAACACTCTCAAACTCGCATCCGTTAAGTGGATGAAGCTCGACTGTGTGGTCCCAGTCTTCCCACTGAGCCCACAGCACACTCACTCTGGGTAGGAGCCGGCCGGAGTCCGAAAAATCCCTATGACTCTTATGGGAATCGAACCCGCGACCTTCCAGTCCGTAACCCAAGGCGCTAACCACTGCGCCATGGCGGCTGGTAACCAGCCTAAGTTTTACTTGCAGACTGTGCCATAGTTATCTGTGAGCGCTGTACAATACAGACCATTACAGCAGCAGGACACTGTGTAGTACTGAAGTACAGTGACTCTCCCATCCCCCGAGAAACCAGCCTAAGTTTTACATGCAGACTCTGCCATAGTTATCTGTGAGCGCTGTACAGTACAAACCATTACAGCAGCAGGATACGGCGTAGCATTCAGAGAAGAATGACCTTCAACTTTTACGTCTTTCCTTTTGAAGGAGTGGCATTGCCTGTTTAGAATTATTGATTAGCTTTCTGCCTTTTGAAGAATTCATTGTCCACAGCTCGCAAATCCAGCACAACTCAGTCAAGGGTCCAGGGCCCAGTGCTAAAATTATCCCCTTCCTTTTACCAAGTCCAAGTGTGGCCAGTTTCTGCTATAGTTAGCACCAGATGGGATGGATTGGATAGCAGCTGAGAGCAGCAGAAAGTGGGGGAAACTGACAGCTGTGTTTAAAGTATTCAGAGAGAAATGCTCTTTAACTGTACCATCTTTTCTTTCTGAAGGAGTGGCGTTGCCTGTTTTGAGTTATTGACTAGCTTTCTGCCTTTTGAAGAATTCATTGTCCCCTGTTTCGTATTTTCCTTGGCTATTATTTGAGGGTTTGTATTTGGCCGTTATCTTTTGAAAAGTTGTATGTTTTGTTGTTGTTTCCCTTTGAGGGTTTGTATGTTCTTTCATCTGTGGAAAGGTTTGACATTTTCCTTTGGTATGTTTTAAGAGTTGATGTTTTTCATTATATGTTTTAAAATTTTCCTTGGATATTTTTTTTTTTTTTTTTTTTTAAGGGACCACCTCTTCGTGCTTTTTTTCCCCCTAACAATTTGTTGTTTGGCTGTTATTTGCTTGATATCACATTCTGCCTCCTATCTTTCAGGAGTGAAAAGCATACACTGAAAGATCAGGGGAGTCTTAAGGAAACATGCATTTATCAGAAGAAGAAAAAACTTTATTGTGGTCATTGGCACCAGCGTCCAGCTCGTGCCATGAAGAATAGCCCTCAGATTCGAAAGGCGAATATTTTCCCATTGACATGTCCAGAATCTGTTGCCTCTGGTCTTAAATTTATCCTGCATGCCTGTGTTTCATGATTTTTTTTAGCTTACACATTTATCTGTCATGTTCAACAATGACCTCCAAACAGCAGAGGAGGCAGATGCTGTTTCAGAAATTGGGCAGAAATTTGATTATAGTGGAGATGCCTTGCCCACACCACATCCCCACTCTCTCGGTCAAGTGGGCATATGGACAGTCAGCGTTGGAGATGTTCTCTAAAGGCCAACAAGCCTCCAGGGCTGCAGCACATAAGGACTGTGCAAGTCAAGCCTCCTAGTCAGAGAGTCATAGTCGATCACTAAAGACTTATGTGACACTAAGTTTGTATCACAATCTGTTTGGGGGACAGGTGTGTTCAGAGTTTTTAATGGCACTAAATTATGTGATTTGGTGAGGCATGTGATCTGTGTGTGTGTGAGACATTTAGTTGTGTGGTTTATCCTGCAAAAGCAATTTGAAGCTGTTGTAATATTTCTTTCAACTGTTGCAAACCAGAAGATGTTGACAGAAAGATGCCACTTTGCCAATGTGGAACAGTGCAAGTTGCATGCCCAAATACCAGTTTCTGCATCAGTATTATTGGAGATGTGTTTCATTTTATTCTAGAATATCTAACGCATACCATGCAATGTGCTATGGAATGCATTGGTTCCTAGACAGGTTCAAACTTTGTCAGTGTTGAATTTGAACAGTCTGTTTTGTTTTTAAAAGCATTCTAGGCTGTAGAATACATTGATTCCTTGAAAATATAAATCATTATTGTCTGTTTTTATCTAAGTAATATAATATTTGATTGAGGGGGGGGAGCGGGACTTGAACTCAGTAAATTTGGAAAATCAAAATATTGTCTTAAATGAAGAAGAAAAAATGTGTTGCTACTTTCTGTTTTTAACCATGCCTCAGTAAAAGGAAATATGCTTCATGTTATATGTGTAGACAAGATTTGTTTTTGTGGGGTTTTTTAATTTGATATTTGCTCATTGACTTTAAGATGTTTCTGTATTGTCATCATCCTCATTCCATGATTTTTGCCTATGTGACTGTTTTGGTTTGGGGGTGTTTTTTTCTTCTCCCACCAGTTAGGTAGTCACATTCCAGCTTCGGGGATGGGGTCTGAACATGGCGCTTGTGTGCAAGCAGTGGGGTTTGTGTGTGTGGGGGGGGAGGGGTTTGCTTTTGTCATCCATTCCTACCAGCACAGAATGGCCTTCTCTTCTGAAAGGCAAAACAGGTTTTTAACATGTGTACAAGATGTTCTGCATGTGTTCACACATGGGGCCTCGGTTTATAGTCTGATCAGAAGGACTTTGTACATTCAGTTTGAATTTTTTTTTTCCATCCAAACTGGGAAGAAAGGGCGAGGCTGGGAATCGAACCTAGAACCTCATCATGGTTTACTTGTTGGCAGACGAACGTCTTAACCGTCCTGCCACGCTCCTTCTTGAATTTATGATTCACCTTGGTTGGCGGTGTGTGTGTTTAGTTTGTGTGTGATGTGTGTATGTTTTTTTTCTTTTCTTTTTTTTCTTTTCTTTTCTTCTTTTATATCGAGGATAATGGAATAAGCACTTATGTGTTTTTTTACATCCAGTCCCCGTGTGTATGCAGTTTTGTCGATTCTGTCATCTGTTCCCACCGGCACACAATGGCCTACTCTTATGTGTGCTTGTGTGTGTGTGTGTGTGTATGTATGTGTATGTGTGTGTATTATGTATGTGTGTGTGAATGTATGTGTGTGTGAATGTATGTGTATGTGTGTGTATTATGTATGTGTGTGTGTGAATGTATGTGTATGTGTGTGTATTATGTATGTGTGTGTATGTGTGCATGCACGTGTGTGTGTATGTATGTGTGTGTGTGAATGTATGTGTATGTGTGTGTATCATGTATGTGTGTGTGTGAATGTATGTGTATGTGTGTGAATGTATGTGTGCATGTGAATGTATGTGTGTGTGTGCATGCATGCGTGTGTGCATGTGCACGTGTGTGTGTGCACGTGTGTGCTGGCAGTCCCAAGGAGCCCCCACCACCCCCTGCCCCGGAACCCAGCTGGGAGGAGGTGGAGAGCGACGTCATCCACCTGAACGAAGAAAACTTCCGCCCCACGCTGAAGAAGAGGAAGCACGCCCTCATCATGTTCTACGCCCCCTGTGAGTCGGCCGATTCCAGCCACGTGTTGTTGTTCTTGGTGTTCTTGTTGTTACTCTCACAGCTGTCAGTTTCCCCCACTTTCAGTTGCTCTCAGCTTCTTCTTCTTTGCATTGCCTGGGATCATTAAAGGCTATAATACATGGTGTCGTGTTTTGGTTGGAGCGCCTGACGGCCCGACACCTCTGATTTCAGCTCCTTTGGCGCATGACAGGGTTTCCTCCTGGGTGTTCTTCGAGTTTTCCTTCTCCATGCATGGGTTTGAAATCAGAGTTTTCCGCTCTCCTAGGTGGATTTTGTCAGCAAAACGGGCTCCACCAACCCTACCTGGTTATCCCGCCAGGCGCTCAGTCTCCCCACAGCAGGTCTTTGCGAAAATAGGGGACACCAACGAGTAGGTTCCTGCTGTGGAAAGTTGCGATAGGAGGGGCTATGCAGCACCCTTCTGAAGGGTACCCCTCTTGCCTGGCAAGCCAAACAGGAGGTTGCAGCTTCACTCTCCCCGGGAAGCAGAGGTGTAGAGCGGATGCTCAGAAATGCACATACTTCCCTTCACAGGCGGGACATCCAGCACCAGACCCTGTGGTTCCCCAGCTGCTCTCAGTTGCTATCCACTCCATCCCAGCCCAGCTGGTGCTGATTACAGCAGGAACTGACCACACTTGGACTTGGTAAAAGGAAGGGGCAGGGCGCTACATTTAGCACTCTTGACTGAGTGATGTTGGATTTGTGTGCTGTGCGTTCCCCAGCTTAACACTCTGGTGGGGGGGTGGGGGGGGGGGGGTCACCCAAAATGTGCACTCTTGACTCACACACTTATCCCATCTGCGAATCACTGTAGAGATTGAAATTGCTCACCACTGAATGAGAAAGTTTTGCGTGCATGACTGTTTTTAAGTTCCTTGCCATATAGGCAGCCATACTCCAACTTCAGAGGATTTTTTTTTCCTCTTTAATTGTAGGAGAGTGCGGGTTGTTATGTTAAGAGCTCATCATGGCTGAAGGCAGTCTCAACACAACATTTTACTACAACATAACAACATTTTACCGTAGGCCTTGGTAATTAGCCGACATCAATAACGGACACAGCTTTTGGCCTGGCTCAGAATTTCCAGAAGGTGGGGATGCTGTTTGTGCTGACAGGCCCCTGGCATTGCCATAGACGAATGTGGTGATATCAAAGGTATTGATAAAACTTGTTGAAGAGCTGTGAAAACCGAATGCTACGCTACATGACAAAGATCAACTGGGAAGACAGGATCATGAATGGAGAATGTGCAAAGTTGATGATTTGAAGTCTGTAGCTAGTAGCAATAGACTGCACTGGTTTGGGCACGTTCAACGGAAAGCAGACTACCACATCATAAAAAGAGCAATGAACTTCGTAGTGGATGGAAAGAGACCAAAGGGAAGACCTAGCAAAACCTGGTCTGCCTGTATTGCAGATGATCTTAGAGAAAGGGGCATAAATAAGGAGGAAGCTCAAAACAGAGAGAGATGGAGAAGGCTCATCAATGTCAAACCTCCCCTGGGAGAAACATGACAAAAAAGGAAGAAGAAGAAAGGTATTGATAGGACTTGAAACACAGCAGTGTCAACTATGTATTTATACCACATTGATCTGGATGTATGTATGTATGTATGAAACGTGTCATGCATGCATTTGTGCTTGTGGTCTTGTTTATGTAGATGGGGGATGGGATAGCCTGGTGGTTAGAGTGATGTGCATTGCGCTCGAGATCTGCTGACCCAGGTTCGAATCTCGTTCAAGAGGATTTTTCAGTGCCATCAGTGCCGACTCCATTCCTCTCAAAAAGTCCTTTGGATGAGATGATAAACCAAAGTCCTGTGTGCAAACGCATGCAGAACATCTTACGCATATGATAAAACTCTGTTCTGCTTTTCAGAAGAGTAGGCCATTGTGTGCTGGTGGGAACAGATGACAGAATTTACAAAACTGCAGGCACATAGGGACTGGACGTTAAAAAAAAAGTACAGGAGTGCCTATTCCATTATCCTTAAAATAAAAGAATAATATATAGATAGAGATAGATAGGTAGAGATAGATAGATATATAGATAGATATAAAGATTTAGAGAGAGAGAGAGATGTAAGTACATGCGTGTGTGTATGTTCAGGGTGTGGCCACTGCAAGAAAGCCAAGCCGGAGTTTATGGCGGCCGCTGCCAAGTTTAAGGATGATACAAAGGTGAGCTGTGAGCTATCCCTGTCTGTGAATATGGTGGTGGTAGAGGGATGGGGGGTGTCTTCTTGAGTACAGATGAACATGTGTGTGTTGTTCTTTGGTGTGTGTGTGTTGGGGGGTTTGTGGGGTGGGGAGTTGTTTGTGTGGGGTGGTGTGTGTATGTGTGCTTTTGTGTGTGTGTGTGTCTGTCAGGGTGGGGGTGGGGGGTGCATGGATGCGTGTATGTGTTCTTGTAGGTCAATTTAAAGTCTCTGCACACTTGGAGATATTAAACTTTAAAAAAAAAACCCAAATAAACAAAACCAAAAAATCCCAACCAACCAATAAACCAACCAAACAAACAAAAATCTACCACAAAATATTCACAGAAGACTTGGAAATAATCCCAGCAACTTGTGTGTGTATGTGCGCGAAGGCTAAGGGAGGATGTTAGGGAATGACTGGGGGATCTTGTCTCGTATTTTCTGTTATTTTGTTTCTTTTTTTTTTCGGCAGTTTTGTCCGAGAACATCCTGACAGCACAGAAAAATACATTCAGTAAATAAAGTTTGAAAAAACTCCAGTGTAAAAAGTCCACGCACCAGATGGGTTCATAATTACGCCATCTGCATGTACCCCTAGTTTTGCAAGTGATGCTGGGGGGAGGGGGGGGGGGGGCATATGTGTTCTGTGGTTGATGTGTAATATACCCAGCTATGCAGGTGATGTGTGTGTACCTGTGTGTACAGATGATGTGTGTGTACAGGTGATGTGTGTGTACAGGTGATGTGTGTGTGTACAGGTGATGTGTGTGTACAGGTGATGTGTGTGTACAGGTGATGTGTGTGTACCTGTGTGTACAGGTGATGTGTGTGTACAGATGATGGTGTGTACAGGTGATGTGTGTGTACAGGTGATGTGTGTGTGTACCTGTGTGTACAGGTGATGTGTGTGTACAGGTGATGTGTGTGTGTACCTGTGTGTACAGGTGATGTGTGTGTACAGGTGATGTGTGTGTACAGGTGATGTGTGTGTACAGGTGATGTGTGTGTGTACCTGTGTGTACAGGTGATGTGTGTGTACAGGTGTGTGAGGTGATGTGTGTGTACAGGTGATGTGTGTGTACAGGTGATGTGTGTGTACAGGTGATGTGTGTTACCTGTGTGTACAGGTGATGAGTGTGTGTACCTGTGTGTCTGTACAGGTGATGTGATTGTACCTGTGTGTACCTGTGTGTGTCTGTGCAGGTGATGTTTGGGGCGGTGGACTGCACCACTCAGCAGGGTGTCTGCAGCGCCCATGACGTCACAGGGTACCCCACCTTCAAGTACTTCAACTACAACAAGAACACCCAGAAATACATGGGAGGCCGGGAGGTAACGATGCTCATCCTGGATGTTTTCCCCTTTTTAAAAAAAAAAAAGTTCTTTTTTTTGTTCCTTGGCTAGAGCTGCGAGGTGCACTGATGGTGAGATTTTTGTGTACGTTTCCCTTTCTAACCGACTGTTCAGGTAGCTGCATTCTGACTTCGGGGACGGTGTGTCTAAACACGACACCTGTGTGCATGTGGTTTTGTTGGGGTTTTTTACCCCCCAAAAATTGGTCATCCATTTCTACTGGCATGAAATGGCCTACTCTTCCCGAAAGGCAGAATGGGTTTTTAAAGTGTGCACAAAATGGTGTGTGTGCGTCCGTACACAGGGCCTTGGTTTGTGGTCTCATCAGAAGGACTTTTGAGGATGTGGAGTCGGTATGGATCTTAACTTAATGTAACTTTATCTGGGTAAAATCCACTAAAGTGTGTGCCACTGTGGTGGCTCGATCCCGGGCCGTCAGATCACAAGCGTAATGTTCTAACCGCTAGGCCATCCCACCCCTCCCCTAATGCTAGAAACACTCTGCGCTGTATCATGCAGTATGTATGTAGCTCTGTACAATGTCCAGAAAAATCACTGTTGCTTGTGGCCAGTCAGTGATAGCTGGCTTACTTGGTGTTGATGACGGCTGACTTTTGAGAGTAAGGCAGAGTAGAGCTTTGGTGGTGAGTTTTGAAGGAAGCTGCGACAGACTAGCGTCCTGTCACAGGGGTGGTGAAAAACCATCAGTTCGCTTAACGTTACAGAAACCGGGATAAGCTCCGGCTCTATGGGCCTTCTGGCTCGAAAGAAAGAACATACTTACTTTTGAAGGAAGCAGCTCTCAGCTGCCGTCCATTGCAACCCAGCCCAGCCGGAGCTGTCCAGTGTTCATTATATAGCAGGAACTTCTTCTTCTTCTTCTTCTTCTTCTTTCTTCGTCTTCTGCTTCTTCTCCTTCTTCTTCTTCTTCTCCTTCTTCTTCTCCTTCTTCTTTCTTCTTCTTCTTCTTCTTCTTCTTCTTCTTCTTCTTCTTCTTCTTCTTCTTCTTCTTCTTCTTCTTCTTCTTCTTCTTCTTCTTCGTCGTCTTCTTCTTCTACTTCTTCTTCTTCGTCTTCTTCTTCTTCTTCTTCTTCTCCTTCTTCTTCGTCTTCTTCTTCTTCATTTTCTTTGTCTTCTTCTTCTCCTTCTTCTTCTTCTTCTTCTTCTTCTTCTTCTCCTTCTTCTTCTTCTTTGTCTTCTTCTTCTTCGTCGTCTTCTTCTTCTTCCTTTTTTTGTCATGTTTCTCCCAGGGGAGGTTTGACATTGATGAGCCATCTCCATCTCTCTCTGTTTTGAGCTTCCTCCTTATTTATGCCCCTTTCTCTACGATCATCTGCAATACAGGCAGCCCAGGTCTTGCTAGGTCTTCCCTTTGGTCTCTTTCCATCCACTACGAAGTTCATTGCTCTTTTTAGGATGTGGTGGTCTGCTTTCCGTTGAACGTGCCCAAACCAGCGCACTCTATTGGTACTAGCTACAGACTTCAGATCAACTTTGCACATTCTCCATAGTTCTTCATTCGTGATCCTGTCTTCCCATTTGATCTTTGTCATGTAGGGTAGCATCCAGTTTTCACAGCTCTTCAACAAACGTTCGACGGTTTTTATGAAAACCCACGTCTCCGAGCCATACAAGAGAACAGGTCTGATGCAGGCCTTATATATCAGACAGCGACTCTCCAGTGAGATTTTCTGATTTCCGAGCAGACTTGCCAATTCGTTCCATTTCTTCCAAGCACTCGCAATCCTGGTTCTGACAGCTCACTCTAGATTTTGCTTCGCAGCTCATCATCTCTCCTAAGTAGCAGAATTCGTCTACCACTTCTATCTTCCCTTGTTCGAATTCTAGCTCCTCCTTTCCTGCATCGGTAGTGTCTTCACCCTGACCGCCGCACTCAGAAAACCTAGGAGGGGGAAGAAGAAAAAGAAAGGGGCACACTAATTGCAGCCCAGAACCCCTCGACAGTGTGGCGACGGATGTGCACTTGGTTTGGTGTCATCGTCTCACACCATCGTCATTTATCGTCGGATTTGCACTTGGTTTGGTGTCATCGTCTCACACCATCGTCATTTATCGTCGGATTTGCACTTGGTTTGGTGTCATCGTCTCACACCATCGTCATTTATCGTCGGATTTGCACTTGGTTTGGTGTCATCGTCTCACACCATCGTCATTTATCGTCGGATTTGCACTTGGTTTGGTGTCATCGTCTCACGCCATCGTCATTTATCGTCACCATCACGGCTGTTTCAGGAAAACGACTTTGTGAACTTCATGCGCGACCCCCTCAGCCCCTCCCCAGCGCCCCCTACAGGGTCCCCGCCCGCCAAAGCGGAGGAGGACTGGGCGGACGTTGCCGGGAAAGAGGCCATGGGCTTTCTGACCAAGGACACCTTCGACGCCTTCCTCCTGACCCACACCTCCGTGCTGGTCATGTTTTACGCTCCATGTCAGTCAGTTGTCCTTTCTTTGTGTGTTTGTTGGTTTGTTTGTTTGCCGGGTCAGATTCTTTGGGTTTGGGGGGGGGGGGGGGGGGGGGGTGGGATGGGGGAGAGAGGGGGGGTGAGGGGGTGGGGGGGGGGGAGAGGGGGGGTGGGGGGAGAGGGTGGGGGGGAGAGGGGGGGTTGGAAGAGGGTGGGGGGGGGGGGGAGAGGGTGGGTGGGGGTAGAGGGTGGGTGGGGGGAGAGGGGGGGGAGAGAGAGGGTGGGGGGGTTGGGAGAGGGTGGGGTAGAGAGGGAGAAGCGGAGGGGTTGGGGGGGGGGGGGGGGGGGGGGGTGGAAGGGAAGGGTGGGTGGTGGTTTGTTTGGGATTTGTCTTGTTTTGGGGTTGGGTTTTTTTGGTTCTTGTTTGTTGTTGTTGTTGTGCGTTCCCCAGCTTTACACCCTGGGGGTCACCCAGAACATACACTCTGACTCACTCATCCCACCCAGGAATCACTGTGAGATAGGAAGTACACCGGGTGAGAAGTATGCGTGTACAACTATTTTCAAGTACCTCGCCACATAGGCAGCCATACTCCGACTTCAGAGGATTTTTTCTCCTATAAAGGAGAGTGCGGGTTGTTATGTTAAGAGCTTGTCATGGCTGAAGGCAATCTCAACACAACATTTTAAACATAACAACATTTTAATGTAGGCCTTGGCAATTAGCTGACATCAATAACTTGACACAGCTTTTGGCCTGGGCCAGAGGTTCTTGTTTGGGGTTGTTGTTGTTTGGGGGGGGGGGGGGGGGGGGGGGGGGGGGGGGATTAGGAGGGAGTGGGGTTTTTTGTTTTGTTTTGAGGCATTGTAAAGCCATGGACATTGGGGTTTTGGGATTGTTGTTTTTTCGTTTAGAGTTTTTGCTGTTTTATTTAGAAGTGAAATACTGAGTGTATGTCCATCTGAAAATATTAGCGGATCCACTGTTTAGGGGTAGTTGTGTTATTGTTAATTGTATCAGTTTTACACACATGCAGAGGCACACACACATGCATGCATGCGCGTGCACGCACACGCACGCGCACACACAACACACACACACACACACTTTTGTTTTTGAGAGAGGGGAATGCTTTGTTCTGTTTGTTTCCTTGTTTGATTCTTTTGTTTACTTTTGGGGGGGTTTCATGGCTTTTTGTGTGTTGGTTGTCATTAATTATAAAGTATGAACATGAAACGGGTAATATTGCAACCTGATATATTTTGTTTGACTTTTTTTTCTCTCTCATTTTCTTGTAATCCAAATATAAGTGAGTGCAGATTTGAGCATGTGTGTATGTGTATGAATATGTGTGTGTGTTGGGTTGGGTTGGGTTGGATTGCATTCCGTTATGTGTGCGTGCGTGCGTGTGCGTATATGTGTGTACACGTTATGCAGTGTATTTTTCTTTGGGGGGGGGGGGGGCATTTTTGTTGTTGATGAGTTTTTTGTTTTTGGTCACGTGTGTGTTTTCTTTTTTTTTACTCCGATTCTATTTTTCTTTTGGAGTTAGTTTTATTATTATTGGTTATGGTAATAATGCAGTTAGATATTATTGATCAAATTGGTTTTTTGTTCCTAGATAGATGGCGTGATGGAAAAAAAGCAAAAGCATTGCTTATTCAGTGTACCATCTGGAAATCAAAATTTGACTTGACTTGACTTTTCACACACATACACATACACACCCCACTGTACCAGTGTATCACTGCTGACTGTGTGCCGTATGTTCCGTGTTTCAGGGTGTGGTCACTGTAAACGGATGAAGCCAGCATTTGGCCAGGCTGCCAGCATTGTTGCAGGGGAAAAGGTATCACTGTTTTCTGTCTGTTGCCTCCTCAAAGCAACAAGCCTCACAGCTATAGAGGACTCACCAACAAAACAAAAATCCAAAACATGAAAAACACAAATGTTTTCCACGTAGAAAATGGGGTTTTTATGGAGACTGAGTCGCTTTAAGCAGTTGTTTATTCAGAAAAGGAACAGAAGTACACGTATCCACAAGGAGCATCAGCAAGCTGATATAGTTTATTTATTTATTTATTTATGTTATTTTTATTTTATTATTTTATATCGAGGATAATGGAATAAGCACTTAAGTGCTTTTTTACATCCAGTCCCCTTGTGTATGTGGTTTTGTCAATTCTGTCATCTGTTCCCACCGGCACACAATGGCCTACTCTTACGAAAAGCGGAACAGGATTTAACGTGTGCGCAAGATGTTCTGTGTGTGTTCACACACGGGACCTCGGTTTACAGTCTCATCCGAAGGACTTGAGAGTGTGTAGTGAAGGAGTTTGTAGTGTGCTACATGGGCAACTCTAGTTGGCTGGCAGTTTCAGAACACAAGTCCCTGTGTCAGCTTGCTTGCTAGGTTAGGGATAAAGCCAAGGAAGAAAATGCCTCCTGAAAAAAAACAACAACAACAAAACCCATATGTTGAAGTATCTTTAATGCAGTTTGCAAAATGTGAACCTCTGAACAGCACAAGTGGGCAGTTAACAATAATAATGTATGGAATTGATATAGCGCTGAATCTTGTAAAGCAACAAATCAAAGCGCTCAGATAACTTTCTTTTTTCTTTTTTATATCGAGGATAATGGAATAAGCACTCGTGTGCTTTTTGTTGTTGTTCTTACCTCTCTGGTGCCTGGAGCTGTCGTAGACAAGTCGCTGTGCTGGTCAGAGCCTGCAGTGTAGACATGTTAGAAAAAAGGACGACTTGTGAACACAACTCTTCTGTACGGACTGAAGACTGTCTGATAAAACAGACTTTTTTGTTCCTTGGCTAGAGCTCTGAGGTTCACCAGTGGTGGGATTTTTGCGTTTGCGACCGTTTTTGCCCACCATGAAGGTAGCCGCATTCCGACTCCGGGGAGTCACTTCCAGGTCTAAAGCAGCTTCTTTGAACTTCTGTGGGAAATAGGAGCGAGACTGTTGTACCTTACACACATCCATCTGTTGAGAAGTGATGGGAATTTCTTGGTGTGTGGTTGCTGTCAGTGAATAACTATCAAGCCATCAGTTTCTGTATAGTCAGGGTATAAGTCCTTCGGATGAGACTATAAACCGAGGCCCCGTGTGCGAACGCATGCAGAACATCTTAATAATAATAATATATGGAGTTTATATAGCGCTGAATCTTGTAAAAAACAAACAAATCGAAGCGCTTGCACTCAATCATTTACAGGCATGCAACTCTCCTTAAACATAATGAACAACAGATTTCAAATCCATGCGCGCGCACGTACGCACACACGCACGCACACGCACACACACACACATGGAACAACACTTAGAAGGTGAAAGATGCTGTTGAAAATTAGGGACAGATATGTGGGGGGAAAGTCTCAGGTAGGAAATAAGTGTGTTTTGAGGCTGGATTTGAAGGTATCAAGTGAAGGCTTTTGGCGAAGTGAAAGAGGGAGGTCATTCCAGGTGGATGGACCAGAAACAGAGAAGGAGCGACGGCCAACAGTGGTTTGTTTGAATCTGGGTGTTCAAAAGCACAAAGTATCTGCGGCTGAACGAAGGGAACGGGATGGAGTGTACAGGTGAAGACAGTTACGGAGATAAGAGGGTGCAGATTTGTGGAAACATTTGAAACAGAGGGTATTGATTTTATACTCCAGTCTTTGTGAGACAGGCAACCAGTGAAGAGATCGCAGAAGAGGAGTGATGTGTTCAGATTTTTTCTTTCTTAGGACCAGTCGAGCTGCAGAGTTTTGTATGCGTTGAAGAGAGTGGATAGATGATGCTGGTAGGCCAGCCAAAAGAGAATTACAGTAGTCTAAACGTGAAAGAATGAGAGATGTGACAAGCTTGGAAGTTGCATCAGTGGACAGATACTTGCGAATCGCGCTTATGCGCCGTAATTGATAGTAGCAAGACTGGCAGGTCTGGGTGATGAATTTTTTCATAGAGAGTGTGTTGTCAAGAACTACTAAATACTTCACAGAGTTGGACAAAGGAACTGACGTATTGCCGAATTCTATTGAAGTTTTTGCGATAGAGGAAAGTTTATGTTGGGTCCCTATGAGCATGGCTTCGGTTTTATCACCATTAAGTTGTAACTTGTCCTGAGTCATCCACACGTTAAATCCTGTTCCGCTGTTCGAAAGAGTAGGCCATTGTGTGCCAGTGGGAACAGATGACAAAATTAATTTAAAAAAACAAACCCGCATACACACGCATTAAAGAAAAAAGTCATCTGAGCGCTTTGATTTGTTGCTTTACAAGATTCAGCGCTATATAAATTCCATACATTATTATTATTATTATAAGTGACATAAAGTTTGGACAAAAAAATATGAATGATGTCAAAAACATAACGACAGATTCCATAACAGTCCTATTTGGTGATGACCAACAGACACTTTTTTTTGGCATCCCTTAAAAGTGCAGATATCTATTTCACCCAATTCAGTCACAATATTGATTCGAAGGGCAATTGATATTTCAGTCTTTGCGTTTCTTTGTATTGTAAAATTCCTCACAGCTGTCAGTTCCCCCACTCTCAGCTGCTCTCCATCCTGTCCCAGCCCAGCTGGTGCTGATTATTACAGCAGGAACTGACCACACTAGGACTAGGTAAAAGAAGGAAGGTGGCAGGATGGTTAAGACGTTTGCCTGCCAACAAGTAAACCGTGAGGTTCTGGGTTCGATTCCCAGCCTCATCCTTTCTTCCCAGTTTGACAAAAAAATCGAACTGAATGCCAAAGTCCTTCAGATGAGACTATAAACCGAGGCCCCGTGTGTGTGAACGCATGCAGAACATCTTGCGCACATGTTAAATCCTGTTCCGCTTTTCGAAAGAGTAGGCCATTGTGTGCCGGTGGAAACAGATGACAAAATTTACAAAACCACATATACACTGGATGTAAAAAAAAAAGGCACATGAGTGCTTGTTCCATTATCCTCGATATAAAAAAAAAAAAAAATCTGAGCGCTTTGATTTGTTGCTTTACAAGATTCAGCGCTATATAAATTCCATACATTATTATTATTACTATTAAGAGAAGTTAGCACTCTTGACTGAGTGATGCTGGGTTTGCGTGCTGTGTCCTTTGTAGGATTCTTTTTTTTTGGGGGGGGGGGGGGGGACTCGTTTTCATACATAGTTACTTTAGTAGCGTGTTTGTGTTAACGCAGAAATTGGCCCATCAAAAAGGTCCTGTGAACAGTGAACGGTGTCGGCGGTAATGTCAGGGGCAGGGTGTGTGGGCAGATCGGGGCGCTGGCCGCTGTGGATGCCACGGTGGAGCAAGAGCTGGGAGAGCGGTACGAGATCCGCGGATACCCCACCTGTAAGTCTGTCTGCCCACCTCCAGTGCTTCACCGCTGCCGTGGTGGTGGTGGTGGTGGTGCTGGTAGTGGTGGTGGTGGTGGTGGTGGTGGTGGTGGTGGTGGTGGTGTGGTGGTGGTGGTGGTGGTGGTGGTGGTGGTGGTGGTGTGGTGGTGTGGTGGTGGTGGTGGTGGTGGTGGTGTGGTGGTGGTGGTGGTGGTGGTGGTGGTGTGGTGGTGGTGATGGTGGTGGTGGTGGTGTGGTGTGGTGGTGGTGGTGTGGTGGTGGTGGTGGTGTGGGTGGTGGTTGGTGGTGTGGTGGTGGTGGTAGTGGTGGTTGTGTGGTGGTGGTGGTGGGTGGTGGTGGTGTGGTTTGGGTTGTGGTGGTGGTGGTGGTGTGTGGTGGTGGTGGTGGTGGTGTGGTGGTGGTGGTGGTGTGTGGTGTGTGTGGTGTGCTGGTGGTGTGGTGGTGTGGGGTGGTTGTGTGGTGGTGATGGTGGTGCTGTGGTGGTGTGGTTGGTGGTGGTGGTGGTGGTGGTGGATGGTGGTGGTGCATGTGGGTGTGGTGTGTGGTGGTGTGGTGGTGTGGTTGTGGTTGGTGATGGTTGGGTGTGTGGTGGGTTGATGGTGGTGGTGTGGTGGTGGGGTGGTGGTTGGTGTGGTCTGTTGTCATCATTGCTGGGTTTTGTTTTGGGGGGGGGTTTTTTTTGTTCCTTGGCTAGAACTGTGAGGTTCACCAAAGGTGAGATTTTGCGAATGTGACCGTTTTTGCCCTGCACCACGAAGGTAGCTGCAACAATCCGACTTCAGGGATGATGTTTTCATAATGCTCGTTTATGTTGTGTCTTTAGTTCTCTGGGCGACTTCAAGGTTAGGTGCTGTACAAGCTTCTATTTACATTGTATAATTATGTTTCAGTTTGGTATGGTACTAGACTTTATATATTTAAATTGTCACTCTGAATTAAGCATGGGCTGCCTGTATTGCAGACGATCTTAGAGAAAGGGGCATAAATAAGGAGGAAGCTCAAAACAGAGAGAGATGGAGAAGGCTCACCAATGTCAAACCTCCCCTGGGAGAAACATGACAAAAAAGGAAGAAGAAGAAGAAGACTCTGAATTAAGCAGATGTTCAGTGTCTTATGCTGGTAAAGATTTCGTGTGCTGACAGCTTCTTATGTTCAAGTTTTTTGGCTGGGAAAGATAGACTTTGTATGGTCAGTTTCTAGTACTGTTAGACTTCAAGTGTTCAATATCTTATGCCAGTAGAGATAGACTTCATACGTTCAAGTACTGACAGACTTCATATGTTCAATTTCTTGCACTAATAGAGATAGGTTCACATATTCAGTCTCTTATACTGATAGAGACAAACTTCATGGACTACGATTTTATTTTTATGCTGACTGAGCTAATATGTCATGTTTTTTATGCTGATATAGATTTTATCTATTCTATTTTTTCATGTTTATATAGACGTCATATAATCATAACCATTTTCACCATTCACAACACAAACACAGCGGTCTTTTCTAACGTTAACTGACAGCTTTGATAGAAACACCTGCCATCAAACATTGCTAGATTGCTTCTGTAGCTTACAGAGAGAGTGTCATGTCATGACCAAACCATCATTCTTGTGCTTGCTTTCTGTTTCAGTGAAATATTTTAAGTAAGTATAACTTTTTCTTTTATCCTTGTGTGCGTGTGAGTGCGAATGAGCGTGTGCTTACAAGCTGAGTGAAAATGGAAGCGTAGCATATTAATGTTGTAAGGGAGTAAGGGGAAATAAGATGAGAGATGGTCGTGCTCAGAAAAAGAGGTACAGTACACTGTAAGCTAAATATTTATTTTGTGAATGACACTTTTCCAGCCCTTCTGTTCATGTTTATTTATTTTAAACATTTATTTCATTGTTTTATATTGAGGATAATGGAATAAGCACTCATGTGCTTTTTTACATCCAGTCCCGTGTGTATGCAGTCTTGTAAATTCTGTCATCTGTTCCCACCCACACACAATGGCCTACTCTTTCAAAAAGCAGAACAGGATCTAATGTGTGCACAAGATGTTCTACATGCATTCACACACAGGGCCAACCCGGTTTATAGTCTCATCCGAAGGACTTTTGGGGATAGTAGAGTCTGCACTGAGGTTAACTCCAAGGGTAAAATCCCTTTGAACGGGATTCAAACCCGGGTCTTCAGATTGTGAGCGCAATGTTCTAACCACTAGGCTATCCTGTCCCCAACATGTGTAAATGTGCATGTGGTGGTTAGACAAAAACAGCAGTATGTCGACTACGACTCTCTGACTAGGAGGCTTGACTCGCACAGTCCTTATGTGCTGCAGCCCTGGGGGCTGGTTGGCCTTTGGAGAACATCTCCAACGCTGACTGTCCTTATGCCCACTTGGCCGAGAGAGTGGGGATGTACTGTGGGCAAAGCATCTCCACTATAATCAAATTTCTGCCCAGTTTCCAAAACAGCAGCTGCCTCCTCTGCTGTTTTGGAGGTCGTCGTCGAACACGACGGACAAACATATACATGTATGTACATCACTGTCAGTCTCGGCAGACTTCTTTGCCTGAAATTCAGGCTGCTCTCCCTGGGGAGAGCATGTTGCCACTCAAGCTGCACCATCCATTTTTCTCCCCCTGTAATGGCCCCTCTGTGTGTGTATTTGTTTGCCCTTTGACTGACTATATAAGAGTGGCTTTTTTTTTAGTATAATATTTTTTTTGTACAGATTTTTTGCTGGAGACAACTATCTCTCAATGTAGTGGAAAGTGGCGACGCGCTTTCCCCAGGGAGAGAGCAGCCCGAATTTCATGCAGAGAAATCTGCAGTGACTTAAAGTGGTATACAATTAAAAATAATAATTTAAAATAAATGAATGAGTGGGGGGGGGGGGGGGGGGGGGGGGGGTTGTCCAATGGGGATTGAACCCCTGACTTCTTGCTTTCCAGAAGGAAATGCAGCCTCTAGATCTATTGCCTGTAGTTATTTTTCGAGAAGTCTTTATTCTGCGTTTTCTTATAAACAGTGGTTAGGCAAGAAATGTATCGCCTATAATTACGATTGGCATTCAGACAATTCTGAGGCTGCCTTTTCATACAGACTGTGGCCAGGCAGCAGATGTACTGTCTGTAGAGCAGCATGGCATAGATTTACCTTTCCACATAGACTGACCCAGTCATAAAGGATCTGTCTACAGAGAAATGTGGCATAGATTTACCTTTCCACATAGACTGACCCAGTCATAAAGGATCTGTCTACAGAGAAATGTGGCATAGGTTTACCCCTTTCCACATAGACTGACCCAGTCATAAAGGATCTGTCTACAGAGAAATGTGGCATAGGTTTACCTTTCCACATAGACTGACCCAGTCATAAAGGATCTGTCTACAGAGAAATGTGGCATAGATTTACCTTTCCACATAGACTGACCCAGTCATAAAGGATCTGTCTACAGAGAAATGTGGCATAGGTTTACCTTTCCACATAGACTGACCCAGTCATAAAGGATCTGTCTACAGAGAAATGTGGCATAGGTTTACCTTTCCACATAGACTGACCCAGTCATAAAGGATCTGTCTACAGAGAAATGTGGCATAGGTTTACCTTTCCACATAGACTGACCCAGTCATAAAGGATCTGTCTACAGAGAAATGTGGCATAGGTTTACCTTTCCACATAGACTGACCCAGTCATAAAGGATCTGTCTACAGAGAAATGTGGCATAGATTTACCTTTCCACATAGATTGACCTAGTCATAAACGGTCTGTCTACAGAGTGCTATAGCGTAGGTTTACCTTTCCACATAGATTGACCCAGTCATAAATGGTCTGTCTACAGAGCGCTATAGCGTAGATTTACCTTTGTGTAGATTTACCTTTGTGTAGATTTACCTTTTCTCTGTGTGTGTGTGTGTGTTAAACAGAAACGCAGGTGAAAAGATGACTTTTCTCAAAGCTGTTTTTTGTTCTTTTTGCAGAGACGGCAAGTTCGCCTTTGATTACAGCTCTGGTCGATCAGCAGATGACATCACTGCGTTTATGAGAAAGTAAGTGGGCTGTGTGCTTGGCCTCAGTTGTGTCTGTTGTTGTTGTTGTTGCTGTTGTTGTTGTGCGTTCCCCAGCTTAACACTCTGGGGGTCACCCAGAATGTGCCACACTCTGACTCAACTCATCATCCCACCTAGGAATCACTGTGAGATTGAAATTGTTCATTGAAGGAGAAGTTTTCATGCACGACTGTTTTTTAAGTACCTCACCATATAGGCAGCCATACTCTGACTTCAGAGGATTTCTTTAAGAGTTTGTCATGGCTGAAGGCAATCTCAACACAACATTTTACAACATAACATTTTAGTGTAAGCCTTGGCAATTAGCTGACATCAATAACTGACACAGCTTTTGGCCTGGGCTATACTTGTGTCTGTCAGACCAGTCTTCTTCTTCTTGCTGTGATTTTATTGAAATGTCTGAACAAGAACAACAAATTGGCATGACAAACCGTGTCTAAGAGGTTTTCAGAGTTGACATCATCGTTTTCCAGCCCGTCTGTCTGGCTTTAATGTGTGGTTTCTGGGAGTTCAGGGGTTGTGCTTTTGCTAGAACCAATATTTTTTGAGTTCGTCATATCTGTATGTTTGTCACTACATATTTATGTCTTTTATACCACTTTAAGTCACAGCAGATATCTCTGCATAAAAATTGGGCTGCTCTCCCCGGGGAGAGCGCGTCACCACAAGAGCAGCGCCACCCTTTTTTTTCAAAATTTTCCTCTCTGCAACTGTAATTGTTTCCCTATCAGAGTGGCTTTTTTCTACAAAATTTTACCAGGGACAACTCTCTTGTTGCCATGGGTTTCTTTTATGTGTGCTGAATAATTATGTGTAACACACAGGACCTCAGTTTATCATCTCATCCGAAAGACTAGCACCCAGACCACCACTCATGGTTAATGGTTGAATTTTTGTAGCTAGTGTGCTTCTGCTAAGTCGGAATGCAGCTACCTTCATGATGGGTAAATACAGTGGCATATACAAAATCTCATCATTGGTGAACCTCTGAGGTCTAGCTGAGGAATGAAAAAACAAAACACCCAAGAAATCTTGTGCACAAAATATTACGCATATGTTCACACGTGGGACCTTGGTTTATGGTCTTATCTAAAAGACTTGTAGAGGAGGAGGAATGTAGTCAGAATGAGTATTAACTTTAGGGGAAAGAGTACCCCCCAAACATCGGTGAATCGAACCCCTACCCTAAGATTAGCTATCCCGCATCAAGAACTTCACATGCTGTACCAGTCCCACTATTCAGTCTCCACAAGTGTAAGAGTATGGTGTGAATTTTGTAGAGACTGTCGATGGCAAATGGAGTGTGTGTGAACTGGAAAATGATGAACTGTTGTCATCTGAGCGCTTTGATTTGTTGCTTTACAAGATTCAGCGCTATATATAAATTCCATACATTATTATTATTATTAATGGATGGGGGGGGGAGGTATTGGGGAAATTATCAGGGCCCATACGGGGATCGAACCACCACACACTTCTGAACCAGACTTTGCGCTTTCTGGGCAGGTGCGTTACCTCTAGACCACCGATCCAGCAATGGTCATTTAAACCAGTGTACGCAGCATCAGAATCTTCTTTTTCGTCGAACGCTCGGACAGCAACTACTGTTGTCTGTCATATGAGCAAAAATGCATCACGCTGCCGTTAAGCGCCTGACAAGTCAGGCCCAGCGCATCCAACTTCAGCATAGGAGAGAATTGTTATCTTTTAACTCTTTCTGGGGAAAAAAAGGCAGGAGGAGAATGGACCAAGAAGGCAAAAAAAATAGACGAGAAGGAGGTGATAAAAAAAAAGAAAAGGAACAAGGCAGAAACAAAGAGAGGGATAGAAAAGAGGGAAATTCCTAGCCCACAAGATGGAGATGCTGTTTATTCTGACAGGCCCGCGGGGAACATCAGAACCAGTGATGTCGCATTGCGCGGAAGATTGGTACAATGTTAACTTTGTTGTGGATGGTGTTGACTGTGTTGCGGAAGGCGCTAACTTTGTTGTGTGTTAACTTTGTTGCGGATGGCATTAACTTTGTTGCGGGTGGTGTCAACTTTGGTGCGGATGGTGTTTGTTGCGGATGACAGTGTTAACTAACTTTGTTGCGGACGGTTTTAACTAACTTTGTTGCAGACGGTGTTAACTAACTTTGTTGCGGATGGTGTTAACTAACTTTGTTGCGGACGGTGTTAACTAACTTTGTTGTGGCCAGTGTTAACTAACTTTGTTGCAGACGGTGTTAACTTTGTTGCAGACGGTGTTAACTTTGCTGCGGGCGGCGTTAACTTTGTTGCGGGCGGCGTTAACTTTGTTGCGGGCGGCGTTAACTTTGCTGCGGGCGGTGTTCACTTTGTTGCGGGCGGTGTTCACTTTGTTGCAGACGGTGTTCACTTTGCTGCGGGCTGTGTTAACTTTGTGCGGGCACCGTTAACTTTGTTGCGGGCGGCGTTAACTTTGCTGCGGGCGGTGTTCACTTTGTTGCGGGCGGTGTTCACTTTGTTGCGGACGGTGTTCACTTTGTTGCGGGCGGTGTTAACCAGCTTTGTTGCAGACGTTGTTAACCAGCTTTGTTGCTGACGGTGTTAACTTTGTTGCTGATGGTGTTAACTTTGTTGCGGACGGTGTTAACTAACTTTGTTGCTTATGGTGTTAACTTTGTTGCGGATGGTGTCAACTTTGCTGTGGATGTGCTAACTTTGTTGCGGATGGTGTTAACTAACTTTGTTGCTGATGGTGTTAAATAACTTTGTTGCTGATGGTGTTAACTTTGTTGCGGGCGGTGTTAACTCACTTTGTTGCAGACGGTGTTAACTCACTTTGTGGCGGGCGGTGTTAACTAACTTTGTTGCGGACGGTGATAACTAACTTTGTTGCGGACGGTCGGTGTAACTTGTTGCGGGTGTAACTAACTTTGTTGCGGACGGTGTTAACTAACTTTGTTGGTTGTGACGGTGATAACTAACTTTGTTGTTGCTGATGGTGATAACTAACTTTGTTGCTGATGGTGTTCACGAACTTTGTTGTTGATGGTGTTCACTTTGTTGCGGATGGTGTTAACTAACTTTGTTGCGGACGGTGTTAACTAACTTTGTTGCGGATGGTGTTAACTTTGTTGCGGGCGGTGTTAACTAACTTTGTTGCGGACGGTGTTAACTAACTTTGTTGCGGACGGTGTTAACTAACTTTGTTGCGGAGGTGTTAACTAACTTTGTTGCGGGCGGTGTTCACTTTGTTGCTGATGGTGTTAACTAATTTTGTTGCTGATGGTGTTAACTAACTTTGTTGCTGATGGTGTTAACTAATTTTGTTGCTGATAGTGTTAACTAACTTTGTTGCTGATGGTGTTAACTAACTTTGTTGCTGATGGTGTTAACTAATTTTGTTGCTGATGGTGTTAACTAACTTTGTTGCTGATGGTGTTAACTAACTTTGTTGCGGGCGGTGTTAACTAATTTGTTGCGGGCGGTGTTAACTAACTTTGTTGCGGGTGGTGTTAACTAACTTTGTTGCTGATGGTGTTAACTAACTTTGTTGCTGATGGTGTTAACTAACTTTGTTGCGGGCGGGTTAATAACTTGTTGCTGTGGTAACTTTGGGCGGTGGTTAACTAACTTTGTTGGTGATGGTGTTAACTAACTTTGTTGCGGATGGTGTTAACTAACCTTGTTGCGGGCGGTGTTAACTAACTTTGTTGCGAGGGTGTTAACTAACTTTGTTGCGGACGGTGTTAACTAACTTTGTTGCTGACGGTGTTAACTAACTTTGTTGCTGATGGTGTTAACTAACTTTGTTGCGGACGGTGTTAACTTACTTTGTTGCGGGCGGTGTTAACTAACTTTGTTGCGGGCGGTGTTAACTATTTGTTGCGGGCGGTGTTAACTAACTTTGTTGCGGGCGGTGTTAACTAACTTTGTTGCGGACGGTGTTAACTAACTTTGTTGCGGACGGTGTTAACTAACTTTGTTGCGGGCGGTGTTAACTAACTTTGTTGCGGACGGTGTTCACTAACTTTGTTGCGGACGGTGTTCACTAACCTTGTTGCGGATGATGTTAACTTTGTTGCGGATGGTGTTAACTAACTTTGCGGACGTTGTTAACTGTGTTGCGGATGGTTGTTGCTGATGGTGTTAACTTTGTTGCGGATGGTGTCAACTTTGTTGCGGATGGTGTCAACTTTGTTGCTGATGGTGTTCACTAATTTTGTTGTTGCGGACGGTGTTAACTTTGTTGCTGATGGTGTTAACTTTGTTGCTGATGGTGTCAACTTTGTTGCTGATGGTGTCAACTTTGTTGCGGACAGTGTGAACTATGTTGCTGATGGTGTTAACTAACTTTGTTGTTGCTGATGGTGTCAACTTTGGTGTTGCAGTCCCGACGCTCCGCCGACCACGCCTCCTCCAGAGCCGGAGTGGTCAGACATCGTGTCAGACGTCCACCACCTGACCGACTCCACCTTTAGTCAGTTCGTCGCCGCCAACAGGAGAACACTGGTCATGTTTTACGCCCCCTGTGAGTCGTGTGCGAGAGTGATTCAGAAGAATATTATTCAGATTCAGATTCAGGATATTTTATTGCCATTTAAGTCATGTAGACTTATTTGACACAACAACAAAACATCAATTGTAATGACAGGCCTAATAATAATGAAAGTGAATGTGTGTGATTATCGCTTGGTGCGATTCCTCGGAGATCTGTGATAGTCTTGTGTGTTTGTTTGTTATTTATTTATTTATTTATTTTATTTATTTATTCTTTTATTTCGAGGATAATTGAATAAGCACTCATGTGCTTTTTGTTTACATCCAGTCCCCGTGAGTATGCAGTAATGTCAATTTTTGTCATCCATTCCCACCAGCACACAATGGCCTACTCTTCCGAAAAGCGGAACAGGTTTTAGCGTGTGCGCAAGATGTTCTGCATGCTTTCACACACAGGACCTCGGTTTATAGTCTTATCTGAAGGACTTTAGGGGGGAGTGGAGTCGGCACTGATGTTAACTCCAGAGGAAAAATCCTCTTGAACGAGATTCAAACCCGGGTCAGCACATCACGAGCACAAATGTGTATCACTCTAACCACCAGGCTATCCCGTCAGAGATCCGTTATAGTATCATGTGTTTGTTATACTACTGGGGATGGGACAACTCAGTGGTCAGAGCACTCGCTTTCCCCCAGCTAAGGTTAAGCAGCATCGAGCATGGTTACCACTTGGATGGATGACCGTTTGCGCGCCTTGGCTTCAGTACAGTCCCCCAGTTCACCCAGCTGTAAATGGATACCTGCCTCTTTAGGGTCAGGGAAGATAAAGGAGGGAGGGAGAGGAGATGGGCGCCGCCCTCAATATGCTAGCCCCTAGAGAAGCTGAGGTATCTGATGCCTCACTCCCCTATGACCACATAGGTTATGGGACACCTTTACCTTTTTTACACTTCAAGAGGCAGATGTCAGAGATCTGTAATAGTATTTTGTTTTTGTTACGCAACAGGAGGCAGAAAATCCGAGCGGTTTAGAGTGTTACTTGTGATGTGATGGCAATGGGGTGTGTGGGGTTGAGTTGTTGCTGAACTGAACTGTTCATGTTAGATCATTTGTCCCACAGAGTTTATACTAGCTCCACCACACACACACACACAAACACACACACAAACACACGCACAGAACAACTGCACCTACAATAATAACATACACATGTGCAGGGTGTGGTCACTGTAAGAAGATGAAGCCAGACTACACACACACACCAACACACACACACACACACACACACACACAGAACAACTGCACCTACAATAATAACATATATAATATGTGCAGGGTGTGGTCACTGTAAAAGATGAAGCCAGACTATACCCCAACACACACACACACACACACACTAACACACACACACACAGATAACTGTACCTACACTACATAACTATGTGCAGGGTGTGGTCACTGTAAGAAGATGAAGCCAGACTACACACAACACACACACACACACACACACACACACACAACACACAGAGAACAACTGTACCTACAATAACAACAAACATACATGTGCAGGGTGTGGTCACTGTAAGAAGATGAAGCCAGACTACACACATACACACACTAACTGTACCTACACTAACATACATACACATACACATGTGCAGAGTGTGGTCACTGTAAGAAGATGAAGCCAGACTATACACACACACACAGACACACACAGAGAACAACTGTACCTACACTAACATACACATATATACACACATGTGCAGGGTGTGGTCACTGTAAGAAGATGAAGCCAGACTACAACTGTACCTACACTAACAACATACATATACATACACTGTACATGTGCAGGGTGTGGTCACTGTAAGAAGATGAAGCCAGACTACACACACACACACACACACACACACACACACACTAACTGTACCTACACTAACACATACATACACATGTGCAGGGTGTGGTCACTGTAAGAAGATGAAGCCAGACTACAACTGTACCTACACTAACAACATACACACACATACACATGTGCAGGGTGTGGTCACTGTAAGAAGATGAAGCCAGACTACAACTGTACCTACAATAATAACATACATATATACACACATACACATATGTGCAGGGTGTGGTCACTGTAAGAAGATGAAGCCAGACTATACACACACACACAACACACACACACACACACACACACACCAACACACAACACACACACACACACACAGAACAACTGTACCTACACTAACACATACATACATACACATGTGCAGGGTGTGGTCACTGTAAGAAGATGAAGCCAGACTACAACTGTACCTACACTAACATATATACACATATGTGCAGGGTGTGGTCACTGTAAGAAGATGAAGCCAGACTATATACACACACACACACACACACAGAACAACTTTACCTACAATAATAACATACATACATACACATATGTGCAGGGTGTGGTCACTGTAAGAAGATGAAGCCGGACTACATGACCGCGGCCACCAGGCTGAAGGCCGAGGCGCCGGACGCTGCACTGGCCGCAGTGGACGCCACCAAGTTCAAGGATTTGGCCGGCAGATACGACGTCAAAGCTTACCCCACCCTCAAATACTTTGAGTAAGTCCTGGAGATATTGGTAGATTGGTGTTTGAAAGGTGCTATGTGGAAGGTTTTTTTTACCTTTATGTGGAAGTTGGGGACGGGATAGCTCAGTGGTCAGAGCACTCGCTTTCCCTTAAGCTAGAGTTAAAGCAGCATCGAGCGTGGTTACCGAGTGGATGGGTGACTATTTGCGTGCCTTGGTTTCGGTACAGTCCCCCAGTTCACCCAGCTGTAAATGGGTACCTGCCCTCTTTAGGGGTCAGGGAAAGTGAGGCAGCGAGGGAGAGGAGATGGGCACCGCCCTCAATATGCTGGCCCCTAGAGAAGCAGGTCTTGCTCTTCAACAACCTCATAGGTTATGGGACCGCGTTTACCTTTTTTTAAATGTTGAAGTTTTGAAGGTATATGAAAGACAAGATTTGGAAGTTTGAAGGTGTATCAGCCTAACTTGTCAGGCGCTTTAACAGCAGCGGAACGCATTTTCGTTCATATGACAGACAACAGTAGTTGCTGTTTGAGTGTTGGAAGAAGAAGAAGGAGGAGGACATGTTGTGTCACCAGTCAGATCAGCAGGCGTCATTTTCTCCTGTAGCAGCTGTGGGTTTGCTCAGAGAAAGGGCTGTGCTGCTGACATTGATAGCTGCTGGGGTGGGGTGCCACATACATACATGTGTTTGCTTTTCTTTAAAGATGGTCCTTTTTGTGTATAAACTTATCACAATATAGTCCTTTTTGTGTAAAACTTTTCACTATGTAGTCCTTTTTGTGTAAAAACTTATCACTATGTAGTCCTTTTTGTGTAAAACGTATCACTATATAGTCCTTTTTGTGTAAAACTTATCACTATATAGTCCTTTTTGTGTAAAACTTATCACTATATAGTCCTTTTTGTGTAAATTTTTTCACTATCTAGTCCTTTTTGTGTAAAAACTTTTCACTATATAGTCCTTTTTGTGTAAAACTTTTCACTATCTAGTCCTTTTTATGTAAAACTTATCACTATATAGTCCTTTTTGTGTAAAAACTTATCACTATATAGTCCTTTTTGTGTAAAACTTATCACTATAGTCCTTTTTGTGTAAAACTTATCACTATATAGTCCTTTTTGTGTAAAAAGTTATCACTATATAGTCCTTTTTGTGTAAAACGTATCACTCTGAACTTAAAACTGATACCAGAAGAAAGAATATTAGGTGAATGATTTCAGCAAATGTAAACTTCTTTGTTGTGTACATTTGTCATTGACTGGCAGTCATTGTTTACATGGTATTTTCTTTTTCTTTTAATGCACACTTTTAATACAAATCTTATATGAACAGTCAAACACACACACAAAAAGCAAAATCATTTATAAGAAAAATACAGAAATGACATTGTGGCGTCCAACGAATAGCACAAACCATATTGACAATGAACAAATAAATGTTAACACTAACCTACGTTAAGGGAGAGGACCCCTCTTTCCCAGTACACGCACACTGTGCATATTTGTATGATACCAGTAGTGGGTGATACGGAGGGAAGGGTTAGTAGATAGCTGGTTACCCTATAGCAAGTTACCCATAGGGAAAAGGTTAAGCCATGCGTGTATGTGTATTTTCACTCATCTTCATCATTGGTGGTTGTTGGGTTTTTTCAGGGATGGTGCTTTTAAATCGGACTACGAGGGTGGACGATCTTCGGCAGACTTGTTGGCATTTTTCAAAAAGAACTCGGATAAAAAGGAGGAGTTGTGACAGCTGCCTTGCCAGACATTGAGTGTGTGTTGTTGTAGTCCAAGTCAGCCGCTTCACTTTTTTGATCATCTCTCTCTCTTCATCTCTCTATCTCTCTATCTCCATCTCTCTCTATCTCTCTCTCCATCTCTCTACCTGCCTCTTGACCGGGCAACTGCGTGTGACAATGTGTTTATGATGATATAAACTGCGTGGTCATCGTCTTCGTCGTCTTCTTCTTCTTTGCGTGTCGACTAAAGCATGTGGTAGCGTGGTGGGTGCATCAGGGTTGTTTTGTTGTTGTTGTTGGGGTTTTTCAGGGTGTTTTTTTGGCATTAGCGTGAGTGGTGTATGGGGATCTTGAGTTATCATTGTATGTATGGGAAGGGCAGGGGGGGGGGGGGGGGGGGGGGGGGTGGGGTAGTGTGTGTGTAGGGGATTGCTGTCACAGTGTTTTGGAAGGTGCATAGACCAAGACTGGGCACCGTGTGCCAAATACTAGACCCTAAGGCTGTCGACAGCAGCTGGCTGTTGTTTGTACCAGCAGACCACTGCAGGCTTGCCATCTTGCCCCGTCACTAGGAAGGCCATTCCTTTCTCAGCTTCTTCTGCACTCCTCTACTCTCCTCTGTCAAAGCCTCTATCACTCAAGCAAAAATAAAAAAAGAGAGAAAAATAAAGTTTTTTGTATTGCGCGTAGTGTCACTTTAGGGAACTGCTGGATTAGGCGAAGCTTCCACAAAGTTACGTGTTACTTCTGTTGTTGTTTTTCTTTCACTCAGCTATTCCGCGTTAGCGTTACAGGATTGTAGGCAAAGAGCGGTGCCAGTCGGCGATTTTGTTTTTGTGTGGATATTTTCTACCTGGTTGTAGTTAAGTAGCAACAGAGATGCATCATTGCGGCAAGAGAAGGGAAAAATATTTTATTTATTCATTTTATTCTCTTCCCAGGATAATGTAATAAGCACTCACGTGCTTTTTTTTTTACATCCCGTCCCTGTGTGGTATGCAGTTTTGTCAATTTTGTCATCCGTTCCCACGGGCACACAATGGCCTACTCTTCCAAAAAGCGGAATGGGTTTTAACGAGCGTACAAGATGTTCTGCATGCGTTCACACACAGGACCTTGGTTTATAGTCTCGTCTTCTGAAGGATTAAAAGTGGGTGGGTTTTCTCTTGAGAGTTTCTGTACGTTTTGAGATGTTTATGTCTGCCACAGGTTGTTGGTGTGGATTGCAAGATAGTTCACAGAGCAATTGGAAACATCGTGGCATAAGGACCACATGGTTTTGTGAGCTGACTAAGAGGTGTATGTGTACACTGATCCACAGGGTGTTCCTCTGCATCGCTGAAAGTCCTCCGTATTACTGAAGCTATTGCCCTGAATTACTGAATACATTGCCCTGAAATAGTGAATATATTCCCCCAAAATTAGTAAATATATCCATACACACATTTAGTGAATATATCCCCACCCTCCCCCCAATTTAGTGAATATATTCCCCCAAAATTAGTGAATATATCCATACACATGCACACAAATTTAGTGAACATATCCCCTCCTACCTTAGTGAATATATTCCCCCAAAATTAGTGAATATATCCCCACACACAAATTTAGTGAACATATCCCCTCCTCCTGGGGACGGGATAGCTCAGTGGTTGGAGCACTCGCTTTCCCCCCCCCCCAGCCAAGTTAAGCAGCGTCGAGCGTGGTTACCAGTTGGATGGGTGACCGTTTGCACGCCTTGGCTTCAGTACAGTTTACCCAGCTGTAAATGGGTACCTGCCCTTTTTAGGGTCAGGGAAGGTAAAGCAGCGAGGGAGAGGAGATGGGCGCCGCCCTCAATATGCTGGCCCTAGAGAAGTGAGGTCTCTGACGCCTCGCTCCCCTACGACCTTATAGGTTATGGGACTCCTTTACCTTTACCTTTTTATCCCCTCCCACCCCCAATTTAGTGAATATATTGCCATGAATTAGTGAATATATTCTGACAAATTAGTGAATATATTCCCCCAAATCATTGAATATATTCTCACAAATTATTCAACATATTCCCCACAAATTAGTGAATGTATTCCCCCCCCCCAAAAAAAAAAATTATTAAATATATTTCCCCAAATTAGGGAACAGATTTCCCCTCAAATCATTGAATATGTCCCCCCCCAAAAAAAAAATTTAAAAAAAAAATTAGTGACTATATTCCCCAAGGCAAGTGAGAGGACTGGCAGGTTGAGAACTGAAAACTGATGACAGTTGTTAGCTGCTGGGTGTACAGCCCATTAGAAACAAAACCAACCAACCAACCATTGAATTATAGTCATTTTATACATTTGAATCATATACATTTTTCACAACATCCTCCACAACAAAACCCAGTTTATTTGTTTCGATGTTCTACTATAAAAAAAAAAGAAAAGAAAATACACATGGATGAATAGTGACGTATATTTATAGATTTATCTTTGTATTATGTACCACCAGTGTGTTTTTTCGCACAAAGTAAAAGTTTTATAAAGACATATCAAGAACTCTGTGGAATCTGCGCATTTAGTCTGTTGTACCTGTAACTGCTGCTGAGTATGACTTGGCTTGAAGAATTCTGCTTCGTGTTGTAGAATTTTGGCATAATGTTGGGTTTTGGGTATTTATGAAAAATAATAATTATATGAAAAATGTCGATTTTGGTTGGGTTTTGATGATGATAACAGCTTGCCTGTCCATTTTTGTTTTTAGAAGGTCAGCCATGTTTTTTCATTCCATTCTCAGTGAGATGGTCACAGGGTAATTGATTGATGGTGTAAAATGACGAGGGTTTTTTTTTTTATTGTACTTTTTTAATTTTTATATTTACTTTCGTTGGTTTGTTTATATTGTTTCTTAGTAAGATTTCTATTGTTTTAAAATCTGATTTTGCAAAGTTTTTACCCATTGGCAAGTTTTTTTGGCTGGCTAATTTGTTTTTCAGTTGCTGCTTGTTCAGTAAAGAATGTTGGAATAATTGTTTGTAGATTGAAAAAAAAAATTAACACACACAAATAATAATTTTAAACAAAATTTTTCCGAGATTGAAACAGGTTTAAAATCATGGGTGTATATCAAACTGGGCTTGGTGGGGAGGGTTTGGGTTTCAAAGTTGTTTTTTACTGTAACAGATATTATGGAATTTGGATTTATGGCTTGCTTGGTGATTACATTTTCGTGTTTATTTTGGAGTGTGCTGGAGGGGTGAGGAGTAGTGGAGGGAGGAATGGCTGCTTTGGGAGGTGGTTTTGTTTTTGGTGGGAGGGTTTTGTAAGTTGTTTTTTTTCTTTTTGTTTTGTTTTTTAAAACCTTTGTGGATGCAAGCCATTGAAGAATCTGAGTTAGATCTAGTGATTGTTATTAGCGAAGGTACACAGAAAGAAACGCATACAGGTATGCAAGTGCAGTTCTGACTGCAGGTATTTACACAAGAATGCACTTCAACACACACGTATGCACACTTGTTCGTGTACGCTTATACACACACACACACACACCCTTGATAAGGCTGGAACAAGCATATGATGAGGCCGCACGCATTTCACGTTTTTACCAAGCTGCTTTCAGGAAAATCTTTTATCTTCATTTTGTACCATCCTTGGTTTTTTTGGTTTTGTTCGCTTCCTGTGTCGTAAGAGATGTTATATAGACTATATGCGGAATATTTTACATGGATCATAATTATTTAAAGAAGCTGAAGCTCCCTGTAATGTACTTATACATGATTTTTTTTTTTTTTTTAACTGTTAAGTGAAAAGCAGCTGTAGTTTTTGTGGCCCCGATTTTATTTGACAAGCGCTGTCATGATGCTGGGTTTGGAAGGTCTTGTGTGTGGTGGCAGATGGGGGTGAACTTGGTGAAACATTAAACAACTTCCAGTCTGTTGATAATGGAACACCCGAGTTCTCAACAGCGTTCTTCTGTGTGTGTATGTGTGTGTCATTTGAAATTTAAGAGATTCTGTCTGTCTCTGTCAACTTCCAATCTGTTGATAATGGAATACCTGACTTCTGAAAAGCGTTCTTCTGTGTTGTGTGTGTGTGTGTGCGAGTGTGTGTGTGTGTGTGTGTCATTTGAAATTTTAGAGATTCTCCGTCTGTCTGTCTGTCTGTGTCAACTTCCAATCTGTTGATAATGGAATACCTGAATTCTGAACTGCGTTCTTCTGTGTGTGTGTGTGTTTGTTTGTGTGTGTGTGTGTGTGAGAGAGAGATTTGAAATTAAAGAGATTCTCTGTCTGTCCCTGTCAACTTCCAGTCTCTTGATAACGGAATACCTGACTTCTGAAAAGCGTTCTTCTCTGTGTGTGTATGTGTGTTGTTTGAAATTTAACAGATTCTCCGTCTGTCTGTCTCTCTGTGTCAACTTCCAATCTGTTGATAATGGAATACCTGACCTCTGAACAGAGTTCTTCTGTGTGTTTGTTTCTACTGTTTATTTAGAGATTCTCCATCTGTCTCTGTCTGTCTCTGTCAACTTCCAATCTGTTGATAATGGAATACCTGACTTCTGAAAAGAGTTCTTCTGTTGTTTGTCTATCATTAGAGATTCTCTGTCTGCATCTGTCTGTCTGTTTCACATGTAAAAAAGGGATAAGCCAGCATCATTCCCACAACACTCGAAATATACTCTCCTTCTCTCTCTCTCTCTCTCTCTCTCTCTCATACTCTCTCTCTCTCTCTCTCTCTCTCTCTCTCTCTCTGTTTCGGTCCTTTTTAGAATGTGAGAACACACAAACACACACACAAGCATAACAAAAATGTAATAATGACAAATGTACAGTTTGAATAATCTGAATGTTTATTTCCACACCACAAGTATTACGGAATCCTACACTGCAATCATTTTCTTTTTTTTTTAAACAAAAAAAACAGCATACCCTGTCCTCAAAAATTCAAATCATCCAAAATTGCGTATTAAGTTCAGTAATCTTTAAAAAAAAATCTGAAAAAACATGTCATTAATCTCTCTATCAACCAGCCACAACTTGAAAACCCTACTCCCAAAGATCGAAAAATATATCTTGCATAAACTTTGTTTCTTTGCAAGATTCAGCGCTATATGAATTCCATACATTATTATTATGATTATAAACTTACTATCATTCAATCTTTGAGCAGTCTTTCAAATATGTATACAACTTCTCATTTGTTCCAAAAAGAATTTTTGTTTTTTTTTAGTTTAAAACTTTTAAAAAGCCAAATTTTTGGTTGAAAAAATACTCAAGAGAATGACAGGAGGACAAAATTATTGGGAACTTTTTGTTGTTGTTATGGAAACATGAACACTTAGTTGAAATAAATACTGCAGAAATTAAAATGCTGATGATTTTATATCAGTTCACTGGTCTGGTATGCGTATAGTAGTTTAATTTATTACCACATTCTTTTTTTTTAATAACAATTTTAACAGGTATATATTTCATTTTTTCCCCAGCATTATTATTATTATTTTCACAAATAAAAAATGTTACAAGGATTTACAATGTCAGAAAAGAGCAAATCCTTTCTATCACAATTAACAAAACAATAATTGCAAAAAAATGTATAAAATGTCAACAGAACATTCATAATCGAAAGAGGTGGTGGTAGTACCACTACTTGAAATAAAACAGTTCATTCCAAACATATGGACGGATTTAAACAGTGGGGGGAAAAAAAGAACATCTAAAAGTACTTATCATGAAAACCCAAATATTAGCCCTTTTTAACAATGATATACATACTCAAGGCATCACCTGATATAAAAACATCTCTTTTTAAAAAATTTATTGTGATATATGGAGAGAAAAAATTCTCTTGTAAAGATTCAATTTCAGATTCACTTTGCTATGCAAACACTGATATATATCAATTAAGATGTTCTGAAGAACAACCGTTTTTAACAGCTTCATAACAGCATTATCTTTCTGAATAAACCTACTACATAATTATTAGAGAGAGAGAGATGAAACAAAGAAAAACAGATTGAGAGAGAAAGACAGATTGATGCTTACAGAAATAAGAGAGGGAGAGGAGAGAGACAGAGAAATGTATACACAATAGGAGACAAGTTAAATGACAGAGGGGGGGGGGGGGGGGGGGGGTGTGAGGGTTGGGGGGGGATATAGGCACAATTGGAGACAAAAAGAGAGAAATGACAGAGATGGAAAGACAGAGAAATATAGGCACAATCAGAGATGGAAAGAGAGAGATGACAGGGAGAGAGAGAGAAAGACAGAGTGAAATATAAGCACGATCTGAGACATGAATAGAGAAAAGACCGAGGAAGAGAGAGGGGGAAAAGACAAAGACAGAGAAATATAGGCACAACAACCAATAACAGAAAGAAAGATGACAAAGGGCAAGAGAGAGAGCAAAAGAGAGAAATGTTTTATCTCTCCAGCCTCCTGTCTCTTGTCTACCTATCCCTCTGGTGATTGCACATGGACAAGGTATGCTTGAGCCCTCAGTGTGTGCAGCAGGTAAGCCTAAGGTGTGGGATTGGGGGACACAGGAATGGGAGGGCTTGGGGACACAGGAATTGGAGGGATTGGGGGACACAGGAATGGGAGGGCAGGTGTAAAAGAGCGGCGGGACAAACTCCTCCTGACTGACTGGAAGACAAAAACTGTTCGGCACTCTGTTCATCCCCGACCAGGCAAAGCACGAGACACGGCGACGCACAAACACGACTCATTTTCTCCCCTCTCTCACACAACGAGTACAGAAAATGTAGACGGTTAAATTGGCAGTAAAAGCTGTTGAAAAGAAAAGAGGAAAGAATCTTGGAGCAGAAAAAAAAAGCGTGCGCGTATGCACACACACAGTCACTCTCTCTCTCCCCCCTCTCTTTTTCTCTCTCCTCTCTCTCTCCTCTCTCACTCATACACACACAAATCTCTCTCTCTCCTCTCTCTCTCTCTCTCCTCCCCTCTCTTTTCTCTCACATACACACACAAACTAACACACATACAAATTGGGAGCAAAAAGAAATTTTTCAAAAAAGCTTTGTTAATGAAGAAGGCACACCCCAAAATTTGAAGCAATCAACAAGTTTCAATGTTATATTTTTCAAAAAACAAAATTACTTCCCCTTCCCATCTCCAGCCACCTCCACCCCACCACCATCTACCCCTACCCATTCTCTCATTCCAATTCCCAATCTAGAGTTTTAAAAAAAGAAATTGAAAAAACAACGATGACACAGAAATCGAAAAAGGGAAAAAATCTATTTGAAGAACACTGCTACAATCTACCATCAGGAAGGACTGAGAATTGTTCGAGGGAATTCTGCATCAAAAAATAAATTGGAAAAAACAGCTTAAATTACAGCTTTAGTTCCAGATAAACATCTTACACAAATGCTGAAAAAAAAGTTTTTCAAGCATCGATTCAGATGCATTGAAATCTTCCAAAATGAAAACTAAGATGTAGGATCACCGTCACTGATCTTTTACGAAGATAATTTTGTTCACAGAATATTTGGATAACGATTTTTTTTTTTTTAACCCTCTGCACTAGAGACTTTTTTTATAGGGATAGAAACATGACTACAAGCAATTTTCCTATCGCCCAAAAGCCATTCTAAATAACGAGACTTTGAGAAACGTAGACACAATTTGCTACGTTACATTTCATTTTACTAATGTTCAAATGTGGTGGTTAGGGTAGGGTTGGTTTGGGGGGAAGAAGGGGGAAGAGTACGGAGAGAGAAGACACACAATTTTTTTGTGTATGTATATGTACAAGTTATCACAGCCTTGCTTTGGTCTCTGCCTGGGATGGGTGGGGGGGAGGGAACTGAGGATCAAACCTGTCGTTTCAATGTGTTCACCTCGAACCCTGGTTGTCTCCTTGTTGTTGTTGTTTTCTCAACACTGCACCTTTCATTGCTCACTGCTTTTGGTTCAAAGCATTTGTTATTATTTTTGCTCAGAGCAGAAAGAATATGTGATCTGCTGGAATTTTCTTTGGGAGCGTACGCTTCATCATGGGTGATTTTGTCGTGAAGGACGTGCTCCTCCCAAGAAGGGTAGCCTGTATTTCACACACACATGCGCTCACACACGCACGCACACACACACACACTCACTCGCACACGCACACACACTAATCTGCTGCTGGTAGTATGAAGGACAAATCATGGGCAGCCTGCTCTGCACTAACTTTGTACCTTTCTCTTGTGCAGGACAGCCTGATTTTCACATTCAGATATAAACCATCACTAAAAGAGATCACCAATACAAACCACGATTACTTTTCTCCTACTTCAAACCTCTTTACCATTCAGTCCTTTCTAAAACCAGATTCACACTCTCACCAAAACTGGCAGCTATTTTTAAGTGGCTGACCTCTTCTTTAAGTTATCACACAGCAGTATGGTGTTGACTGTAGCAACTTATCACAGATTTTTCACATTATTTTTTTCCTCAAACAAAGGCACACAAAAAATTTAAAACTCTCTCGTTGATAATTTTATGGACTTTTAAACAGATTGTTCATTCCCATATTCAAAATGGTATCGTCTCGATTATAAGTCAGAGCAGTCATGTGCAGTGGGGACAGCGATCATCAAACAAGAGATTTGAACTTCCGTCCCCTTCCCCCCCTCTCCCTGGGACATTATGGCAGTGTTATGTTGAGCCGATTCAACAATACAGAGAAAACAATAACAACTACCACAGATCTACACACCCTACGTTTAACTGGAACATCACGCCAAACATACCCCTCTCCACCGCAATCTCCTTCGACATCACACTCTGTCAACATCGCTATTCTCTGACTGTCCCAGTTCCTACATTCACTAGTCATTCGTCATAAACTGTTGACAACCCTCTGTTATCTATTGGCAGCCTCCACTAGTCATCATAAACTGTTGACAATAACCGTTTATCTAAGAGGTCTCTTAAAACAGCGCAGTCAGTTTGTATAACTTTCATGGCTAGAAAATGGATAGCTCGGTAAAATGACTCTGCCTCGCTCAAAACAAGAAGTCTTGACTAAACCAAAAAGAAGTACCAAATTTTGTTCTTACTGCTTGCTTTTTGCTGATCATTATACTTATCAGTGTTATAACAAGGCATCTGTAAATCCATCGACACAAAATATCTCTTCTGACTTTGTTTCTGCACGCAACTGCTGCAGTGGTTGCTTATTCAATGTACCATCTGGAAATAAAAATTGACTTGACTGACTGGGTTTGAAATCAGTTTTTTTATGCACCCTACCCCTCCCCCCCCCCCCCCCCCCCCCCCCCCCCCCCCAACAAAAAAAAAAAAAATCACAAACTAAACTATACAAAATTAATTCTGATCTATTAGGCATCATTTAAATTCAATGTAACTAATTCTAGATTTAAGACTTTTCAACAACATAAAAAGACAGGAAACAAATTCACCCAAAATTGGAATCAATGCAAAAAAATGTTATACATCAAACTATTATCTTCCAAACTGACACACATAACTAAGTTTAAAGCTAACATATCATTATGTACAAGAATTGTCAAGACGTTTTTGGAAGAAGAAAAAAACACTACCAAAATTTCATTACAACAGACAATAGTTTGGTTTGGGTTTTTTGTTATTTTTTCAGATTAAAAAAGTGCTGCCCAACTACTAAAGCTATAAATAAACAGAACTGACCCTCAAAAGACGAGTCAATTTTTTTTTACAATAAATCAATATTATTAAAATATTAAAATATTATTATTAATAGAATGGCAAACTCATCCTCATCTGTCTAGTAAGTTGGTTTTTTTTTTTAAAAAGCAGCTGATAGGTTAAAGTTATGATTATGAAAGAAAAACAGAAAATCTTTGAAAATGTAATACATAGGTGTGTGTGTGAGTGTTTGTGTGTGCGTGTATATGCATGTTTTGTGTGCATAATTGTGTACATGCATTTATGTAAGAGAAAGAGAGAAAAAAAAGAGAGAGAGAAAGAGCACTTGCATGGTGTATTATTTATCCACGCACACACATACCAGTACATTTCTTGCACAGTGAGAAATAACAAACATCAACAATCTTAATAATACACAGAAATTTTCAAAATAATCAGACACGCTCACACGCTCCATTTTTACCCCACCCCCACCCCCCAACACACACAGAAACAATAACGATGACAACAACGACGTCAGTGATGAAAAGAGGCCGACCCAGAGTGGAAACACATTTACCAACATCAGATTCATTCCACAGCAACGTTCAGTTCACAAACACGACAACAACCACAATGTCTCTTTCTCTTATGTCTCTGTTCTACAGGGTACAGTAAGACATCTTAAAAAACTTCAATACAGCTGATTCATGATATGAATGGCTATCATGATCTGGATTATATAGTTTTGTTTATTATATAATCAACTGATTCCAGGATGGATGTGTGTGTGTTGTTACACTGTGTGTGTGTGTAAGTTTATTTATTTATTTATTCTTTTATATCCAGGATAATGGAATAAGCACTCATGTGCTTTTTTACATGCAGTGTGTGTGTGTGTGTGTTTAATTCGACACAATCATACATATGCGTGTAAATAAATGTACACATGTACATATATACTTTTTTCATTTCTCTCATTTCATTCTTTTATATGTTAAATTAAGTATAACCAACAAAAGCGTGTATGCATTCATAAGTTCGACACTGAAAGACAAACGTCACTCTCACAAACCAACACACACTCACTCACACAAGGCGGAGGGAGGGGAGGGGGAGAACAACAGACAGCACAAGGGGGATTGTGGAACAACAAGGGGAGTGATGAGAGGAGGGGGGGGTGAGGGGGTGTAGTCAGGAAGAGAATGAAAGTATCAATAAATGCTGAAAACTCCAGCCCCTTTCTTCCCATCTGCCGACCATTGCCTGTTCTGTGTGTGTGTGAGCGATAGACCGGCCCACCTACACACACTGAGGGTCATAAGTGTGTGTGTGTTGTGACATATGTGTGTGTGTGAGAGAGGGGGAGAGAGAGAGAGTGCGCACACATGCGTGCATAACATGTGTATATGCATGTTGCCTTGCAGAAGGTATACAAGCGGAAGAATCCATTTTTGTCTTTGATGAAAAAGAGGAGATATCAAGAAAAGATGGAGAAGAAAAATTACATTTCTTTGCGTAATAAATACAGAAAAAAAAAAAAATATATATATATATATATATATATATATATATATATATATATATATATATATATATCTATTAATATATACTAATACATCACTATTCTTCCTTGTATCAACTTTTATTTCAAATCTGTTCCTGAACCATCACCAACAAACAAAACTTATCAAGAAAGAAATTAAAACAACAGGTAGATGATGATAACATGTGGAATTTTTTTCCGAAACGTTTGCACCCTAAATCCCTGCAAAACCAAAATGCACACCACAGAACAAGGCATGGTAAGTCACACGTCTCAGATCTTCAAATAAATTATTGATATATAAAAAAATCAAAGTAGCAGGTCAATGATGCTAGCAACTTCAATTTATCTTCTGTTACGTTCGCATCCTATTCCAAAGTCTCAGATCTTCCAACACACTTCTTTACATTAAAAAATAAAATGCACTGGTTTTAAAACAGGTTTCTTCGTCCATTCAGAAAAAAATTCTTTCACAAAAAACAAAAAAACCCCAGTTTTCCTTCTTTTGTGTAGATCGTTTTATATATATATATATATATATATATATATATATATATATAAATTGAGCAAATCAACACATAAATAAATTTTTAAGAATATGTCAACCCCCATACCCAAACAAAGACTTTGAGCAAAATAAACAAACATAAAATGGACAGATATAAGGATTGAAAAAATATGTATATATATATTTGCTGAAAAATAAGTCATTGACAAAACTGTTTGCGTCACAAATAAACATATTTCCAAAATCTGTGTTCTAAAGTGTGCTTTTTCAGAGATTAACATATGCGTAAGAATTAGTTGAACATCAAAATAAAGTCGTCAACTCTTTACACACCAAAACATGGTATAAAAACAATATTTCTGTAAGTAATAAACAACCCTCTAAAACATGCGAGTGATCATATCAAAATCTGAAATGCAGATATTTCTCTTCTGTCTTATATCCTCCTTCCTCCTCCTTCCTCCCCCCACCCCCCCCCCAACAACTTCTCCAATCTATTCACCTCCCCTTTTCACTTCAGATATATAAACCACCACAACAACAACAACAAATAATCACTGATATGACTGGTCAACACCCCTGTAAGAACCTATGTTAATATTGTTCAAAGATAACAGATGATATAAAAAAACTATAACGCCCCAGGCTACCCAAACATGCATATCGAGAACAAGGCTTCAGCAAAACCAATACTGTTAGTATCACATGAACTGACATGTTCTTTGCCAACACAACAACAACAACAACAAAATAATACTTAAAACAAACGGAAAACCCAAAAACGAGAGTATATAAAAACCAAGAACTCTGCGTACTGTACATGAGGAGTAAATTTTTTTTTTAAAACAACAACAAAAATTCAAAACACGTTTTGTGCGATTAATCAACGAAACTATGCAGAAATCAAACGAAAAAGAGTCGCACACCACCACTGCCTCCAACTAAAAGCCGGGCCAGTGCAGAGAGAGAGCACAGAATGACTCTACACACAGCAGCAGTCATGATTCATTCTCTCGTGAAACAACAAGATTGCAAAGAATACTCTGATATGGAGGTTAAACAACAAACAAATAAATAAATAACCCTCCAAAAACCCACAAATGTCCCTCCCCCCCCCCCCCCACCTCCCACCTCCATCCCAAACAAAAAATGAAATTTAAAAAACTCATCATGGGCTTCGTAAGCTGTTGTAAGTGTCAGCTGATCCGAGTGTGTCAGGGTAAAACATTAGTAGAATAAACAAACACCCACAAACAAATCAAAACGACAAAAATGTCACACGCACAAAAATGAAACGGGATGACAAAATTTACAAAACTGCAGACACGCTGGGACTGGATGTAAAAAAAAAAAAAGGACATGAACGCTTATTCCATTATCTTCAAAATAAAAGAATAAGAAAAAAAAATCCCAAGAATAATTAAAACCAACAAAAATCCCAAGAATAAATAAAACCCAACAAAAACTTTAAAAGAATATAAAAAAATTTTTTTTTAAATACAACCAAAACAAAACAAACTGCAGTAGACATTGGAATATCAACTTGCGGAAATCAGATACAAAGTTAACAATAAGTTTTTCAAAAAATCTTTAAAAAGAGATCGTTATAAACACAACCACAAAAGAAAAGTGGGCTTGCCTCTATAATCTATGAAACAAAAACAATAAATTTTCAGAAAGCTGAACTGACTGAACGCTATAGCCTACTAAACAAAAGCAACGAATATTCAACGAGATCGAAGAAAAGACAAGCGAGACGGTCCTCTCTTATGTCTTCAACAGACAAAGACAAGGTTCTCATCATCACTAACATGCACATCCACAAATTTACTGGTCACCAGCCTTATCTTCAAACATAAGACTTGCAAATCGCATGAAAAAATTACTTTGCCATCGAACAAAAGAAAGCAGAGAACCACTGGGAGTGGAGGAAGCTGGTTGCAAAATCTTCATTGGTGGTGCCCCCCATCCCCCCCCCCCCCCCACAGTATTATGGGATAGATGAGGCGAAGGTGATCAAACAAAATCAAGAAGAATTGCAAATCACATGAAAAAATGACCTAACAACAAATAAAACAATATAAAGTATAACAATTGAAACAGGAATAGAAGCAATCTGCAAATTCAAAGTACTCATAAATATCAACCACAGGCTGACTAAATGTCACAAAAAGCAGTACTCCTTAAAAAAAATATACACACAGGAAGACACAGAGAGAGAGGTGAGGGGGGGGGAGAGGGGGGGGGGGGGGGGGGGACAGACAGAAACAGAGATGCAGACACAACAAGACACAGACAAAAAAGCGAAGACTGCAGGTCTGTATGACAATGCTCACAAAGGCAGCAGAACTAAGGGGAGAGTCAAGGCACAAAGCGTGGGACTAACTGGAACACTTCCTGACTGACCTCCGTCTTCAGCATCACATAAATATGTGACCATCCCCCACATAATGAGTCGCATTGCACCAGAGGTCAGTTTTTTAGTTGTCAATACCAAAAAAAAACCAGACTGAAAATTGGACGATTCTATGAAAAGTGATCACATATTGAAATGATAGATTGCGGAATGTGGCAAAATGAGAAATCGACACGTTTTGCATCGTAACAGGTGGTCAGAATGAGAGCTTGGGTGTTTTTGAGCACGTTTTAAAGCAAAAGGAAAAAAAAATTATGCCCTGATACTTCAGTATAAGAATGGCTATAGTTTTATGATCAATCAAAATGGACAACCTGACCCCCACCTGCCTAAAATGGCTCCTAGTGGAAAAGTGGGTCAGGTGCAAAGCGACTCATTTCGTGGTGGAGTGTCACGTATCTGATTCTTGAAAACACAACTTCTCCATGGACAAAAACCTTCCGAAACAACAGTTCCTGAATTTACTTGAAACGTAAACTGTGCACTGCTTCTCATGACGACACTGTGTATAATCACAAAACATGATCCGAGAAAAGCTTAAGCTTATGCGTAGCTCAAAATTGGCTAATATTATGCGCTATATCAATGTAGTAGTACATGTCTTTCATTATAAAATTTATTATGCATCATGATCATAGACAGCAAGTTAAAAAAATCATGCATGACCACAAAGTTTTGCTGTAGTTCTTTCAATACAGTAGTATCATTTAAAAAAAACAAGGTATTACACTGGTCAACAGTTGAAGATTTCTCTGTTTCAGCAAAGGACGGTATTTCATCCATCACACTTGCTTTGCATTGTGCAGTATGACTTGATTGCGCTGATACTTGTGATGTGAACGCAACCACACAAAAATTATATAAACTCTCTTCTCTTTCATTAAAACATTTGAAAAACTCGTACCAACAAATCTTCCTGTTACAACTTTTACTGACAACCAACCAGTGATTTTCTCCACACAAACACTGTCTGAAATATATTCTATCTGTTGCTTAGTTTCTTCTTCACTTGCTGTATAGTTTCTTTCAAAAGTGATAGATAAAATAAAACATTAAACTGCCTAAGCGTTGAACACAAGAGATGACCCCTTCCTACATAACGCTGTAAAAAAATCTTCCACCAGAAGTCTGCTGGGTACTTTCTGAGGAAGCCACAACAAAAAATAAAATCGCTAAAGATTGCAAAAAATCTCAGAGGACAGCGTTCCCCGTCCTCATCTGTGGGGGATGTTTCCAGCGCCATGCTCAATAATATGGATTACTGTCATCAGGTCATGATGAACTGCTATAGCGGCGTGCAGTATCAGGAGCAATACACAGCAGTGTAGCTAGTAATATTAACTGTAGCAGACAAATCTCACAGATCCTTAATGCTTCTAGTAATGCATACTATGCCATGGTACATCACAGTGCAGAAACCTGGGCTGATTGTGCATTTCAAATACTGACTACAGAACACACAAAACATGGAAACACACTAACATGGAAATTAATTTCAGTAAATTAGAACATGAGAAACCAAAACAACTCACCAATAGGTCCCCTTGTGTGTCTGATTTTTTGGGGGGTAGATGTTAAAAACAGAGATGAAAACAACACCCAAAAATCCAACCAGAGAATTTGGAAACTCAAAACAGCAAACCAAAGGTCCTTTTGCGTAACTGAATATTTCTACAGAATGAGTAAAATTATTATATGAAAACAAAATCTCAGTTTTTTTAAGTGGCAGCAATAAAAATTCAATATTTTCATTTAATCTCATAAGTTCTCATAAAGGAGAAGAAATAGTAATCTCTTGCTGATTTTTATTCTCTGAACTTAAATTTGTTTATGCAGTCACTTTTTTATCTTTTCATATTGCGTAGATCACCACAAACACCTTAAAAACTATGCGTCATACAGAATCACATGACTGACCATGTTACAGACATCGCCTGAAGATGTTTCAGTTGACCAAACTCTGATGTTATCCACATCCCCGCTTTCCATCTCTAATCACTAAAACTACAGGCAAGAACATCCTTCAATAACGGATAAACAGAGCAACACACACTGTATAATCATAGCAACTTTGAACTTTGAAACCAGATCTGAGTTTGATGCCAGAAACAGATCCCAACTTCTAACTTCAGAATCAAAGACTGGAAGAGTTGTTGCAGTTTCTCAACAAAGACTTAACACAAAATACCTCTAAACAATACAAGAAATCTGAACAGAAACAAAGCACAAAAACCAAAAAAGAAAAGACAAAAAATCAAACGTCTTGCGTATTGAGGACAAAGTGTAAGATATTTTTCTGTTTTGAAAAAAAATAAATAAATAAAGGTCAGGATTACAAAACTGGAATGCTCACTCATAAAAAAAATCCTTTATCACAACTGCTTTTAAAAAAAAAATTCATACACAGAACAAAATAAGAAATGAACGAAATACTCCCCTGAAGACATTAAACAAAAAACGGAATAGACAGAGCGACAAAAACCAGGCCTGTCATCAACAGTTTACAAAACGACACAGAGCGAGGACTTTTTCTCGCGGGGAAGGGAAGCTGAGGACAACTGACGCCGGGGTTTGGGTTTGGGACTGCTAGGTTTTCTGCTCTTTTTGCCCTCCTCGTCTGAAGAGTCCTCCTGTTGCTCGGACTTCTTACTCTTCTTCTTCTCCTTCTCATCGTCGCTTGATGATGATGACGAACTTGAGGAGTCGTCATCTGTTGGCACACAGAATGCAAGGAGTGTAGGTGGGTGTCTGTGTTTTTTGTCGCTTTTATTATGAGAATAGCTGATGTGCACAGAGACAGACAGACAGAGGGGGTAGAAAGAGACAGGGAGGGAGGGAGGAGAGAGAGAGAGTGAGAGAGAGGGGGGAGGGGGGTAGAGAGAGACAAGGAGGGAGAGAGAGAGAGTGTGTGTGTTTATGTTGTGTGTGTGTCACAGTGTGTGTGTGTGTGTGTGTGTGTGTGTGTGTGTGTGTGTGTGTTGTGTTGTGTGTGTGTGTGTGTGTGCATGCCTAGCAAACAAGTGAACAATAGGATGAGTATGCATGACTGCATAACGCACATTTGTGTGTTTAACTTCACATGTGTATAGATATATATATATATATATATATATATACTATGTATATATATATATATATATATATATATATATATATATATATATATAATATATAACACATCCACAAGCTTCTTTGCACAATGCACATAGCATACATAAAGGGTAACGGTAAAGGTGTTCTCATAACCTATGTGGTTGTTGGGGAGCGAGGTGTCAGAGACCTCAACTTCTCTAGGGGCCAGCATATTGAGGGCGGCGCCCATCTCCTCTCCCTCGCTGCTTTACCTTCCCTAACCCTAAAGAGGGCAGGTACCCATTAACAGCTGGGTGAACTGGGTGACTGATGGTTTGAACTTTAACCTTATACAACAAAACAACCCATACAACCATTGATCTGAACTACATTGATATGGGCACCCAAATGTTGATTACAAACAGATTTACACAAACTTAGCAAAAGTGGGCTTACACATTGACTGCCTGCAAATCCTGCACAGAACACTTACAATCACAAGCTAGTAGATAGTGGGGGGCGGTATAGCTCAGTGGTCAGAGCACTCGCTTTCCCCCAGCTAAGGTTAAGCAGCATTGAGTGTGGTTACCATTTGGATGGGTGACCATTTATGCGCCTTGTTTTCAGTACAGTCCCCCACCTCACCCAGCTGTAAATGGGTATCTACCCTCTTTAGGGTCAGGGAAGGTAAAGTAGCGAGGGAGAGGAGATGGGCGCCGCCCTCACTATGCTGGCCCCTAGAGAAGCTGAGGTCTCTGATACCTCGCTCTTCTACAACCACATAGGTTATGGGACACCTTTATTTTTACCTTTTACTTTTTTAGCTAGTGGCAGTAGACCAGAGATGGCTGAAGCATGAGCCTCAATCAAGCTTATCTATGTTCTGTCCTTCAGAAAAGCACTTTGATCAGGACCTCTATAGATGGATATCAAACATTAGTTTTACATACGCTTATCTTTTTCACCCATAGTGAAATTTTGCATATGCAACCGTTTTTACTCACCAGGGATGGTGTCAAAACACGACACCTGAGTGCATGCGTTTTTGTTTTTTTAAACTGTCATTTGTTCCTGCTCGCACACAATGGCTTACTCTCCTGAAAGGCGGCATAGGTTTCAAACATGTGAGCAAAATACTCTGCGTGCGTTCGCACATGGGGCCTTGGTTTATAGTTTTATCTGAAAGACTTTTGAGGGGAGTGGAATCAGTACTGATAGTAACTCCTGGGGAAAAATTCCCTAAACAGGCGCCTTCGTGGTGGCTCGATCCCAGGCCATCAGATCAAGAACGCAACGCTCTAACCACTACACAATTGCAGCATCCCTATCCACTGATCTGATCCAAACAGATGATGTTGATTAAACTTAAAGATCCGTTATCAAGTTCAAACAGAAAAACGTCACGGAACATGAACTGACAAACTGTACAGCAAAGCGGATGCCTGAGAACCAGGCTGAGTTACTGACTGACTACCACATGGAAGAGGAGGTGGAGACAGAAAGCAAACAAAATAAGATGATGATGCTGTAAACGCAATGACAACTCTAAAACCATGAGTGTCTGCATCGTAGAAAATAGTGTAAGCAAGCAAGTAAATGAGACTACAGTACAGTTCAAAAGCATTTTTCCTGTGTCTTCTGTTAATGAAGCAGCTCAGCAAAACACCAGGCTTTGGCATACACTCTGGTGAAGGCATCCCCATAACCTGTATCATCGCCGGGAAGCAAGGTATCAAGAGGCCTCAGCTTCTCTAGCTAGGGGCCAGCATACTGAGGGCGGCGCCCATCTCCTCTCACTCTTCCCTGTCCTTAAAGAGGGCAGGTACCCAAATACAGCTGGGTGAACTGAAGGACTGTACTGAAGCCAAGGCTCAGAAACCGTCACCCATCCAAGTGGTAACCACGCTCGTTGCTGCTTAACCTTAACTTGGGGAAGGAAAGTGCTCTGACTACTGAGCTGCCCTGTCCTCTGATGGTGGAAGCTAACACTGCTTTATTCACAACTTGCCAAAGAAATTCTATGCGATAACATGTCTCTGAAAGAAGTTACAAAATCTCATTCAACCAGTTGTTTACCGACCACATCTTCTTTTGAAAACTGACCCTATTCCAAAAGCTCTTGTTCTGGAAATGTTGCCAGGTGTACCACCTCTAAATGAAGACTGAAAATATTAAGCAGCAGGAGCATTTTCAGATATTAGCAGCAGTCAAAAAGAACATATCTCTCCCTGCAGAGCATACAAGAGCTGAAGGCAAAAACGTGGGTTGTGGACAAATTCTGCAGAAAGAAAAATACTCATAAGATTGTGACAGGGCGGTAATTAGATTACCTCCCATGCGAGCATAGACCTGGCAGGGCATCATGTTTCTAAATTGGGAAACAGCAGAAAATCGTGCAAGACTGTTTCCTAGAGTGATGGTTTAGACCTCTCCATTGTATACACTTCTCCTATGCAGTAAGATGTAGAATTTATGCAGCCTCTATTTAGAGGCCACATCCTCAGTGTTCTGATTGTGCTTTGTAGTGGTGAAGTTTTACAGAGTTGTGGCAGATTACATGTCTCCACTCTGTTATGACTTTATATTTCAAAGCTTACATCCACAGGAAAAAGGAAAAGGCATCCTTCTAACGAAACTCACTCTTCCCAAAGACTGCATACCAGTAAGTTTTCACGAAGAGAAATCTTGATTTAACCTTTTCCCTATGGGAAACCTGCTATAGGGTAACCAACCATCTACTAACCCTTCACTATGTATCACCCACTACTGGGGTTACTGTAGCATACAAATGTTTACAGTAAAAATGCACCGAGAAAGAGGGGTTCTCTCCCTTAATGTAGGGAGAGTGTTAAAAAAAAAAAGTTTACATAGTCAATACACTTGGCAGGTTAAGTTACAGGAATCTGAGCATGCTGTTTACATTTGTACACACTGATATAAAACACCTTAGTCTTGGTAGCTTTCACTAGTTTACATTCTTCGCATACTATAAATCTCTACGATCTTCATGCGCAATTAAAAAAATATCTATATATATATATATATACACTCAAAACGACGGGTACCAGCACGGCAAACGTTGCAGGTAATGAATTAGGCAGGCGTAACACTGTTATCGGAGGGAAGGGGAGATAAACAGCACAGCCAAGGACCAACTTCTCTCACGAGTTTACGTTAACACTTCCTTCTGCGGCAACACAGACGGGAGAGGGGAGACCACCCCCACGCCGACGACTGAATGTCGTCAGGGTGTAAAGACTGTTGGGGACTGGAGAGACACTCACTGTCAGTGTCAGTGGCTGTGTCTTCTTCATCTTCCTGATCTGAGCCACACACAGCCACAACATTTCAAATGAGTTTTAAAAAGCCAACAGTGATCATTTTTTTTAACATTTTCCTTAGGGTAACCCGTTACAGGGTAACCAACCATCTCCTAACCCTTCCCTCCGTATCACCCACTACTGGGTTACGGTAGCATACACATGTGTACAGTGCACGTGTACTGGAAAAGAGGGGTTCTCTGTGTACTGGTCATTTGTGATGATCAGTAAAAAAAAAAATAATTTAAAAAATTTTTAATTCATAACTTAAAAGATACTCAACTCAAGTACATGAAATTTTTCAGGGTTTATTGTTGACATGGAGGTGTATGGTTTAGAGATGTGGGTTTTCACAAAAACCGTCGAACGTTTGTTGAAGAGCTGTGAAAACTGAATAATAATAATAATAATAATAATGTATGGAATTTATATAGCGCTGAATCTTGTAAAGCAACAAATCAAAGCGCTCAGATTTGAATTCGGGCTGCTCTCCCCGGGGAGAGCGGGAGAACGCGTCGCCACTTAGCGCTGCGCCACCCTTTCACCCTTTTTTTTTTTTTTTTTTTCTGCAGCTGTATTTGTTTCCCTATCAGAGTGGCTTTTTTCTAAGAATTTTGCCAGGGACAACTCTCTAGTTGCCGTGGGTTTTTTTACGTGCGCTAAATAATTACGTGTAACACACGGGACCTCGGTTTATCGTCTCATCCGAAAGACTAGCGCCCAGACCACCACTCATGGTCTAATGGATGGGGGAAAAATTTCCGGTCCAAACGGGGTACGAACCGCCGCACACTTCAGACCCGGACTTTTCGCTTTCTAGACAGGCGCGTTACCTCTAGACCACCGATCCATATACCACCATATGCTACGCTACATGACAAAGATAAAATGGGAAGACAGCATCACGAATGAAGAACTATGGAGAATGTGCAAAGTTGATGATCTGAAGTCTGTAGCTAGTAGCAATAGACTGCGCTGGTTTGGGCACGTTCAACGGAAAGCAGACCACCACATCATAAAAAGAGCAATGAACTTCGTAGTGGATGGAAAGAGACCAAAGGGAAGACCTAGCAAAACCTGGGCTGCCTGTATTGCAGATGATCTTAGAGAAAGGGGCATAAATAAGGAGGAAGGTCAAAACAGAGAGAGATGGAGAAGGCTCATCAATGTCAAACCTCCCCTGGGAGAAACATGACAAAAAAGGAAGAAGATGGAGGTGGAAGGTCAAAGTTGAAAGCCAGCTGCTGGGAGTTTTGTACAAAAGTTGACATCAAGGGAAGGTCAAATCCTGCGATCACAGCAGTTCGTAGGTCAGTGCTGGTGTGCGTGAGGCCCCTGCAGTCGCAGTGGATCGTAAGGCGTGAGTTAATCGAGTAACAGCAGATTTCTCCGTGAGAAATTCAGGCTGCTCTCCACACAGGCAGAACATTTCGCCACACGTTACTACCACCCCATTGTTTTGCTCTTTTTACTTTTCCTGTCTGCGTATACACATACATTTTCCTTTTAAAAAATTTTTTTACCAGGGACACAAACTCTCACGTTGCCGTGGGATATATATATTAATTTTTTAATTATTATTCAATCTTTTATATCGAGAATAATGGAATAAGCACTCGCATGCTTTTTTTTTTTTACATCCAAACCCCGTGTGTATGCGGTTTTGTAAATTCTGTCATCTGTTCCCACCGGCACACAATGGCCTACTCTTACGAAAAGCGGAACAGGATTTCACATGCGCGCAAGGTGTTCTGCGTGCATTCACACCCGGAACCTCAGTTTATAGTCTCATCCGAAAGGGTTCTTCTACGCACGCGCGCTGAATCGAAGACGAAGTCTATGTTCAAAGCTGGAGTTAGTGAGCTAGGAGGAGGAAGAAGGTGGCTTGACACGTACCAACATTTACCTTTCTCCTGGGGGATCAGTTGGATGCACTTCTGGGCCGCGTCCTCCGTGCTGGCGTGGTAGATGTCGGAGATGAGCTGAGTCCTCAGCTTCTTCTTCTTGTGCTCTGTGGCCACCTCCAGCATTTGTCGCATGTGCCGCTGAAACCGTTCATTTTTCGGTGGGTTGGGGTTGGGCGGGTTGTGTATTCTCGTGTTCAGAGTGGGTTGAGGGTTTGGTTTTGATCAGGTTTATTCTGTGGTTGTGTGTGTGTGTGTGTTTTTGAGTTTTTTGGAGTGGTTTTGGGTTTTTGTTTGGATTAGTGTGTGTTTTGCGTTTCAGAGTGATTTTGTTTGTTCAAATTATTCTGTTGTAGTGTGTTTGCGTTCAGAGTGATTCTGTTTGTTCACATTAGTCTGTTGTAGTGTGTTTTGCGTTCAGAGTGATTATGTTTGTTCAAATTAGTGTGTCGTGTGTGTTTGCATTCAGGAGTGATTTTGTTTGTTCAAGTTATTCTGTCGTGTGTGTTTGCGTTTAGAGTGGTTTTGGTTGTTCAAGTTATTCTGTCGTGAGTGTTTTGAGTTCAGGAGTGGTTTTGTTTGTGCGGTTTATCTATAACTTGATTGCTTGGTTTATTCTATTTGTCTGTACCTTTATTTCTTATTTCTTTCTTTATTTTCATTCTGCATGCCTTTTTCTTTTCTTTGTCCATATTTTCCTTCATTCATATATTCATTCATTCATCTACGTCTTACCAAATAATTATTCATTCATTTATGTATGTTGTGGGCTTTTTAAAAAAATCTGTTTATTTATTCCTTGCCATGTATTATTATCTTTGGGGGGGGGTGGCTCTCAGCTAGAGCTCTGAGGTTCACCGATGCTGAGATTTTGAGACCATTTTGCCCAACATGAAGGTAGCCACATTCCAACTTTGGAGATGGTGTCTAAACATGACACCAGCATTCTTATGTTCATCAAAACAAAACTGTCATCACTACCTACTGGTGTGCAAACGGCCTACTTTTCCAAAATGCAGAACAGGTTTTCACATTGCAGAAGGCAATCTGCGCACATTCGCACACTGGACCTCGGTTTATAGTCTCATCGGAAGGACTTTTGGGGAGAGTGGAGTCTGCACTGATGTTAACTCCAGGAGAAAAAAAATCCCCTCGAACTGGATTCGAACCCGGGTCGTCAGATTGCAAACCCAATGTTTTAACCACTAGGCTATCCCGTCCACCTCTGTTGAGTCAAACAGCCCTTAAAAAAAAAAATTAAATGGCACACAAGTCACAAACTTCACACTCTCTAGCGTGTCGTAACTTTGGCATGAGAAGAATGGCAGGGTGGCGACCTTACCAGTTTGGTTTCCAGTTTTTCCTGGCGTTTCCTCAACATGCCAGCCTCCATCATGTACTTCATCTTATCCGCGTCAAAACTCTGCACACGCAGACAAAAAATACATATATAGTTTTATAGTGTTCAGAGGTGGTGTGTGTTGGTTTGTGTGTGTGTTGGGTGTTCTATGTGTTGTGCGCTGTTTGGTGTGAGAGGATGTTGTGTTGTGTGAGAGGATGTGTGTGTGTGTGTGTGTGTGTGTGTGTGTGTGTGTGTGTGTGTGTGTGTGTGTGTGTGTGTGTGTGTGGAGAGGGATGTGTGTGTGTGTGTGTGTGTGTGTGTGTGTGTGTGTGTGTGTGTGTGTGTGTGTGTGGAGAAGGGGGGTGTATGTGTGTGTTGTGTGTGTTGTGTGTGTGTTTGTGGTTGTGTGTTGTGTGTGGAGAGGGTATGAGTGTGTGTGTGTGGGGGGGGGGGGGGGGGGGGGGGGTGTGTGTGTGTGTGTGTGAGGGGGATGTTGTGTGTGTGTGTGTGTGTGTGTGTGTGTGGTGTGTGTGTGTGTGTGTTGTGTGTGTGGAGAGGGGATGGTTGCGATATGTGTGTGTGTGTGTATGTGTGTGTATGTGTATGTGTGTGCGTGTGTGTGTGGAGGAGGGAAGGGTTGTGTTTGTGTGTACGTATGTGTGTGCATGCGTGCATGTGTATGCATGCATGTTTGTACACACACACACACAAGTGCATGCAGACACATATATGTATGCGTGTGTGTCTTTAAAGCATAACCACATGAAGTTAAAGCAATGCTAAAAATTTGCCCAACTTTTGTTTTAAAACAATATCTACAGCTTCAAACTGAGGAAGCTCAAAACAGAGGGAGATGGAGAAGGCTCATCAACGTCAAACCTCCCCTGGGAGAAACATGACAAAAAAGGAAGAAGAAGAAGAAGATCTACAGCTTCAAATTGAATCCACCCACCCCCCACTCCCCCACCCTTCCTCCTTCACATGGATAATAAACATTTGAAAAACTTCAACAACAAAATACAATAACCTCCCCTCCCCCAACCCACACCACAAAAAAAAAACCTCCAAGTTCACCAACCTACCCTGACCCCTACTCCCACCCCCTTTCCCTGGACGCTGCGGACTGACCTTGACATTGGTGTTGGCGACGGAGGCCTCCCCCTTGGTGCGGGAGTTGGTGAGGTTGGCCAGGCGCGTGTTGACCGAGCGCTTCTCCTTGGGCGGCTTCTGCTTCCCCCAGATCTGGATCATGATGGCGCTGTCTTGGAGGTAGTCCAGTGCCTGGCCACATATATCAGCAGGTCTGCGTGTTAGTGCTATTGTTGTTGGTATTATTATTATTATTGTTATCATCATTATCATTATTATTATTATCATTATTATCATATGATTATTGTGGATCATGATGGCGCTGTCTTGTAGGTAGTCCAGTGCCTGGCCACACACACACAGCACAGCAGCTCTGCGTGTTAGTGCTATTGTTGTTGTTGTTATCATTGTTATTGTTATCATCATCATTATTATTATTATTATTATTATTATTGTGGATCATGATGGCGCTCTCTTGCAGGTAGTCCAGTGCCTGGCCACACACACACAGCAGGTCTGCGTGTTAGTGCTAGTGTTGTTGTTGTTATCATTATCGTTATTGTTATCATCATCATTATTATTATTATTACTATTATTATTATTACTATTATGATGGCGCTCTCTTGCAGGTAGTCCAGTGCCTGTCCACACACACATCACAGCAGGTCTGCGTGTTAGTGTTGTTGTTATTATCATTGTTATTATTATCATCATCATCATCATTATTATTATTACTACTACTATTATTGTGGACCATGATAGCGCTCTCCTGTAGGTAGTTCAACGCCTGTCCACACACCACAGGTCTGCGTGTTAGTGTTGTTGTTGTGATTGTTATCATTATCATCATTGTTACTGCTATCATCATCATTATCATTATTATCATATTATCGTATGATTATTGTGGATCATGATGGTAGTCCAATGCCTACACACACCACGGGTCTGTGTGTTACTATTGACGTTGTTATTGTTATTATTTCTATCATCATTGTTATTATGATTATAATGATTATTGTGGATCATTATGGTGCTCTCTGTAGGTAGTCCAATGCCTGCCCTCACCACAGGTCTGCGTGTTAGTGTTGTTTTTGTTGTTGTTGTTGTTGTTAACATCATCATTATTCTTATCATCATCATTATTATGATCGTTATGACTACAGCACCTTCCCACACCACAGGATGCATGTTGTCGTTGATATTGTTTTGTGGACAATGTTGTTAACATTATTACTATTATTATTATTGTTGTTGTTATTATCATCATCATCATCCTCATTATCGCTATCATCATCATTACTGTTATTGTTGTTGTTATTATAATTATTGTTATTATTATTATTATCAGCAGCAGCAACAGTAACTGTAGTAAAACCAAGTTAAAAATAAACCAAAAAAAAACCAACCTCCCACCATCAACTACACAACAAATTCACAACCTTACCATCAACAAACAAAAACTACACATCAAAACAATACACAGACACAACACGAAAACTGTCTACAGCGATAAAATTATCATCAGTCCTTCAGATGAGACTATAAACCGAGGCCTCCGTGTGCGAATGCATGCAGAACATCTTGCGCACATGTTAAATCCTGTTCCGCTTTTCGAAAGAGTAGGCCATCGTGTGCCGGTGGGAACAGATGACAAAATTTACAAAACCGCATACACACGGGGACTGGATGTAAAAAAAGTACATGAGTGCTTATTCCATTATCCTCGATATATAAGAAAAAAAGTCATCTGAGCGCTTTGATTTGTTGCTTTACAAGATTCAGTGCTATATAACTTCCATACATTATTATTATTATTATTAGCAAAAACCAAGTTAAAAATACAGAAAAAAACCAACCCAACCTCCCACCATCAAACTATACAACAAATTCACAACCTTACCATCAACACAAACAAAAACTACACATCAAAACGATACACAGACACAACACGAAAACCGTTGTCTACAGCGATAAGATTATCATCGAACCAACACCAACAAAACCTGTTGTCCACAGTGATAAGATTATCATCGAACCACCAACAACAAAAACCGTTGTCTACAGTGATAAAATTATCATCGAACCACCAACAACAACAACACCAACAAAACCTGTTGTCCACAGTGATAAAATTATCATCGAACCACCAACAACAACAACAACAACAAAACCTGTTGTCTACAGTGATAAGATTATCATCGAACCACCACCACCACCAACAACAACAAAACCTGTTGTCTACAGCGATAAGATTATCATCGAACCAACAACAACAAAACCTGTTGTCTACAGTGATAAGATTCATCATCGAACCAACAACAACAAAACCTGTTGTCTACAGTGATAAAATTATCATCAAACCAACAACAACAAAAACTGTTGTCTACAGCGATAAGATTATCATCGAACCAACAACAACAAAACCTGTTGTCTACAGTGATAAGATTATCATCGAACCAACAACAACAAAACCTGTTGTCTACAGCGATAAGATTATCATCGAACCAACAACAACAAAACCTGTTGTCTACAGTGATAAGATTATCATCGAACCACCAACAACAAAACCTGTTGTCCACAGTGATAAGATTATCATCGAACCACCACCAACAAAACCTGTTGTCTACAGCGATAAGATTATCATTGAACCAACAACACCAAAACCTGTTGTATACCGTGATAAGATTATCATTGAACCAACAACAACAAAACCTGTTGTCTACAGCGATAAAATTATCATCGACCCAACAACACCACCAACAAAAAACCTCGAAAAAAAACTTACAGCATCATCCACTACGCCCAGTGTGCAGCACTTCTGGAAGTTGAAGTCTGGGTTGGTGGTGTTCTTGACGACGGACGTCTGGTTGTACGTGCTCTCCAGGTACACCAGAAACTTGGCGTACACATCCTGCACAACATTCACACAACCGAATACACACGGGGACTGGATGTAAAAAATGCACGTGAGTGCTTATTCCATGACCCTCGATATAAAAGAATAAATAAGCAAATAAAATAAATAAATAATAATTTTTAAAAATGCACAGAACATTGCGCTCGCAATCTGTCGACCCGGGTTTGGTCCTGTTCAAGGGGGATATTTTCCTCTGGAGTTACCATCAGTGCAGACTCCACTCTCCCCAAAAGTTCTTCGGAAGAGACTATAAATCGAGGCCCACGTGTGCGAACGCGCGCAGAACATCTTGCGCACACGTTAAATCCTGTTCCGCTTTTTGTAAGAGTGGGCCTTTGTGTGCTGGTGGGAACAGATTATAAAATTTACAAAATTGCGTACACACGGGGACTAGATGTAAAAAAGCACCTAAGTGCTTATTCCATTATCCTCAATGTAAAAGAATAAAGAAAAAATGCACAGTGTGGGATTCTCCAGCCGTTATTTCATACGTAATCTTGGGTTGGGGTGGGTTGTATTGTGCTGTGTTGTGCTGTGTTATGTTGTGTTGTACTGTATTGTCTTGTCTTGTAAAGTACTGTGTTGTATGGTGTGTGTGGTGTGGTGTGGTGTGGTGTGGTGTGGTGTGGTGTGTTGTACTGTATTGTCTTGTCTTGTATAGTACTGTGTTATATGGTGTGGTATGGTATGGTATGGTGTGGTATGGTATGGTATGGTATGGTATGGTATGGTGTGGTGTGGTGTGATGTGGTGTGGTGTGATGTGGTGTGTGATGTGGTGTGGTGTGGTGTGGTATGGTATGATGTGGTGTGGTGTGGTGTGGTATGGTATGGTATGGTGTGGTGTGGTGTGGTATGGTATGGTATGGTGTGGTGTGGTGTGGTGTGGTGTGGTGTGTGGTATGGTATGGTATGGTGGGTGTGTGTGTGTGGTGTGGTGTGGTGTGGTGTGGTGTGGTGTGGTGATGTGGTATGGTATGGTATGGTGTGGTGTGGTGTGGTGGGGTACTGTACTGTATGGTATTATATTGTATTGTATACCACTTGAAGTCACGGCAGATTTCTCTGCTTGAAATTCAGGGCTGCTCTCCCTGGAGAGAGCGCATCGCCCCAAGAGCAAAGCCCCCATTACTTTAGTTCTTTTCCAGTCTTCAACTGTACTTGTTTCCCTATCAGAGTGGCTTTTTTTCTACAGAATTTTGCAAGGGACAACTCTCTTGTTGCCGTGGGTTCTTTTACATGTGCTAGATCTTCGGTTTATCATTTCATCCCAAAGACCAGCACCCAGACCACCACTCATGACCTAACGGATGGGGGGACAAGTTTCTGGCCCAAAACGGAGATCAAACCGCCGCACGCTTCCAACACAGACTTTTTGCTTTCTAGGCAGGTGCGTTACCTCTAGACCACTGATCATGTTGTTGAACTTTCCCAAGCTGAACACCCTGGGGGTCACCCAGAACATTCACTCTGAGTCACTCACCCCACCTGGGAATCACTGTGAGATTGAAAGTATGCACACACTGGATGAGAAGTTTGCGTGCCTCACCTATAAAAGTAAAGGTGTTCCCATAACCTATACTGTTGTTTGGAGCGAGGCATCAGAGACCTCAGCTTCTCTAGGGGCCAGCATATTGAGGGCGGCGCCCATCTCCTCTCCCTCGCTGCTTTACCTTCCCTGACCCGACAAAGAGCCTTTCACAGCAGACTAACAGTTAACCTGTTGGGCAGTTATGAACAGAGAGATACTGGACTGTCCACTCTTTCTTTTTAACTAAACAGAAATATGCTGGACTTTCCATTTTCTTTTTAACCAAACGGAAAGATACTGGACTTTCCATTCTTTCTTTTTAACCAAACAGAAATATGCTGGACTTTCCATTCTTTCTGTTTAACCAAACAGAAAGATGCTGGACTGTCCATTCTTTCTTTGTAACCAAACAGAAAGATGCTGGACTGTCAACTTTCTTTTTAACCAAACAGAAAGATACTGGACTTCCATTCTTTTTAACCAAACAGAAAAATACTGGACTGTCCATTCTTTTTTTAAAAACCAAACAGAAAGATACTGGACTGTCCATTCTTTCTTTTTAACAAAACAGAAAGATGCTGGACTGTCCATTCTTTCTTTGTAACCAAACAGAAAGATACTGGACTGTCCATTCTTTCTTTGTAACCAAACAGAAAGATACTGGACTGTCCACTCTTTATTTTTAACCAAACAGAAAGACGCTGGATTGCCCATTCTTTCTTTTTAACCAAACAGAAAGATAATGGACTGTCCACTCTTTTTAACCAAATGGAAAGATAATGGACTGTCCACTCTTTTTAACCAAACGAAAAGATAATGGACTGTCCATTCTTTTAACCAAATGGAAAGATACTGGACTGTCCATTCTTTACCAACGAAAGTTATCTGTCATCTTTAACCAAACAGAAAGATCTGACTTCCTTCTTTCTTTTTAACCAAACAGAAAGATGCTGGACTTTCCATTCTTTTTAACCAAACAGAAAGACACTGGACTGTCCATTCTTTTAAACCAAACAGAAAGATACTGGACTGTCCATTCTTTCTTTATAACCAGACAGAAAGACACTGGAAGTCCATGCTTTTTAACCAAACAGAAAGATACTGGACTGTCCATTCTTTTTTTTTAACCAGACAGAGAGCATGTCACAGCAGACTTACAGTAAACCTGTTGGGCAAGCCACGAGCGCTGACGATCTTCACCACAAAGTAGACGTTCTTGCCTCGCAGCTGTTCAGGGTCCTCAGCAAACATGTCGTCTTCATCCGTGTACTCCTTGCCCTTCTCGTCACAGGGGACGATTTCCACTGCACCAGTGCAAGGTAGGTAGGTAGGTAGATAGGTAGTAGATAGTGTAGGTAGATAGATAGTAGGTAGGTAGGTAGATAGATAGGTAGGTAGGATAGGTAGGTAGGTAGTAAGATAGAAGAAGTAGAGATAGAGTAGGTAGATAGATAGGTAGATAGATAGGTAGATAGATAGATAGGTAGAGATAGTAGTAGATCAATAGATAGATAATAGATAGATAGACAGAAGACAGACAGACAGACAAGACAGACAGACAAGATAGATAGATATAGTAGGTAGGAGATAGTATAATAGATAGGTAGGTAGGTAGAAGAGATAGATAGAGATAGATATATAAATATATATATATATAAGAGAGAGAGAGAGAGAGAGAGAGAGAGAGAGAGAGAGAGAGAGAGAGAGAGAGAGAGAGAGAGAGAGAGAGAGAGAGAGAGATGTTTATTACGTTTGGTGGATTTTTTCAATATGTTCGGTTATAGTGATAGTCTGTATCATTTTTGAAGAAGGGGAAGTTGGAGTTTACATGCGGTTTGTGTATGTGTGTGTGAACAAATACATACAAATATATATTTTGCTTACACACACACATACACAGAGTCTGTCTGTCTGTCTGCCTGTCTGTCTGTCTCGCTCTCTCTCTCTCTCTCTCTCTCTCCTCTCTCTCACACACACACACACACAGTGTCTAATATCACTTTTATGTGAACAGACATAAAATTGAAGACACACACACACACCCACGCATGAACACACACACACACACACAAAAATCATGCCTATGTCTTCCATTTGCTTTGTAATTCAGAAGACATTGAAGATAGGTACATTATAAACGCAAAACACATTTTGTGAAGGTTATTTTCTTCTTCTACTTTTTTTTGTGTAAAAAAAATAAGATTCAGTATTTCCCAACTGCTGAGCATATCCTGCTGGCTATCACACTCACACGTCCCTCCTGAGGCAGAAATAAAAGCACTTTTTGGGGGGGTCATCTTGTTGTGTTACATGTTCATCAATTCATAGAGGGATTTTCAGCGATGCTGGACGAAACAGAAAGAGTGCTGAATCATGACGAACAGCATTCATCAACCGAGCATTGCAGACGACACTTTTCTTGATGAATGCTGGTCATCAACAGCGCAGTGAAGCGGTCAACAGTGGGTAAAAATGGTCGCATATACAAAAAAATCTCACCATTGGTAAACCTTAAGAGTTCTAGCTGAGGAACAGTGGGGAGGGGAGGGGGGGGGGAGGGGGGGGGGGAAACAGAGGAGGGGGAGGGGGGGGGAGGGGGTGGGGGGAGGGGGGGGGGGAGGGGAGGGGGGGAGGAGGGAGGGAGGAGGGGAGGAGGAGGAGGAGAGGGGGGGGAGGGGGAGGGGGAGAGGGGGAGGGGAGGAGAGGAAAGGAGGGGGGAGAGGGGGGGGAGGAGGATAGGAGGGGGGAATGAAAGGCAGAGGGGGGGGAGAAGGAACAAGGGGGAGGGGGCAGAGGGGAGGGGAGGAGGAGAGGAAGGGGGAGTGAAAGGCAGAGGGGGGAGAAGGCAAGGGAGAGGAGGGGCAGAGTGAGGAGGGGAAGAGAGGAGGGGGAGGAGGAGAGAGGAGAGAAGAGAGAGGGAGGAGAAGGAGAAAGGAAGGGAGAGAGGGGGGAGGAAAGGAGAGGGAAGAGAGAGGAGAGGAGAGGGGGGTAGGGTTTAAGATCCTCAAAGAACACTCACGTTGAGCAGTCCCACTTCCTTCCCGCTGAAGTTGGTGATCTGCAGCTGCTCCTTCACCTCTATCAGGTAGGCCAGAGACTTCAGCCACACCTTCACGCTGCCGATGTGGAACTCCGCCTCATAGTCGTCCACAAAAGGATCCTTCTCCTGAAACGGCGTCACAGGTCAAGTCTTAGTTCATACACCGTGAGGAGAGGAGGAGTCGAGCTCTACAGAATTTTGCTACCGTGTTAAAAAAAAACACAATGAAAAATGACATTCTGGGTGGCTAATTAGAAGCAAAGAAGGATTTTCAAAGAAGAATGTGACATCTTTTCACGTTATGCCTGGTTGCATAAGACCAAATATTTATCAAAAGTCTTGTACTGATTTCTTCTTCTTCTTCTTTTTCTTCAAACGCTCAGCCAATGAAAATCAAAGACAATTTTCTTTTATTGCATGCTGATCAATGATGATGAATATACTGTAATGCTGCTGCTGTGGAGGCGCATTTGCTTTGAGACTACTTGATAGCGCTGTACTCTACACTTCCTTTCATAATATATCCTGGCATCAATACAGACACCTGCAGTGTTGATCAAGTAATTTTGAGCAACATTCCCAAAAGTATATCTGTAAAATGGATGAAACTCGACTGTTTGGTCCCAGTCTTCCCAATGAGCCCACAACACACTCGCTCACTCTGGGTAGGAGCCAACCGGAGTCCTAAAACTCTACGACTCTTATGGGATTCGAACTCGCAACCTTCCAGTCTGTAAGCCAAGGCGCTAACCGCTGCGCCAAGGCGGCTGGTTTGGTGACCGGTACTTACAGGGGGCAGGTCCCATTCGTCGCCCTCCTGGAAGTTGTCGTACATCTCCTGCATCACGTATTTGCGGTTCAGGAACTTCTGCCGTGACCAGATCCACTCGTGCTTGGTTTCCAGGTGTGTCACACGCATCATCACCTGTCACAGACAACAAACAGCGTACTGGCCAGTCTCCCGACACACACACACACTGCTGTCAGCTATAAACCAGCCGTCTTGTTTGTGACTGAGGCAGACAAACGGCAAAAATAAAAACGAGAAGACATGCTAAGAAGAAGAATTTGAAGAAGAAGAAGACGAGGAGGAGGAGGAAGAGGAGGAGAAAGAGGAGGAGGAAGAGGAGGAGAAGAAGAAGAAGAAGAAGAAGAAGGAGAAGAAGAAGAAGAAGAAGAAAAGAAGAACAAGAACAAGAACAAGAAGAAGAAGAAGAACAAGAACAAGAAGAAGAAGAAGAAGACATGCTAAGAAGAAGAAATGGAATTTGTACAGAACTGAATCTTGTAAAGCAAACAAATCACAGCTACTTGCTTTAAATCAAAGACTTGCATATTGTCTTTCTGCGGTCCCTCTTGTGATGATGTCACCATTTTCTGTGCTGTTGTCGGTTTCAGTTTGAACAACGTCGACAAGAAGCAATATCCTGTGGTAGTTGACCTTGTAGTCGTCAGCTGTACTGTGACTGTCAGTGTAAAGGTTTACCTGTACTAGAATGTATACTGTGACTGACAGTGTAAAGGTTTACCTGTACTAGGATGTATACTGTGACTGACAGTGTAAAGGTTTACCTGTACTAGGATGTATACTGTGACTGACAGTGTAAAGGTTTACCTGTACTAGGATGTATACTGTGACTGACGGTGTAAAGGTTTTCCTGTACTAGGATGTATACAGTGACCGACGGTGTAAAGGTTTTCCTGTACTAGGATGTATACTGTGACTGACAGTGTAAAGGTTTACCTGTACTAAGATGTGTACTGTGACTGACAGTGTAAAGGTTTACCTGTACTAGGATGTGTGCTGTGACTGACAGTGTAAAGGTTTACCTGTACTAGGGTGTAGACTGGGACTGACAGTGTAAATATTTACCTGTACTAGGATGTATACTGTGACTGACAGTGTCAAGGTTTACCTGTACTAGGATGTATACTGGGACTGACGGTGTAACTAACAGTGTAAAGGTTTACCTGTACTAGGATGTATACTGGGACTGACGGTGTAACTAACAGTGTAAAGGTTTACCTGTACTAGGATGTATACTGTGACTGACAGTGTAAAGGTTTACCTGTACTAGGATGTATACTGGGACTGACGGTGTAACTAACAGTGTAAAGGTTTACCTGTACTAGGATGTATACTGGGACTGACGGTGTAACTAACAGTGTAAAGGTTTACCTGTACTAGGATGTATACTGTGACTGACAGTGTAAAGGTTTACCTGTACTAGGATGTATACTGGGACTGACGGTGTAACTAACAGTGTAAAGGTTTACCTGTACTAGGATGTATACTGGGACTGACGGTGTAACTAACAGTGTAAAGGTTTACCTGTACTAGGATGTATACTGGGACTGACAGTGTAACTAACAGTGTAAAGGTTTACCTGTACTAGGATGTAAACTGGGACTGACAGTGTAACTAACAGTGTAAAGGTTTACCTGTACTAGGATGTATACTGTGACTGACAGTGTAAAGGTTTACCTGTACTAGGATGTATACTGGGACTGACGGTGTAACTAACAGTGTAAAGGTTTACCTGTACTAGGATGTATACTGGGACTGACGGTGTAACTAACAGTGTAAAGGTTTACCTGTACTAGGATGTATACTGGGACTGACGATGTAACTAACAGTGTAAAGGTTTACCTGTACTAGGATGTATACTGTGACTGACAGTGTAAAGGTTTACCTGTACCAGGATGTATACTGTGACTGACAGTGTAACTGACAGTGTAAAGGTTTACCTGTACTAGGGTGTATACTGTGACTGACAGTGTAACTAACAGTGTAAAGGTTTACCTGCTGACACTGAGTCACTTCTCCCCTTCCATTCTTCACAGGAATTTCTCTATCATTCACTGTCTTCTTCTTTTTCTATTTTTGGTTTTTGTTTTTCTAGTTTTTAATCAGCCGCTGTTTTGATCAACTGTTTCAACAAATAGCTTGGACATCAATTAATTCATCAGGTGTCTTTTCACTCAATGAAAACTTGGAAAAAAAGTCGTTTTCAGAAAACTGATTCTGCGACGCTGCCTACCTCCGTACGACCTTTGAGCTCCCCTCTGGCCTCAGGGGAGACCACCATCAGCTCAAAGCGCATCTTCTTGTCTAGGTCCTCGGAGATGGAGTTGGCTTGTTCCACGGCCGGCATCAGCTCCATGATGTCTTCTTGCAGCAACGTTTCGTCTGAACACCGCACACATACGCATTAGATCATTCTGCTATCTGATTTTGTTTTCTAAAATAATGATTCGAGAAGTTGTAAGCGGTTACCTGCACTTCCTTTTCCTTGCACTGCTATTTCTGTATGAATGATTTTGTTTCTTTTCGACAAAAATTGTGTGAGAGTGAGAGTGAAAGAGACAGACAGACAGACAGACAGATGGACAGAGGGGTAAATTTGTTATCTCCCAACTTGACAAATTCGAAACTTCACGGCATTAAGACTTGCATCATGCTGACAACCAACTAGCAGGTAAGTTAACAGCGAGTCATTCCTATAGAGCTGAATTAAGGTCTATGGCCAATGTTTACAACAACAACAAAAGTCATTCTCTCTCTGTCTCGCTCTGTCCATTTGTTTGTCTCTGACCCTCTCCCCCTCTCTCTCTCTGCCCCCCCTCTCTCTCTCCCTCTCTCTCCCCCCCCCCTCCCCTCCCCTCTCTCTCTCCCTCTCTCTCTCCCTCTCTGCCCCCCTCTCTCTCTCCACTCTCTCTCCCCCCTCCCCCCCCCCCCCCCCCTCTTCCCCCCTCTCTCTCCTCTCCCCCCCCCCTCTCCCTGCCCCCTCTCTCCCTGCCCCCCCCCTCTCCCTCCCCCCCTCTCTCCCTCCCCCTCTCTCTCACTGCCCCCCTCTCTCTCCCTCTCTCTCTCTCTGCCCCCCCTCTCTCTCTCTGCCCCCCCTCTCTCTCCCTCTCTCTCTCTCCCTCACCCTCTTCACCCCCCCTCTCTCTCTCTGCCCCCCTCTCTCCCTCCCCCCCACCTCTCCCTCTCCCCCCACCCACCTCTCTCTCTGCCCCCCATCCCCCCCCTCCATCTCTCTCTCCCTCTCTCAGACCACCACCTTCTCACTTACCCCTGGACTTGTTTTCCATGTTGACATCGAAGCCGGAGCGTTTGGCTATCTCCTCCTGGGCCATCTCAAAGGTCACCTCGGGGTAAGGGGTCTGGGCCGCGTCCCTCTCTTTGGGATTGCAGAACACAAAGTACTGCGTTGTGCCAAACAACAACCTGTACACACACACACACACAAAGAACGCAAACATTATTGAAGGAATTTTTTTGGGTGTTTTTTGGCTGTCCCTCTGCTTAAGCCACCCCAAAAGTTAAAAAATGCGACCAATTTTTGCCCACCATTGAGGTAGCTGCACTCCAATTTCGGGAATAATGATGCAAGGAAAATGAGGAAACTTCTGTCCCATTGTTTGTTTTTGTTTAATGTCCATTCACTACTTGGTAACAAGGACAAATCACATAACTTCCAGAAGGCTAAGACATGAGGAGCAGGGATGATTCGGTGGTCATCAGAGCACTCGCTCTCCCCAGGCTAAGGTCAAGCAGAGTCGAGTGTGGCTGTCTTTTGGATGGGTCACCGTTTCCTTCAGTACAGTCACCCAGTTCACCCAGCTGTAAATGGGTACCTGCCCTCTTAAGGGTCAGGGAAGGTAAAGCAGCGAGGAAGAGGAGATAGATGGGCGCCTCCCTCAAAATGCCGGCCCCTAGAGAAGCTGAAGTTTCTAACACCTTGCTCCCCAATGAACACACAGACGATGGGAACACCTTCACCTTTTAAAGACATTATTTATCATATCTCCCTCGAAAAGTAAGCTAACATACTCAAAAACAGAATCGTCAAGTGACTGCAGCATCCGCCTAACAGACGTCTGTCATTCATTTGGAAAAACAGAATCAGACTGCACCTGGTAGCATGTTTGTTCGGCTTCACCTAAACCACATCATGTGCATTCTCTGCTGCTGTGATTTCACTTCTACGGGACACCCAACAATAGGAATGTGTCGCAGCGTTTTATTTATTTTTTTATTTTATCTGTTGTTGTATTCAGTTGTCTTGCAATGTGATCACTTGTTCAGTAAGGATTGGCTGGAGGAGACTAGGAAGGAAACATGAGTGGCGGACAGGGAATGTACGCATGTTTTATGTCTGATACCTGATGGTCTTTAGCTTCCTCATTCCAATTTTGTTGGTGGGGGTTTTTTGGGGGGGTTTTTGTTGGTTTTTTTTTTTTTTTTTTTTTTGGGGGGGGGGGGTATTTTCTTTTTCAGGTTTTTATTTTCAAGTATGAATTACATGTTAACACACACACACTCTCTCTTTCTCCCCCCCCCACCCCCTCTGAATCTCTCTCTATCTACCTATCTATCTATCTATCTATCTATCTATCTCTGTGTCAATCTCTGTCTCCCTGTCTTTGTCTGTCTCTCTATCTGTCTGTCTGTCTGTCTGTCTCTCTCACACAAACACACCAATCCCTCCACCCATCTCTCACATCTTATCTTCTCGTTAACTCACAATGCTAGTTCTCCCACGGCCTACCATTTCTGACAAAATATAACTTCTTTCCTATTTGTCCCTTCCTTGTATTAATTTGTTTTTGGGGTTGGTTGGTTTGTTTGTTTTTGAGGAGGGTGTTATTCTTCTGGACATAAAGCCTTAGCAGTAACCTCAACCACACAAACAAACACCCCAGCTCTCTCCCTTTTAACGGCTTTCCACTCACAAAGTGATCACAGAAATAATAACAGCCTTAAAACTATCCCCTACATTAAGGGAGAGAACCTCTCTTTCCCAGTACACTGTGCACATGTGTATGCTACCGTAACCCAGTAGTGGGTGATACGGAGGGAAGGGCTAGTAGATGGTTGGTTACCCTGTAGCGGGTTACCTGTAGGGTAAACTATTACACAACATTTTTTTTTTTTTTATTCTTTTATATCGAGGATAATGGAATAAGCACTCATATGCTTTTTTACATCCAGTCCCCGTGTGTACGCAGTTTTGTCAATTTTATCATCTGTTTCCACCGGCACACAATGGCCTACTCTTCCAAAAAGCGGAACATGTCAGGACAAGATGATGATAAGACGCTAGAACACTCTTCAATATCTGAACTAAAACCTTCTGAGTGTCACACATATGAAAATCAATGGAGAAAAAAAACCCAGAAACACAGTCACAAGCCACTTGAGTCATCCCTCTTGAAGCGCCCCCTGACATTTAAAGCTTTCAGAGAGTAAGACAACACAGTGCCCAAATCCAGCATCACTCGGTCAAGGGTCAAGGGTCCAGCACTAAAACTAGCACACCCCTTCCTTTTACCAAGTCCAAGTGTGGTCAGTTCCTGCTATAATCAGCACCAGCTGGGACTGAACAGACAGCAGCTGAGAGTAGCTGAAAGTGGGGGAAACTGACCGCTGTGATAAAAAGTAGTCCATTCACAAACTGACCACAGGAAAGACAACAGCCTGAAGAAAGGAAACTAGTCTCCACAGTTGGATTGCTGCTACCTTAACTCATTGGAGTCGCAGTGAAATGGATCCCGCCATTTTGTGGTGACGTGTGATTTGGGCTATATTTGAAAAACTCAGCACATTTATCCAACATAATAAAGACATACAAATTATACATCATTGAAAAGTTTATAATGTCTACTTTTGAGATTGTTACACACTTTTTCAATAGATGACTGTAATTATTTTTTTACAAATGTTCAAAATATGTCACTGAATGCTGAAAAAATTAAAAGTTTTGAAAATTAAGGCTGCTTATCTTACATGGCTTGAACTGTTCATCAACTAGTCCCCTTGAAACAATGTGATGATTTTTCACCAAAGTAAAGTTCCCTGAAGTTGGCTGAATCCATCTGATGTCACTTTTTGCACTAAACAACTTTTGTTTTTAAAATCATAACACTGGAGAGCCCGAAATCCCAAAGAATACACTTGTCAATATGTCAAAGAAAAGTAGCCAACACATGCAAACTAGGCAAGCCTACAGTCAAGGAAAGCAACTGTGTTTAGAAAAATGATTGCCCTACAGGCCAGAGCACTTTCCTCCAGTTGAATATCATTTAGTGTATTACACAAAAATCGTAATTCTGCCAAATATTAAGCTTCGGCACGTCACAGTGAAGGAGAGGAGTGCTGAATCTTAGATTCGGCACAACCTCATTGAGTTAAAAATAACAACACAATGAATAACAAAGACTTGTTTTTGTGACTGTTTTTTATGTCCCTCTGTACATTTCTGATTATGGACACTGACATAAGGAAGGCATGATGATATTCGTTTTCAAAGCTTCAAAAATAAGAAATATTCCACTCACAAAGCAACCACAGAAATATCAACAGCCTTAAAAATAATGACACAACATAAGAGGAAAACATGATGATGTTAATTTTCAAAGATTAAGATATGAAATATTCCACTAAAAAAAATGACCACAGAAATATCAACAGCCTTAAAAATAACAACACAACATACACCCATGTGTATGATGATGCTCATTTTCAAAGCTCAAGATATGAAATATTCTACTCACAAAGTGACCATTGAAATATCAACAGCCTTAAAATCTGACCACATGGATTATAAGAACTAGATGATGCTATTTATCTTTAACAGTTATGATTTTGGGGGTGGTGGGGGGGATGAAATCAATACTGGTGGAGAGCCAGAGTGTATCCTGGTGACAATGTCTGTCTGTATGGTAACCATGCTGAAGTGTTAATGATTGAACTATCTGTGGGTTCCTGGACTAATTGAACTCTGTGTGTGTGGTGTGTGGGGGGGGGGGGGGGGGGGGGGGGGGAGTAGGTGCTGTGTATGTGTGTTGTGTGTGTGTGTAGTGAGTGTGTGTGTGTGGGAGGGGGGTGTGTGTGGAGTGGGTGCTGTGTGTGTGTTGTGAGTGTGTGTAGTGAGTGATGTGTGTCTTAGTGTGTGTGTGTGTGTGTGTGTGTGTGTGTGTGTGTGTGTGTGTGTGTGTGTGTGTGGTGTGTGTGTGTGTGTGTGTGTGTGTGTGTGTGTGTGTGTGGTGTGTGTGAGTGTGTGTAGTGAATGAGTGAGTGGAGTGTGTGTGTGTGTGTGTGTGTGGTGTGTGTGTGTGTGTGTGTGTGTGTGTGTGTGTGTGTGTTGTGTGTGTGTGTGTAGTGAGTGTGTGTGTGTGTGTGTGTGAGTGTGTGTAGTGAATGAGTGAGTGAGTGAGTGAGTGAGTGTGTGTGTGTGTGTGTGTGTGTGTGTGTGTGTGGTGTGTGTGTTGTGTGTGTGTGTGTGTGTGTGTGTGTAGTGAATGAGTGAGTGAGTGTATTAGTGTGTGTGTGTGAGTGTGCAAGTGTGCGAGTGTGTGTGTATTGAGTGTGTGTGTGTGAGTGTGTGTGTGTGTATGCGTGTTGAGTGAGTGTGAGTGTGTACATGTTGTGTGTATGTGCATGCACGTGTGTGCGCATGTTAGCATCTGTGTCAGTGCAAGTGTGTGTACAATGCTTGCCTAAATACCTGCGTACATGATTCTTGTACGTGTGTGAGACCGCATGCATGCGCGCATACGTGTGTGTGCATGCTAACATGCGCACACTCGTGCGTGCATGCATGTGCATGTGGGAGGACAGACCTGTCGTTGTGTTTGAGGGGGGTCCTCTCCACCACGGCCTTTCCGTTCAGCATCAGGCGAGCGTTTTTCTCCAGAGGCTCCAGGGAATACTTGCCCCCCCCCTCCTCCTCCCTCAACTCCGCATGGAGCCCCGCGATGCTGCCACAGACAGACAGACAGACAGACACGCGCCGGTTATACGTACGTTTATTTATTTATTTAGTCGTTTATTTATTTGTTTATTTGTTCTGTTATTTGTTTGTTTGTTCTTTTATGTATTTATGCATTCTTTTATTTATTTATTCGTTCTTTTATTTATTTATTCATTCTTTTATTTGTTTATGCATTTATCTATTTATTTATTTATTTGTTCTTTTATTTATTTATTCTTTTTATTTATTTAGTCGTTCTTTAATTTATTTATTCATTCTTTTATTTGTTTATTTGTTCTTTTATTTGTTTATTTGTTTGTTCTTTTATTTATTTATTCATTCTTTTATTTATTCATGCATTCTTTTATTTATTTATTCGTTCTTTTATTTATTTATTTATTTATTCATTCTTTTATTTATTTATTCGTTCTTTTATTTATTTATTTTTTTATTTACTCAGTTTTTTATTTTTTATTCTTTTATTTATTTATTTGTTCTTTTATTCATTTATTTGTTCTTTTATTTATTTATGCATGCTTTTGTTTGTTTATTTATTCATTCTTTTTTATTTATTTATTTATTCTTTTATTTATTTATTTATTTATTCATTCTTTTTTTGTTTATTTATTCGTTCTTTTATTTATGTATGCATTATTTTATTTATTTATGCTTTTATTTATTTATTCATTCTTTTAATTATTTATGTATTCTTTTATTTATTTATTTAGTCGTTCTTTTATTTATATTCTTTATTTGTTTATTTATTCATTCTTTTATCTATTTATTTGTTCTTTTATTTATTCAGTCTTTTATTTGTTTATTCGTTCTTTTATTCATTCTTTTATTCATTTATGCATTCTTTTATTTATTTATTTATTCATTCCTTTATTGATGTATTCTTTCATTTTTTTATTTTTTTATTCTTTCTTTTATTTATTTATTCCTTCTTTTATTCATTCTTTTTTTTTATTCATTCTTTTATTTATTTATTTATTTATTCTTTCTTTATTTATGTATGCATTCTTTTATTTATTTATTTATTTATTTATTCATTCTTTTATTTATTTATTCATTCATTTTTTTATTTTTTTTTTTTATTCTTTTATTTCGAGGATAATGGAATAAGCACCCATGTGTCTTTTTTACATCCAGTCCCCGTGTGTATGCAGTTTTGTAAATATGTGTTATACATGTGTGGGCACGCAGGTATGCAAGTGTGTGAATGCATGCTCGCTTGCGTGCAGTGAAGACATGCTTGTGAGCAGATATGTATTGATATGCGTACACTTGACCGAGCATAGACATACATCATATATGCATGAACATATACACACACACACTTTGCATAAACTTGCACACACACATACATTACACACAGAGAAAACACATACACACACACCATACACGCACACAGACCACACACAGACAATACACACAACCATGCTCACACATATATGCTCACATGTGCATGCACACTCACACATGTGTTACACACACACACTTATCTAATATCACTCAGAGTGAATAGACCTTGACTTGAAGACAACAACACGCACACAAACACCTCGACCAGCACCCACATCCCCCCCCACACACACACCACCACTATCACCACACTAACCCAACCCCCCCACACACACCACACACATCCACACACACACACCACCCCCATCCCCCCATACACACACACCACCACCATCACCACACTAACCCAACCCCTACACACACACCACACACATACCCCCCACACACACCACCCACAACCCCCCCCACACACACACACCACCCACACACACACATCCCCCCACACACACCACCACCCCCACACCCACACCCTTACCCAGGCCCTTTAAGGACCAGCTCGGTGCTCTGCTCTCGGCCGTTGCCGATGGTGATCTCGGGGGCGTCGATGAAGTGGACGATGTGTCCGGTCAGCTGGGGGTCCATGTTCAGGTTGTAGATGTGAGGCACGGCCTTCCGCCTCTCTGCAATGGCCGCAGCCTCAGACCCCCCCTGTGTCCACACACACACACACAGAGACAGAGATAGAGACACAGAGTGAGAGAGAGAGAGAGAGGGGGGGGAGGGAGGGAGAGAGAGGGAGAGAGAGGGGAGGGAGGGAGAGAGGGAGAGGAGGGGTGAGAGAGAAGAGAGAGGAGAGAGGGGGGGGGGGGTAGAGAGAGAGGGAGGAGAGGGAGGGAGAGGGGGGGGAGAGAGAGAGAGAGGGGGGGGGTGAAGAGAGGAGAGAGAGAGGGAGGGAGAGAGGGGGGGAGGGAGAGAGAGGGGGGGTGGGGAGAGGGAGAGAAAGGGAGAAGAGAGAGAGGGAGAGAGAGAGGGAGAGAGAGAGAGGGAGAGAGAGAGGGGGGAGAGAGAGAGGGAGAGAGAGGGGGGAGAGGGGAGAGAGAGAGGAGGAGAGAGGAGGGGGGAGGGGGGAGAGGGGGTAGAGAGAGAGAGGGGGGAGGGAGAGGAGAGGGGAGAGAGAGAGAGAGGGGAGGAGAGAGAGAGAGAGGGGGGGAGGGAGAGAGGGGGAGGGAGAGAGAGGGGGAAAGAGGGAGAGAGAAAGAGAGACATCCACTTTTACAGTCTTTAGGGTCAGGGAAGGTAAAGCAGCGAGGGAGAGGAGATGGACGCCGCCCTCAATACGCTGGCCCCTAGAGAAGCTGAGGTCTCTGATGCCTCACTCCCTAAGACCACATAGGTTATAGGAACACCTTTACTTTATAACAGTGTGTGAACAACTTGATGTCTACCAGCTAGCCAAATGTAAAGACCGACACTTTCGTTGCTGCTGAGCGCGTTATAAGTTTTCAGCTAGTTGTACGTGTGTATAGGTTTGATTTCTTTGTATAAAATGTTGTTTAAACCAAGTGCCTGACAAGTCAGGCCCAGCGCATCTGACTTCGGCATAAGAGAGAATTGTTATCTTTTAAGTCTTCCTGGGAAACAAAAAGGCAGGAGAATGGACCAAGAAGGGAAAAAATAGACAAGAAGAAATTGAACAAGGCAGAAACATAGAGAGGGATAGAAAAGAGGGACTTCCAAGCACAGAAGGTGAAGATGCTATTTATACTGACAGGCCCCTGGCTATCCCTGTGGGGGAAAGAGAACCAAAGGAGGAGATTATCAAAGACAATAATGATGGCAACTCACGGAAGCCTGTTGAACTTCCTTCAGCCTCTCATACACATACTCATGCACACATAAAAGCAGGCATGCATGAACCACAAAAACTTGGGAAGAGACTGGACACTATCAGGAGAAGCGAAGGAACGGACGTTATCAAAGATGATGATGACGATGATGGCGGCAACTTACGGCAGCCAGCTGCGCTTCCTTCAGCCTCTCCTCAAAGGTCTTGGCCATCTCCTCCATCTCCTTCTGGTTGTTCTCCAGGCGACCTTTGTACTCCTCCTCCATCTCCTCCTTCAGCTTGGCCAGCTCTGTCCACATCAGCATCATTACATCAGCATTGTTACCACATCAGCATCATTACATCAGCATTGTTACCACATCAGTATCATTACCACATCGTTATTACCACATCAGCATCATTACCACATCGTTACTACCACATCGTCACTACCACATCGTTACCACATCAGCATCGTTACCACATTGTTATTACCACACCGTTACTGCATCATTATTACCACATCGTTGCCACACCAGCATCATTACCACATCGTTACATCACCACACCATTACCACATTGGAATCGTTACCACATCATCATATCACATCATTACCAAACTGTTACCACATCACAACACTGCTGCCACATCGTCACCACACTGCGTCATTACATCATCATCACCACCAAATCATCGCCGCATTGTTGCCACATCTTTACCGTATCATATTATTACATCGAACCATGACATCATCACACTTCATCACCACATTGTTGACTCTGTATCATTTTTCCCGCATCTTCCATACATATCCACAGCTTACGACCAGCTTTGTTCAGATCAGCACTACGTCAACGAATACATCGTCATCATAACATCATGCCTCATTATCATCATGGTACAGTAACGGATTTTATTTGTTGTTGTTGTTCCTCAGCTAGAGCTCCGAGGTTCACTAATGGTGACATTTTTGTGTAAGTGATCATTTTTCTCCCAACCATTAACCATTTCCCTACAGGTAACCCGCTACAGGGTAACCAGCCATCTACTAGCCCTCCCCTCCCTATCACCCACTACTGGGTCAGGCTAGCATACACATGTGCACGTGTACTGGGAAAGAGGGGTTCTCTCCCTTAATGTAGGGATAGCGTTAAGGTAGCCACATTCCGACTTTGGGGACATTTTAACTGATGACATTATAATGAAGGAACACAACAGCCTGAGAGCCACATCAGGCACGACTGTGTAAAACCCTTACCTCATTCTCCAACACCCCCCACCGCAACCCCACCCCCCCCCCATCCCCCCCCCCCACAGCTGTCAGTTTCCCCCACTTTCTGCTACTCTCAGCTGCTACCTATATCATCCCATCCCAGCCCAGCTGGTGCTAAATATAGCAGGAACTAAATAATAATAATAATAATAATGTATGGGATTTATATAGCGCTGAATCTTGTAAAGTAAACAAATCAAAGCGCTTGCATTCAAACTCATTCACACGCAATGCAACCCGTCCATAAATTTCCAGATAAACAAAGTTCAAATTTATACACACAACACACTTAGGTGGGGGAGGGGGGTGGTGGAGGTGAAGGTAGCTACTGAAAAGTAGGAACAGATAACAAGGGGGAAGATCTCAAGTAGAGTATAAACGCGTTTTGAAGCACTGACCCACACTTGGACAAGGTAAAAGGAAGGGTAAAAAAAAAGGTAAAGGTAAAGAAGTCCCATAACCTATAAGGTCGTAGGGGAGCGAGGCGTCAGAGACCTCACTTCTCTAGGGCCAGCATATTGAGGGCGGCGCCCATCTCCTCTCCCTCGCTGCTTTACCTTCCCTGACCCTAAAGAGGGCAGGTACCCATTTACAGCTGGGTGAACTGGGGGGACTGTACTGAAGCCAAGGCGCGCAAACGGTCACCCATACAACTGGTAACCACGCTCAACGCTGCTTAACCTTAGCTTGGGGAAAGCGAGTGCTCCGACCACTGAGCTATCCCGGCCCCCCAAAGGAAGGGGCAGGGCGCTAAATTAAGCACTCTTGACTACCGAGTGGTGTTGGCTGTGCACGCTGTGACCCCCTCCCTCCCTCCCCCCCTCCCGTAACCACCACCACCCCGACCGTCCCGCGGTGACCCAGGCACTGACTGACCGGCATCGCTGAGCTCCTCGTCGTCGTCCTTCATGACCTCCATGGTAGTGTCCCCGGACAGCATGGCCTTCAGGCGCTCGTTCTCCTCCTGCAGCTCCCGGATCAGCTTCTCCGTGGGGTCCTCGTTCACCATGGCTTTCGTCTTGATCTGCTTGGCCCGGTCAGCTGTGATCGAATGACAATGACAAACGTAGTAGTCACATACAGAGAGAGAGAGAGAGAGAGAGAGTTATGGGAAAGATTTCAAGAGATTGGGCACACAAGACTCTGCTAATGTGGATATTAGATAAAAACATGCTGAAGTCAAGTCTTGTGTTTAGTCTTGATCTGCTTGGCGCGGTCAGCTGTGATGAAATGACAATGACAACAACAACAGTAGTAGTCACATACACATACACACACACACACACACACAGAGTTATGGGAAAGATTTCAAGAGATTGGGCACACAAGACTCTGTTCGTCTAACATCACTTTAAGTGAACAGACGTAACATTAAAGACACACAGACTCTGTTAATGTGGATATTAGATAAAAACATGCTGAAGTCAAGTCTTGTGTTTAGTCTTTTTTTAATATAAATTTGTTGTTGTTGTTTCTCAGCTAGAGCTCTGAGGTCCACGTATGGTGAGATTCTTGTATATGAGACTGTCCCCCCCCCCCCCCCCATCATTTAGGTAGCTGCATTCTGACTTTGGGGATGGTGTCTAAACACACCTGTGTGGATACAGGAATGTTTTGGATCCCGTTTGGGCCCAAAACTTTTCCCCCATCCATTAAACCATGAGTGGTGGTCTGGGCACTAGTCTTTCGAATGAGACGATAAACCGAAGTCCCATGTGTTACACAAAATTATTCAGCGCACATAAAAGAACCCACGGCAACAAGAGAGTTGTCCCTAGCAAAATTCTTAGAAAAAAGCCACTCTGATAGGGAAACAAATTCAGTTGCAGACAAAAACAACAACAAAAAACACAAAAAAAGGGTGGCGATGCTCTTGTGGCGACGCACTTTCCCCAGGGAGAGCAGCCCAAACTTCACGCAGAGAAATCTCGTGACTTAAAAGTGGTATAAATGAAATGAAAATGAAAATTTTTTTTTTAATTTTGGGGGTGTGGGGGGGATGTTTGTCATTTGTTCCTACCGGCACATAAAGGCATGCTCTTCCAAAAGGTGAAACAAGTTTTCAACATGAGCGCAAGATGTTCTGTCTGCATTCACTCATGGGGTTTATCAGTTTATAGTTTCGTCCGAAGTTTGACTTCTCTTGTCAAACTGAGAAGAAAGGGAGAGGCTGGGAATCGAACCCAGGACCTCACGGTTTACTTGTGGTGTTCCTCGGCTAGAGCTCTGCGGTTCACCACTGGTGAGATTTTGCGTATGCGACCATTGGCCTACCTCTAAGGTAGCCACACTACAACTTCAGGGATGATGTCTAAACTTGACACCAGTGTGCGTGCTTTATTTTGTTTTCACTTTGTCATCTATTCCTGCCATCATGTATGGCCTACTCTTCTGAGAGGCAAAATGGTTTTTATATGTGTGCAAGATGTTCTGCACTCGCGTTCATGCACATGACCTCAGTGTTACAGTCTCATGTGAAGGACTTATGAGGGAGTAGCGTCGCTACTCCAACCCAAGGAACACAAGAATGACCACTACAAACCTGCTGCAGTTAGCCATTTGTCTGACATCCATCACCACTACAATCCCTCTCTTCTATCTATCTTTGGTGTTTTTTTATGGATTCAAGAAAATATTGATTCAATTACATCATTGTGTGTCTTTTTGTTTTGTTTTGTCCCTTTCTAATTAACCACTGCTGAAGGATCTCTAACATGCGAAAGCAGTGTAAGATCAATGCTCACCGTATCTGAGAGTGGACAAGGTCTCTTCATAGTTGATGTCAGCAGGACTCAGAGCAGCAACCTAAAAAAAAAAAAAAGTAATTGAAAAAAGCAAATTATCATTTGAATCAAACAAATTGTATTGAGAATAACAGTCTTGGTTTCACAAATAACTCATCTTTCTTGACACAAAAGCTGACCAAAAGAAAAAAAAAGTCTGCAAAAATCTTCAAACTTGAACATACCTTATTTTTGTATAGCTAGCAGCAATCGAGCTCATTATTTTAACTTTGCTTCTGTTATGTCAAGAACAAGTGCCATAAATGTGTTAACTGAAAAAAGATTGAATGGTGTGACATCTCTCTCTCTCTCACTCTGCAGTTTCACATGAATACTGATCAAGTTCCATCTTCATTTGAAATATGGCCATTGCGATCATGAACCTCAAAGAATCGATTGTTGTTTTTCATGCTTGATCACAATTTGCATACCAATATGTTGGTTTTCCTCCTCCCCCCCCCCCCCCCACCAACAAAAAACCCTCCATGTATTGTGGCCTAAAGCCAATGTACATATTAAAACCGTTCACAGTTCAGAGTTCTCTCTCATGAGGGACATTTTCAAAACACTTTAAGAAGCTTGAGACCCAACAAAAAAATTCTGCTGCGACAGACAGAAATAGAAGAAAATGTCTACGTCACACACCATGATGGTCTTGCTGTTTCCACCCAAGGCATTCTTCAGCAGCTTGGTCAGCGCCGAGTCTCGGAAAGGCACTGCAGCAGACAAGGGAGAAAACCATCATTAAGTTAGGAATCACTCAGATTTCCTCCCTCACCCTCTATACCTTTGTCAGTTGGTCAGTCTGGTGGTTGGCAGGATGGTCTGTCTGTCTCTGTGTCAGCTGGTCAGTCAGTCTGTTGGTTGGTCACATCAAGCCAAGTAAAAAATACTTTAATCATCCCCTGAAGGGCAATTACAACACAGACAGACACTTAATTGATAGGAACCATAATCTACATAAAGACACAGGAAACCTATATTTCACATTTGTTTAAACATTCCAATATAACTTTAAGAAAAGAAAACAAAGCAAACAGACAAAAAACACTTACACACACATGTAAAATGACACTATATTGTCTTACTTAGATGCACAAAAAAAAAATCCCAACCTCTGATTCTCAACTGAAATCACTCGTACTAAAGAGTTGTGCGACAAACATTCACAATAAGATATTTTTCAGAAAGAGTTGATAAAGCACTGACATTTGGTATGCAAATCAATTTTTTTTTTAAATATGAAAACTAGACAAACATACATCAATGTGTGTACTAAAAATACTTTCACATAAAAAAAATTTGAACAAAAATAAAAATTTCACCTAAAAAAAGGGGGAAGGGGAAGGATAAAAAAAAACAGTCCTGCCATGACAATGACAACTTTCACTGCTACGTTTACTTTGACACACGAAAGCTTACTGTTCAGCAAAAGTTGTCAACAAAGTACACACTGAAAATATGTTGTTGTTGTTGTTATTGTTGTTGTTGTTGTGCGTTCCCCAGCTTAACACTCTGGGGGTCACCCAGAATATGCACTCTGACTCAACTCATCATCCCACCAGGGAATCATCGACACTGTGAGATTGAAATTGCCACACTGAATGAGAAGTTTGCGTGTATGACTGTTTTTTGAAAGCACCTCGCCATATAGGCAGCCATACTCCGACTTCAGAGGATTTTTTTTCTCCTTTAAAGGAAGAGTGCGGGTTGTTATGTTAAGAGCTTGTCATGGCTGA